>VWZZ01002374.1:118335-176468 GCA_013399095.1 Psophia crepitans | reverse complement strand
CCCCCATCCACCAGGACCCCCAGGTCCCTTTCCCCTACGCTGCTCTCCAGCAGGTCAGTCCTCAACCTGTACCGGCACATGGGATTCTTCTTTCCCAGGTGCAAGACCCTACACTTGTCCTTGTTGATACCAGTCTTGAAGCTGTATTCTTTTGTCTTCTGGCAGGACTACAGTAGCTCCTTCTCCATTATTCAACATTGACTTCCATTCTTATCGTATTCTGGACTTTCCAAGGTCTTTACAAAGTCAGTGGGTACACATTGTTATTCCAGTGGCAAGCACAGGCATTACGTATTTCTAACTCCCATGGACCTATACAATACATGTCTCCTCATCTGCCATGAACTGGGGCAGGCTACTGTACTGTGTCTTACTGTCTCGATGTACTGAACTCCCTGGATGGACCCCAGACCTGAGTCACTACTAGCCTCGTCCGGGGTGCTCGACTGAGCCTTCACTATCGCTGCCTTGGCCCTGTGCAGATGCTTGGGACTGTGCCCTGCTGGGGAATACTGACCTGCCTGCTTGAGGTCCACCACCCCGGATCCCAGCTTGTTGCCCCAGATCTGCTCCAACTCCTCCCTGACGGCATAGATGCAGCATCTCTGTGCCATCAGATCAGAATAGATGCAGAGACGCAGTTACTTGGTGGCAGTGATGAAACTAGTTGCGAAAGAAAAGGGTTCCACTGAAGAATTTGAAATTGTGTGTTGGCTAATGCTGCTGTGTGCTGAATGAAGGAGATTTGCTGGAAAAGTGGCTGTGGAGCAGATATTTCTGTAGAGCATATTTTGACAAACTTTATGACTTGCCCATTAGAAGTAACTAAAATTAGAGAAAAGATTAAAGATGCAAGGTAGAAACGATATCTGAAGAGTTCTTGACTGTATAATGTGTGTGAAAGCATTCGCCTTTAATACCTTAAAGGTGCTTGGTACTACAGAGTGTCCTTACAAAAAGGACGTGAATCCCAGATGATGCTTTTAGATCATCTGTATTTGGTGAGATGCTTTTAACGGGCAGATACTCCCCTTTTCTTCCATCTGACCTTAAGGGGAAAAAATACATTAAGGAAAGATAGTTCTGAGGATGTGAGTGTACCTTGCACTGCAAGACAAGGCTTCTTCTTCACTTGACTTTAAACTCCAGTAATCACAGTTAAATCTTGAAGTAATGCTTTAAAGAGTTACCAATCTCTATTAAAACTGAATTTATCTTTGTTACTCTCTTGAGTTAGATAATATAGTTTATGACTATAACTTTTTTGTGATTTGTAGACATACCTAAAATCATAAAACACCCTGTGGGTATTTGGAAGACACCTGTGAATAACTGTTTTCCATTCCTGCTGGATAGGTTAAGGCTGTAATGCATAATGGGAAAAAAGAGCTGTCTCACTAAGAAAATACCACTTGTGTCCCAAAAGTAGAACATGAATGTGCAGGGAACTCGCAATGTGGTAGTGGTTGGTATAGGGGCACATAGTATCAATGTCAAGAGCATGCACTTGTTGAAGAAACATCAGAAGCATCAAAGAAAATGTAAATCAGTCACACTGTCCCAATCCACAGCAGCTGTAGGTACCTACTACTGATCTGACTGTACTGTATTGTGACTTGTCCCCTGCCACAGGAGAGGGAGAACAGCAGCAAAGTGAGTGTAAAATTTTTTACTTCTGAAAAATGTATGACATTCAGCATCCAGTTTTTACTTGTGAAAAAGACTATAAAACCGAAAAAGCTGACAGATGAGTCCGACCCTTTCTGGAAAAAAACTACTGGAACAAAATTGCTACTGATGGGATTGGCGTACACCAAAAGTCTCGAATTTCAGTTTGCAGGTTGGTTCTGAAATGCCATATTTAGCTCCATAGTCATTACTGGTGTTGGCAGAAAGTCGATTGCTGGCCGAAAGTCCATTCTGGAGAGTACTCATGTAAACTGCTTTACATGTAACCTGGCCAATCTAATTAAGATTTTTTTTGTGAAATAATAGAGATGGGAAATGAAAGTCAACTTTTCAGTTTAAAGGTAGATTTCAATAGCTTCTGCTCCTCTTTTCTGTTAAGGAATATCAAGTAAATGTTTCTGGACAGCGTAATTTCTCCTTAGAATCAGTTTTGATCCCCCCTTGTATAAATGGTGTTAAACACGTAGCACAAGAACCCTTACCCACACCCTGAAGCGTGCACAATACTGAGTACACACACCAGGTATGGCAAAAAGAAAGCAGTACGGCAGGACTGTGTGGCAGATCTGTCTTCTGAGGTCAGAAATATTCTTTGTGACACATCTCTAGTTCAAAATGAGTTATGTTCCCTTCCCCACTGACTTCTTCCTGAACTGATCCGAAAATTCAGATTGGTGACCCCTCACTCAGTGCCCTGATTTGTCCCTCTTTTGACAATGTGGCCTCAAGTTGCATCAGGGCAGGTTTAGGTTGGATATTAGGAAAAACTTCTTCACGGAAAGAGTAGTGAGGCATTGGAATAGACTGCCCAGAGAGGTGGTTGAATCACCAAACTGGAGATGTTCAAAAAACGTGTAGAAGTGGCACTCCAGGACATGGTCTAGCAGGCATGGTGGTGTTAGGTTGACAGTTGGACTTGATGATCTCAGAGGTCCTTTCCAACCTTAGTGATTCTATGATTCTATGAATAGGAGCCCATTACAGTGTGACTATCCTGGAGGAACTGGCCAGGAGAACCTCTCTGTGCTGGTATTCTGACAGAGGAGAAAAACCTGATGCGAAAGAGTATACATCAGTTTTAATCTCATCTAATCATTGACTTTTCTGCTAAAAAATTAAGAATATTGTCTTCTATGCTGATGTTATTTGTGATGCAAACATATCCCCCAGATTTGGAAAATAAAACCAAAGCAATTGGGTTTGGAAACTAATTTTCAACAGGTTGTTAGAGGAATCACAACAGGACTTTCAGGCCTCTAGTGATTTAGGCTGAACTTGAACTTATGTTTTTAAAATGAAAATCTGTGCATGCAGTTACTTATTTCCTACTGCTACATATTACCATGCTGCTAATATGTTATCTGTGATGTTTTTGTGTTTGGAAGGAAATTTAGGCAAAAGGAAACTATTTCTGTAACTCTGACGTGGAAGCTGACACAGACAGGAGATATGTCATGGATGTTGCCTTTCTATAGCTGTATTTATAAAACATCTCTGTATATGAATCCATATTTGCAGTTCGGATCAATTTATCTCAATCTGTAGCCTGTAGTCCTCCAACAGTCTACTGAGGACTTCCTGACTGAATTTTTCTGCATCTATTTATTATTTCCAGCTGTTATAATGCTTTAAAGAGTTGAAAGAACTTGACCTCACTGTGAGTAAAAAGATGTTGTGGTTATGGTAAGGTTATTAGGTGGTCAGCAATAGGAGCGAAGATACTCTCTGTACCACCAGTGGAAATATGTGCACCACCAAAACAAATCCTTTAAAATCAGGTTTGCGTTATGAAAAAAATCTGGGAACTTGTGGATATTAGCGGAATATAGCATGATGAATGGAAGCAGTCACTGTAAAACAACTGACTGTAGGAAAAGGAACCTGACTGCATCTGAAAAGAGAAATGTGAGTCCTGCTCACATCCATTTTCAATCTGTTTTATCCCAGCAGAGATGACTACTTTTTGCGGCATCAAGCTAAGACCTGGCCTTTGAAAGTATTCACTGAAAGAAGAATAGCTGAAAGAAAATTTCCATTTTCCTAAATATGATACGCTTATTCATGTGAGCCATTCCACGCTTGGTAAGGGTGTGTAAGGGAAGCTCTCCATGCCATGGAAATACCCTGTCATTTTGAAGATTAAGGTCACTAAATAGAAAGCAGAAGGTTACTTATGACAGAAAGACTTTCTGCAAAGGTTCATGGCTCACAGGAGGGAACTACTGATTGCTTGAAAGGACTGAAGAGGCATTAAAAGTCAGAGAGGTCCTTCCCAGCGGCATACTTAACAAAGAGCTATCCTTCCTTCTTTGTGACATGGTGACATTACTTTTTTAATCCACCATAACTGCTCTTTGACAAAAAGGAGAGTGATGACAATACAGCCAATGAACCTGACTGCTTTTCCAACTGCTATTCAGGAGAAACTGTATGTGTTTAGAGAAAGTCGGAAGCCTGAGGTTTTGAAGGCATTAAACCCAGAGGCAAAATTCTCTCCCAGAAGTTCCTGAAAGGCTCCCAAACATGTCTCCCTAGTAATGATAAAATGGAAGAGAGGTAATTTAGTGTCTGTTATGAAGATTTCTTCCTTGTTGCGAATACGAGAGCATGTGTGCTGGTTATTGGCAGTGCAGTAACACTCGCTATCCACTTATTCACATCACAAACCCAATATAAGCTATGAAAGCAGAAAATACTATTGCCATGTATACCCATTTAATACCAGCAGCTGAATTTCATTTGTATTATAGAAAAATGTAAGCATATTACTTGTTCCCCAACTTTCTCTCACTTGTTCAGTCTCCATTCCTCCTCACTTTCTCCTTGTGATTTGGAGCAAGTTAATTTTGAAGACAAGATTGTACTTTCAATGCCTTGGCCTAATCCTGGCTAAGGGTCGGGATTAATGGTTAGGAATCAGGTGGCTTGGTTAGAAACAAATTTTTGTTTAGCATTTCTTACGAGGATTTTGGGGGAAGAAGTTCAGATATTTTCACGACTGTTTGAAAGGTTCTTTTAAAGGTTCAGTTCTGCACATTCAGTTGATAGTTCTTCCAGCAGAGGGCAAGAAAGTATAACAGATGAAAATGGTGCTATTTTCCTGGACAGCCACAGTGGAAATGTTAAACGGTATAGCCTGAGGAGGGAACGTGAAAGCTAATAACCATCCCCCTCTTAGGTCATAATGGCTTTTAAACAGCCTTTTACTCTTCAAGGATAGCCACAGAAAGACAAAGTAGGAAAGGAGCAGAGGAGACCACCACAGCTGCCAACTGCTGTGCATTGCTTTGTCAGCACAAGCTCCTTCAGCTGAGGTCTGGTTTCTGGGGTGTGTGAAGGAAAGCTGCTCACGGTATCTTTTCAAACCAGTGCCTGTGCTGACATATAGATCCTCACTCCATGTTTGGACTAGCTGTGGGATGAGGAGGCAGGGCTCCTATCCGTCACGGTCATTATGGCTATTGAATCCAAGCCCATGAAGCAGGGCTAGCTTCCTCTGTAAGGGGTAAATAAAACTCTTGTTGGCCTCAAATGTTAGAAGCTTGAGCTGATGCTCAGGGATAAACATCTGGGATTTTGCATCCAACATGGATAAAGTTAGCTTATTGCTGTATATGTATTATTGTGGTGAGCATGTGTGCTAAAGATACACACGTGGAAACATTTGCAACTTTCAACTGTTCAGTTTGCAAACTATAAAATTTAAATCTGCAGACCTTATTTGTTATGCACCACTGCGTATTTACCAAGGAATTTCTCAACTTTCTTCATACCATTGCACTGTGTTTAAAAATGATGCATAACCTGTCTCTCAAAAATAAAAACCTCGGTCTCTTACGCAAACCTTGTGTTAAGGACCAAGCTTTGTATGTGAGACCGTTGTTTGCTGTTGATGGATCTTTATAAATGAAAAACATCTGATTTGGAGAAAAAGTGCAGCTACTGTTCTTCCCTCTTGTGTTTTCCTGATTTCATTGCAGTAAATTATACAAATCATAAATAGGCAATCTCATACTCTTATTTTGCTGCCGCTGATGGGACAAATAATTTTATTTCTTCTGATAATGGCAGCAAAATCCTGAGCAATAAAGCCTTGGTTATCAAAGCTGATCAGGCTGTACTGGGAATAGCCCCGTGTCTGAGAAAAATGGAAGTGGTTAAAATAGCCAAAATCAGAAATACATCAGTAAAAATATGCTATTTTAGTATCAATTATCGGTTTAAAGTATAGCCAATCATTTTGGACCGATGAAGTATTTATCTAGGAGGAAGCCATATGTCAGTTTTCATAAAGGTTGTTTTGCTTTTCTGTGCGGTTGTTAGTTATGACTATACTACAGTTCAAAAGTTTCTACATTGTTTGATTATAGTTTCTGAGAGCAGATGCTGTTTATGTAGACAGAAATACATATTTCACAATAAAACTGACATAACGGTACAGTTAGCTTTGTAGCTCTGGTCAGCGTGAAAGACTATATAATAGTGACCACTGGATGGTTCTGTTTTTCTTTCTGCAATATGGAACAGTCATATTTCACATCTTTACTCCAAGTTTTCTTTTCTTTCGGCTCGTATGTTGTCTCAAGTACTCTGATTTGTTTATCTTAGCAAGGTATAATGTTGAATTTATGGCTAAAGATTTGTTCAATTTTTGGTATCTAAAAAGACGTCAGTATTTTGAGAAGGAGCTATGGAAAGAAAAAATACTTTATAAAATGCTACCCTTACACCATCTAGCTTTTGTTCCCTATGCTGGGTTTTTCCAAGGTGCTGTAGCTTGGATTACATACAAAGCGGATTGTTTAATGTCATGTATTATTTTCTTAACCAATCTCTTTTAAGAAGGATTTTTAATTCAGAAATCCATTGAGCTTCAGAGATATTTCCCTAATGTACAATAAATCAGGTATTTCATGTATTTCTGATGTGAAGGGCACAATTCTTTCCTTGGAATTGCACGGGGCTGACAGCAGTGGCCTCAGTGACCTGCAGTGAGCAGAGAAGTCAACTCACTTTGCCATCAGTCACCAGTAAATGATCAGAAGTGGAAGCTCTGATCTCTCTAACCTTAACCATTGGTCTTTCCACAAGGTCGGGTGGGGTGGCTTGTAGGAAGGGAAGCTGCAGGCCCAGAGAGCACCCCAGAAACTGCAATGAGCATTTTAGATCCTGAAATTAAATGTAAAAAACTGTTGATATCTCTGGCAGAAGATTCTCAGCAGTACCTCCCACTAAGGCTGAAAGCGGTGTTGAAATTCAGATGAGATGGATTGTTCCTGAAAGTGACTGTTCTTCCCACTGACTGTAGGCAGCCTTTGTCACGTTCACACCTAGAGCCCTGCTTCAGACCTCTGTTACCGATAAAATTAATCCCACTCCAGCAGAGTCTTAATAAACAGGCTCTGTCAGAATTTCTGCTATGTAATTCTTTACATTGGGCTTATAGCAATAGTTTTAAAAAAAGCATTTTGTTCTATCCATTTTTCTTCCAGAACACCCCTGTATACCATTCTTTTTTTTTTTTTTTTTGCTATTTAGCTAAAATTTAATTTCTAGAAGTGCATTCTGAGTAGAAATGTATCAAAACTCATGTGAAATCCAGTTCTTGGAGCCCTTACAATGAAAAAAATTATAAAATGTATATCCGTGGACAGTTGCAGCAAGATGGAATAAGTTTCTTTTTCTTAAACTGCACTTGAAACTCTTGGAGCATTCTGTCAGGAAGAGAGGAACTATGACTTTTCTCCCATTGTCTCTTGCAGTCCTGTCCTCCTTTGTCCTGCAAGCACCATTTTTTTTCTACAACCCAGATTACCCTGTTGAAGAATAAAAACAATGTCATTTTTGGTCAAAATTCTTTTTGTTCTTTCTTCCCTGACCTTCAATATTAAAATTAATTTGAAATGGGATGTTTCTTATCAAAATTGTGCAATTCTTATAAAAAAACCCCACAACCCATCTTTTAAAAATATTTTTGATGAAAAATTTGAAACCAATCTCCATGTATTTGCCTCAGATTTTCCTAAGTGATAATGAAAACTCTTGAGGAAATTCATGGC
This sequence comes from Psophia crepitans, assembly GCA_013399095.1. Classification (NCBI taxonomy): domain Eukaryota; kingdom Metazoa; phylum Chordata; class Aves; order Gruiformes; family Psophiidae; genus Psophia; species Psophia crepitans. The sequence goes on along the minus strand of VWZZ01002374.1, from coordinate 168,720 downwards.
AACAGTTGCAATACTAATATATTTACAGTACACTAATAGTTATATCCAGTTTTTAGAGGATAGTTAAAACCTGGTTTGTCAATTGGGATATTACTCTGTCCATGTTGCTTTTATTTGCAGTTCTCATCAGAAATGAAGAATGGAGTAGAGAACACTTTTTTTCCTGAAACATTCATGACAGTGTCTACCGTATGTTCTCGCTACATTTTTGTAAATACATTATGAGAACATATGCATATTATTTCCTAAATCTCTCATGCCAACACTTGTCTAAGATATCTGTAAAGGATGCTATGTCTTGTGACAATATAAAGATCCTCTGAATGCAATTAAAATTACTCTGAAAGTTTTGGGGTGTTTTAAACAGAACTTTATTGCACTATTTAGAACTGCTTCCCAGGGCTCTCTTTGTATCTTGACAATTTACCAAGAATTAGAGAGTGTACAGATCACAGGTCATCATATTTAGCTGATGTTCAAGTAGTCAGGGTGCATGAACTTTGGAGAAGTCTGTCATCAAATTTGAAGTGAGATTTTACTATTGTGATTAGATCTATATAGTGGATATATAAATGTAATCTTACTCCTTTGCTGTTGAGCATATGATTATAGATGTGATACTAAGAACCTGTTCAGTTATTTCTCTTATTTTGACTGTATTTTAATGAAAAGCTGAAGAATTTAAACAGATGTCTCATACCAAAATGTTCTTCAGTGAATGCTGGATCACCAAGATTCTTTGAAATTTCTTTGAGAACCTCAACCTTTATAATCTCTTAATTAACATGGAAAACATGGAATATATGCTTTTTCAAAGATTTATAGAAACATTCATTTTTCTTTATATCTAAACTATATCTACCCTCCTTCAGTTTAAAGCCATTACTCCTTGTCCTATCACTCCATGCCCTTGTAAAAATGTTCTTCTCCAGATTTCTTGTAAGTTCCCTTTAGGTACTGGAAGGCTGCTATAAGGTCTCCCTGGAGCCTTCTCTTCTCCAAACCCAAATGTCTCAGCCTGTCTTCACAGGAGAGGTGCTCAAGCCCTCTGATCATCTTTGTGGCCTCCCCTGGACTCGCTCCAATAGCTCAACATCTTTCTTGTGCTGGGGGCCCTAGAGCTGAACACAGTACCCCATCCAGGTAGCGTCTCATGAGAGTGGAGTAGAGGAGAAGAACCACCTCCCTTGACCTGCTGGTCACGCTTTTTTTCATGCAGCCCAGGATATGGTTGGCTTTCTGGGCTACAAGCACACTGCTGGGTCATGCTGAGCTTCTCATCAACCAGCATCCCCAAGTCCTTCTCCTCAGGGCTGCTCTCAGGCCATTCACTGCCCAGCCTGTAATTGTGCTTGGGATTGCCCCAACACATGTGCAGGACCTTGTGCTTGGCCTTGTTGAACTTTATGAGGTTTGCATGGGCCTCTCAAGACTGTCAAGGTCCCTTTGGATGGCATTCCTTCTCTCCAGTGTGTCACCCACACCACACAGCTTGGTGTCATCAGTAAACTTGCTGCAGGTGCACTCAGTCCCACTGTCCATGTCATCACCAAAGTGCCAGTGCAATACCTAGCCCTGAGGAGCAACATTTGTTACTGATCTCCACTTAGACAATGAGCTGTTGACTGCAACTCTGAGTGCGACCTTCCAGCCAATTCCTTATCCACAGAATGATCTATCCATCAAATCCATGTCTCTCCAATTTAGAGACAAGGATTTTGTATGAGACAGTGTCAAATGCTTCACACAAGTCCTGATAGATTACATCAGTTACTGTTCCCTTATCCTAATGCTGTAACCCTGTCATAGAAGGCCACAAATGTGTCAGACACGATTTGCCCTATAGCAAAGCCATGTTGGTTGTCACTAACCATCTCTTTATTTTCTACATGCCTGAGCAGAGTTTCCATGATCTCCATGAGAGACTCTCCATGAGTTCCCTGGGTCTTCCCTTTTTTTTTTAAAAAAAAAGGGGGTTATCTTTCCTCTTTTCCAGTCCGTAGGAACTTCACTGGACTGCTACAACTTCTCAAATATGATGGAGCATGGCTTGGCTACTTGTCGTGGTTCAGCTCCAGCCGGCAGCTGAGCCCCACACAGCCGCTCGCTTATTACCCCTGTCAGCAAAACAAGGGGAAGAATGAGAACAGCAAAGGGAAAATGTCCTTGAGTTGAGATAATGACCATTAAATGGACCAGGAAAGGGAGAGGGAAACAACAACAAAGCAGCAGTAGTTATAACAGGATGTAAACAAATGTGATGACAAACAGCACTTTAGAGACCAGATGCTAAGCACCCAGCCAGACCGACCCGGAGCAGCCCGGGCCCGGCCCTCCCAGCCAGCCTGTTTTATGGGGGCATGATGGCACATCATATGGAATAGCCCCGGCCAGCTCGGCTCACCTAGCCTGGCTTCTGAAAGTTAACCTTATCCTGGTCAAAGCCAGGTCACTACTTCATCTGACAGTTCCCTCAGGACCCATGGATGCATCTCATCAGGTCCCATGGACTTGTGCACCTTCAGATTCCTGGGATGGATTCAAGCCTGATCATCTTCTACAGTGGGCAGTTCTTCATTCTCCCTGTCCCTGCCTTTGTCTTCTGAGACTTGAGCAGTGTGGGTAGAGCACTTGTTGGTGAAGACTGAGGCAAAAAAGTTGTCGAGTGCCTCAGCCTTCTCCATATCTCAGGTAATCAGGCCTCTCATTTCTTTCCAGTGAGGGCCCACATTTTTCCTAGCCTTCTTTTTATCAGTGACTTATCTATAGAAGCTTTTTGTGTTGTCATTGACATCCCTGGACAGATTTAATTCTATCAGGGCTTTGGCTTTCTTGACCATATCCCTCGCTGCTCGAACAGTTTCTCTGTACTCCTCCCAGGCTACCCGACCTTACTTTTACCCTCTGTAGGCTTCCTTTTTGTGTTTGTGTTTGTCTTTCTTCATAAGTTCAGTCCTCTTGGTGTTTTTTCCTGACTTCCTCTTTATTGAGATGCACCACTCCTGAGCTTGGAGGAAGTGATCCTTGAATCACAACTACAGGATGGGTGGAGAATGGATTGAGAGCAGCCCTGAGGAGAAGGACTTACAGGTACTGGTTGATGGGAAGCTCAACACGAGCCAGCAGTGTGCTCTTGCAGCCCAGAAATCCAACCATGCCCTGGGCTGCATCAAAACCAGTGTGGCCAGCAGGTCAAGGGAGGTGATTCTGCCCCTCTACTCCGCTCTTGTGAGACCCCACCTGCAGTGCTGCATCCAGCTCTGAGGTCATCTAGTACAGGAAAGACATGGAGCTGCTGGAGTGAGTCCAGAGGAGGGCCACAAAGTTGATCAGAGAGCTGGAGCACCTCTCCTATGAGAACAGGCAGAGAGAGTTGGGCTTGTTCAGCCTGGAGTAGAGAAGGCTCTGGGGAGACCTAATTGCGGCCTTCCAGTACCTAACGGGGACCTACAGAAAAGATGGAGAGGGGGTGTTTACCAGGGAGTCTAGTGATAGGACAAGATGCAATGGGTTTAAACTAGAAGAGAGTAGATTTAGATTAGATATTAGGAAAAAATTCTGTACTGTGGGGGTTGCGAGGCTCTGGAACACGTTGCCCAGAGAAGCTGTGGATGCCTCATCCCTGGCAGTGTTCAAGGCCAGGTTGGATGGGGCTTTGGGCAGCCTGGTCCAGTGGAGGTTGTGTGTGCCCATGTCAGGGGAGTTGGAACTAGATGATCTTTGAGGTCCCTTCCAACCCAAACCATTCTACGATTCTATGAATACTTACCAGCTTTCTTGGGCCACTCTTTCCTCCAGGACTTTGTCTGCTATCCTGAAGGCATGTCTGCTCTTCTGAAGGCCAAGGTAGTAAATTTGGTGTGCACCCACCTTGCTGCCCTAAGGATTTTGAACTTCACCATTTCACGGCCTCTGCAGCCAAGGCTGTCCTTGAGCTTCACATTCCCTCCCAATCCCTTCTTATTGGCAAGTACAAGGTAAGGTCCAGCAAGGCACCCCTTGTTATTGGCTCCTCTATCACTTGGAGAAGGAAATTATCAGCAACGCATTCCAGGAACCTCCTGGATTGCTTAGGCCCTGTTGTGTTGCTCCTTCAACAGATATCAGGATATTTGACATTCCCCATGAGGACCAGGACTTGTGAATTTGAGGCTGCTCCTATCTGTTTGTAGAGGGCTTCATCTGCTCAGTATTCCTGGTTGGGTGGCCTGTAGCAGACTTCCACTATAATGTCACCTGTCCCTGATCTCTCTTCAGTCCTCACCCATAAGCTCTTGGTTGGCTCCTCATCCGTTGCCAGGAGGAGCTCCATGCACTCCAGCTGGTTATTGACATAGAGGGTGATGTCCCCTCCTTGTCTTCCCTGTCTTTCCTAAAGAGTCTGTGTCTTTCCTAAAGAGCCTGTATCTTTCCATTCCAACACTCCAGTCACAAGAGGCATCCCACCACCTTTTTGTGATGCCAATAGGAACATAGCCCTGCAGGCATGCGCACATCGATAACTCCTCTTGTTTATTCCCCATGCTAGGTGCATTTGCATAGAGACATTTCAGTTGTTCCCCTGCTGAAGCTGACTGACTGGCTGGAGTGGCTGGAATTCCTTTGTGCTGCACTTCAGGTGCTCTCCTGCTGACCTGTGATCCTTCTTTTGCTCTGAGCATCTATTGCTGACACTGGCATCAAGCTGGTAGGAGTGAGATGGGCTAAGGTTCCCCTCCCCTTGTAACTTCAGTTTAAAGCCCTCTTCACCAACTTGGCAAGCCTATGACTGAAGATGATGTTCCCCTTCTTTGACAGATAGAGCCCATCAGCCCCCAGTCAACCAGGTTCCTCAAAGCAAGTCTGATGGTCTAAATAGCCAAACCTCTGGCAGTGACACCAGTCCTGTAACCATTTGTTGACTCACCAGATTCAGCTGGCCCTTTTAAAGACCTTTCCTTTGACAGGGAAGATTGATGAAAGAACTACCTGCGCTCCTAGGGCTCTGCAATCCTACTTGATATTCCTCAGACTGTTCCTGCCTGTATTCCTTGTGCCACGTGAAACAACAGCAGCAGGTAATAATCAGTGGACTGTATGAGGCTTGGTAGTGTCCTGGTGACATCCCTGATCGAAGCCCCCTTTAAGCAGCACACCTCTCTAGGGAATGCATAGGCAAATGGGTGACTCTGTACCTCTCAGAAGAGAGTCACCTACTACTATTGCCCATTGCCTTTTATTAGTTGCAGTGGTTGTTACATGGGGAGCAGATGGAGCTGCCTTACTGAGCTCCAGTGTCTCTTGATGTGGCAGGTCTTTCCTCTTCAGCTTGCAGAATCGTGAAGTGGTTCTGCAAGGACACCTCAGGCTTTGGGGAAATCTCTTCCTCCTGCTGGGCCTTGCCGTCACAAGTTTCCATTCTTCCGCATTATTGGCTTCCCTTCCTTCTGTGTGTACCAGTGGGGGAAGTTCTGGCCATTTGGCTGTGGGCTGTGGGTCCACTGCAGACTGCACTTGGAACCAGCTATCTAACTCCTTCTTAGCCTCCCTGATGTTACACAGCTTTCTCACCTCCTCCTGCTGCTCATCCGCCTGCTGCAGGAGGTCCTTCCCCTGGGCACAACTTTTGCGGGCAGGTCTGCCTCCTGTCCCTGTCCTGGGAGAAAGGTCTGGGCATGTTCTGCAGCCTGAGTTCTGCACTGTGGCCTCTCCCTTCAGCAGCTCCATCTGGGTGGAGGCATCAGCCACCAATGGGGTAGATAGTGCAGACACCTGAGTGGGAGCTGCAGCCTTTGCTCTTGGATGAGTGCCCACCATTCTGTCTTGAGGGTCAGGTAGGATGGCTGCCCTTGGCCTGTCACAGAGCACTGCCAGTTGCTGGGTTATGTGCATTTCACAAGTCTCCTGCTTGGCCAGTGGAATGTCCCTCCTTCGAAGGGGCACCCTCGCTGTGTGACGTCCCACACCACCTGCTGCGCCATGCCCTGGCTGAGGTACCATGCCCTGTTTGCCCACTCTGGTTGCTCCCTGGGCTGCCTTGTGTAGGTGTGGGGGTGGCTGCCATTGCTCTGGCAATGCCCAGGCCACGTCAGCACCTCCTGCAAGAGCTGCCAGCTCCTGGCTCATCTCTCTGCTCCCCGGCATTTCCCTGCCCCAGAAAACCCCTCAATGTGCTGAGATCTGCTGCTTGCTGCAGGTCAGGTCGGCTCTGGAGCAGCTCCCCTTGGTGACTGATGGTTTGCAAGGAGCCTGATAGTTTCGCTGTGTCCTGCACACAACCAAATGGCTATGACTACTTAAATACCGAAGGCTGATCTGTTCCATGCGTTAGTAGGGCTTACGTTGACAAGAGGCTGCATGTCTTTTAGAAGATTTGAACAACAGATTCATGTCTGATAATCCAACATGTGGCCAAAATGCTCCAAGTTATGAACCCACACAAGCAAACAGGCGTGTGAAAGGGATGAGTCAAGTAATGCTGGTGATCCTCCCGTGAGTGCTGTAGATTTCAGACTGTGGACAGGAGTTGGCATCTCAAACACAGAGTGGTACCATGGAGTGCAGTTAAAAGTCAAGAGTAACTGACAGATTTGTGCGAGTAACCTTTTGTAATGCCTCTTTAGAAAGGAGATGCTAATTGTTTCTCTTTGATGCTCTTTTCTATCAAGGTTTGCCTTTGTGGATGTTTGTACTGGCAAGGGTAATTCACTATTTATGGTATGCAGAATTCATTAACATTAGTTGCTGTACTGTGTTTTTTAATCACTAGCAACATGTGTTACGAGGTACAAATTTGCATCTGTTATGCCTATCATTCTGAAGTGGGTTAGCAACTAAGGCACTTTCTAAACACGTTAAAGCCACATCAGTGTACGAGTGAGGAAATCAGACTTAACTGGTGGTGTGTCACACCCACAGACACATTCCTCTGGCCACAGGGGTGGATTCACTGGGACACCTTTACCGGCCTTTTCAGTCTGTTTCATATCTGGCTAGTACATAAATCAGAGTTTTGGTTGGCAATATATCTCAGCTAAAAATGGAGAGGAACAGGAGTAGGTCTCTAGGCAGCTTTGACCATGTGCATCTGAGAAGCCTCTTAGAGCCATTAGTGTTCTCTAAACTGAGCAGAATTCTAGAAAAAGAAGAAATTTTTAGTGTGGGATTGGTTTTTTTTTCCTGTAAATGTTTGTAGCCTCTGCTTTGGCAGGAGTTTGATGTGAAAACACAGCTGATGTAGCTAATGTCTGCTTTAAGTTCTTTGTCACTTTAACAGAGTCATAGAATAATTTAAGGTGGAAAGGACCTCTGAAAGTAAATTAGTCTAACTTCCTCTTCAAAACAGGACTGATTTTGAGGTTAGACCAGGCTGCTCAGGGTTTTTGTCCGGGCAAAATTTAAACATTTCCAAGGATGGGGATCCCACAGCCTCTTTGTGCAACATCGTCCAATGCTTGATCACACTCAGAGGGTCATTTTTTTTCCTAATACCTAACCAGAATTTCTGGGATTGCAGCTTGAGTCTGCTGCCCCTAGTCATGTCACTGTGTGCCTCCTGGAAGAGTCTGCTGACACATACTCCCATCAGGGAGTGGCATACAACAGTATACAACTGCTAATGCAGCCCAGGAGGCTGCATTGCCCCCTTTGTTGGGTCAAAGTGTGCTTTGCTGGTTCATGCTCAACTTGTTGTCCATCAGGACACCCAGGATCTTTCCTGAAAAGCTGATTTCTGTCTACTTTTCTGCATGCAGTAGAAAAGCAGTGAGAGGAAAAGGTGGGATTTGGATCTCAAATTTTGGTAACTAAGTCTGTGAGCTAATTATGTAGGCAGTCTCTCCAGTGTCTTCCCAGAGCGAGGGTCCTGCTCTGAACCGTCCTTTGGAAGAGCCTCCTCACTATAAAGGAAGTTTGAGCAGAACATCTGCTTAACTTTGACAGTGAAGAGAGGTGCCTAAAACTGGATGGTTGATGGACCCAGTTTCATGTCAAGTTAAAATAAAATAGGTTATAAAAGTGCATTAATATTTTATTTTTAAAGGTTGTGTGATTGTACATTGGGAACATCTGCAAGATTTCAAAGAATCTGGGTTACAACTTCAAATCAGAAATATTTTGAATTTTATTTCTGGCAGACATGGAGTGTCTAATAAAAATGGACTGGAATACTATATTTATAAGCTTTGTTTTATAGGATCATTTTTTCCCCCTGCTTTTGTTGGATTTGGGAGCAATATTTTTATATTTTCCATTAAGCATTTTAAATAAAACTAAGCCTGGAAATTTGACAAATAAAATAAAGTGTATTAAAAAAATCTTGTTTTAAAGAAATCAAACTAGATTGTATTTGGGGAAAAAAAAAGTCTTGTACTGTAAAAGGCTCTAGGTATCAAAACACTATTTAGAGTCCAAAGTATACAGAAGAAAAGGTGTTTTCAATGAGTATTTAATGAATAATAAGCTGCTGAAGCACTAGTTATTGCTGGCATTAGCTGGAAGGAAATGAAAACTAAGTGCTAAAAGCAGAAAGATATCTCGTTTATGAACGATAGTGCTTTGAGAAAAAGGAAGTTAAAACCTGAAACCTTGATTGCAAAAGAATATGTAGCAGCATGAAGCTCTACAGGCCCTTTCTATTTCAATTAATGCCTGCACATTTTAGAAAATAGATGAAAAAATAAATGGTGTCTTATAGCTGTCAAACTGTATGGCAAACATTTCAGAGTTGATTCCTTGAAAGGTGAACAAGTATTCTACTTAGCTTTTTCTGGGACCTGGACAGGTTGGATCGCTGGGCTGAGGCCAACGGGATGAGGTTTAACGTGGCAAAGTGCCGGGTCCTGCACTTTGGCCACAACAACCCCAGGCAGCGCTACAGGCTGGGCGCAGGGTGGCTGGAAAGCTGTGTAGAGGAAAAGGACCTGGGGGTGCTGATTGATGCTCGCCTGGACATGAGCCGGCAGTGTGCCCAGGTGGCCAAGAAGGCCAATGGCATCCTGGCCTGTATCAGGAATAGTGTAGCCAGCAGGAACAGGGAGGTGATTGTCCCCCTGTACTCAGCCCTGGTGAGGCCACACCTCGAGTACTGTGTCCAGTTTTGGGCCCCTCACCACAAGAAAGATATCGAAGCCCTGGAGCGTGTCCAGAGAAGGGCAACGAAACTGGTGAAGGGTCTGGAGCACAGGTCTTATGAGGAGCGGCTGAAGGAACTGGGCTTGTTTAGTCTGGAGAAGAGGAGGCTCAGGGCAGACCTTATTGCCCTCTACAACTACCTGAAAGGGAGTTGTGGTGAGCTGGGGGTTGGCCTCTTCTCGCAGATAACTAGTGACAGGACAAGGGGAAATGGCTGCAAGTTGCGCCAGGGAAGGTTCAGGTTGGAGATGAGGAGAAAATTCTTCTCTGAAAGGGTGGTCGGGCATTGGAACGGGTTGCCCAGGGAGGTGGTGGAGTCACCATCCCTGAGGGTGTTTAAGGAAAGGTTAGATATGGTACTTAGGGACGTGGTTTAGTGGGTAATAGGTGGTGGGGGGATGGTTGGACTAGATGATCCTTGAGGTCACTTCCAACCTTAATGATTCTATTCTATTCTATTCTATTCTATTCTATTCTATTCTTCATTTACAGTTCAGAGCAATGTTGCTCCTCTAATGATTTTTCCTTTTACTTGCTAGTAAATTTCATTTGGTAGCATTTGGTCTTCACTGCCCTTTTCTTCCCCACTCTGTTCCAGAGCTTTCTTATGAGCTCTAAAGCTAGATATGTTTCTTCACAGAATCACAGAATCACAGAGGTTGGAAGGGACCTAGAAAGATCATCTAGTCCAAGCCCCCCTGCCAAGGCACGGCCACCTAGAGCACATCACTCAGGAACGTGTCCAGTTGAGTTTTGAATGTCTCCATAGAAGGAGACTCCACATAGAAGGAGACTTCTTCTCTAATTTGTGAGCTACTATGGTAGAATATTTACTCATTCAGAACAATTCTTATCTCTCCAGTAGTCATACACACTGGGAAGATGTATTAACAATGTGAGGAAGTAAAGCAAGACTAGTCCAGTGAGCAATATATATTCCTGACCCAAGTGATAGAGAAGCACATGAAGAAAGGTGCTCTACTGGAGCTCCTACTCACTAACCAGGAGAAGTTTGTTGGAGATGTGAAAGTCAAAGACAACTTTGGCTGTGGTGAGCAAAAGATGGTGGAGTTCAGGATCCTGAAGGGAGGAAGGAAGTTAAAAATCAGGCTCACAGCCCTGGACTTCAGGATAGCAGACTTTGGCCTCTTCAAAGATCTGCTTGGAGGAGTACCATGGGATAAAGACCTGGAGGAAAGAAGGGCCCAAAAAGCTGGTTAGTATTTAAGGATCTCCTCCTCCATGCAATGAGTAGGAAGTCAGGAAAAAATGCCAGGTGGCCTTGTGCAGATGAACAAGGAGCTCCTGAACAAACTCAAATACAAAAAGGAAGCATACAGAGGATGGAAGCCAAGATGGGTAACCTGGGAGGAATACACAGACGTTGTCTGAGTGCACAGGGATGAGGTTAAGAAAGCCAAAGCCCAAATGGAATTGAATCTGGCCAGAGGTGTTAAAAACCACAAGAAGGGCTGCTGTAAGTACATAGGTGACAAAAGGAAGACTAGGGAAAATGTGCGCCCATTGCTCAATAAGATGGGTGACCTGGTTGCACAGGATTTGGAAAAGGCTGAGGTACTGAATGCCTTCTTTACCTCAGTCTTTACTAGAAAACCCATCCTTCAGGGATCACAGTTCCCAGAGAACAGGGGGAAAATCTGAACCAAGGAAGATAGAGCTTTGGTGGAAGAGGATCCAATCAGGGAATACTTAAGCAAACTGAACACACAGAAGTCCATAGACCCTGATAGGATGCTCCCACAAGTGTGGGAGCTAACAGATATCATTACAAGCACAATCTCAATAACTGTTCAATCATTTCTACTGGTGAAGTCATGCATGACCAACTTGATAAACTCCTATGATAAAATGACTGTCTTGGTAGATTGTGAGAGAACTGGACATTGTCTATCTGGACTTCAGTAAGGCCTTTGGCACAGTTTCCCGTAAGATCCTCATAGAGAAGTTCTTGCTATATGGGCTGACTTAGAAGACAGTGAGGTGGATTGAAAACTGGCCAAATCCAGAGGGTGGTAATCAGTGACACAAAGTCTAGTTGGAGACCAGGTACTAGCGGCATACTCCAGGGATCAATACTGGGTCCAATCCTGTTTAACTTCTTCATTAATGATCTAGATGATGGGGCAGAGTGTACCTGCAGCAAGTATGTTGATGACAAAAAAGTGGGAGGAATGGCTATATACCAGAGGGTCATGCTGTCATCCAGAGGGACCTCAAGAGGCTGGAGAAGTGGGCTGTCAGGAACCACGTGAGGTTCAACACAGAGAATTGCAAAGCTCTGCACCTGAAGCAAAACAAACCCATGTATCAGACTACGCTGGGGACTGGATGACTGGAAAGCAGCTTTGCACGAAAGGACCTGGGGGTCCTGGTAAACACCACATTGAACACGAGTCAGCAATGTGCCCTTGCCCCAGAGAAGACTAATGGTATCCTGGGCTCCATTAGGAAGATCATTGTGAGTAGGTCAAGGGAGGTGATTCTTCCCCTCTACACAGCACTAGTGAGGCCACGCCTGGACTTCTATGTCCATCACTGGGTTTCCCAGTACAGGAGAGCCATGGACATACTGGAGACAGTCCAGCAAATGGCCACAAAGATGAAGAAGGGACTGGAGCATCTCTCCTATAAGTAAATCCTGAGAAAGCTGGGACTATTTAGCCTAGAGAAGAGAAGGCTCAAGAGGGAAACTCATCAATATATATAAATATCTGAAGGGAGAATGCCAAGAGGACAGAGCAAGGCTCTTTTTCATGGTGCCCAGTGACAGGACAAGAGGCACATGGAAACTCATGATGTTCCCTCTGAACACAAGGAAAGATTTCTTTTTACTGTGAAGGTGACCGAACATGGGCACAGGTTGCCCAGGGAGGTTGTGGAATCTCCAGCTTTGGAGATATTCTAAAGCTGCCTGGACACAGTCCTGAGCAACCAGATCTAGGTGGCCCTGCTTGAGCAGAGGAGTTGAACCAGATGACCTCCAGAGTTGCCTTTCAACCTCAGCCATTCCGTGACTGAAGAGTTTAGAGAGCAAGTCTTATGAGTGGAACTGGGGCTGTTTAGTCTGGAGAAAAGAAGGCTGAGCAGAGACCTTGTCAATCTCTACAACTACCTGAAAGGAGGTTGTAGCCAGGTGGAAGTTGGTCTTTTCTCCCAAGTAACAAGTGACAGGACTAGAGGAAATGGTCTCAAGTTGCACCAGGGGAGGTTTAGAATAGAATAGAATAGAATAGAATAGAATAGAATAGAATAGAATAGAATCATTAAGGTTGGAAGAGACCTCAAGGATCATCCAGTCCAACCGTCTCTCCACCATTTAGATTGAATTTAAGAAAAAATTTCTTCACCTTAAGGCTTGTCAAGCACTGGAACAGGCTGCCCAGGGAAGTGATTGAGTCACCATCCCTGGAGGTATTTAAAAGATGTGTAGATGTTGTGCTTAGGGACATGGGTTAGTAGTGAACTTTTCAGTGCTAGGTTAATGGTTGGACTCAATGGTTTTAAAGGTCTTTTTCATGATTCTGTCATTCTGTGACATGTAGGTTCTAGTATGGGGCAAGAATTCTAGTTCTAGGCATCTATAATTAGTAAATACAAAAGCAAAAGTTTGGTTGTAAAGAAACCCATAATCTGCTGCCATGGCGTAGTATGTTCATCTATATAGGACATTTGGGCCAGATTGCTCATCTTTCACTTTATGAACTCTGAGCAGAATCAATAAGTTTAATAAGGGAAATATATAAAGATTTAAGATTGCGGTTACATATTTTCCAGAGTCTCTTTCCACAGACAGTATAACATGCACTCATCAGCATTGATTATAGTTTGTAATGTTCTCAACATGTCTGGACCATGACAGCATATTCTCTGTGGTCCAGGGCCCAGGGATCCTGAGTCACTCCAGTGGGAAAGAGGCAGGGTTTCCGTGAGTATGGAAACATGTCATCTGTCAATACTATCTTATATGATTCAGAGTCCACATGCTGCATCAGACAGTTGCCCTTCCAGCCTGCATAAACCCATCAGGTCCAGAAACTTGTATCTGGGTAGAAAGTCATACAGGCAGAGAGATCAGCAAGTAAAATACTTCTTCCTGACTCCCTCTGTATAACTGTGCTATACATGTCTTTAAAAGTAGAGCAGGTTTTGATCATATGCCTTTAAAAGAAGACTACTTTTGGTTTTTACAACTTGGGCACCTAGATGTAGAAGGCAGGGTAGGCTATGGTATTGAAAATCTATAGGGTGTATCTCTGGTGTAACGGTTTCAATTTTAGAACAGGGTAATTTTGGATTTCAACTCTACACGTTCCTGATTGATATTCACATGAAGTGCTCAGTTGCTAACTGATGGCACTAAACTCCTGCCTGAAGTTGCTTTCTGGTCAAGTCCTGTTTTCAAAAGATGACCATACTGTATTTTTAAAAGCCCTTTAGCTACTGAAGACCCAAAGTCAGCAGTGTTCCTATGGAACTTAGATTCCTAGAGCCTGAATTATTTAAAAATTGGAACTTAGACCTTCAAAGTTGTTTAGACAGTTCTGAATGTTTTCTTCTATCTTAGGGATTTCTTTGTATGGTTGAAGAGGACAACATGCAATTTGTTCGTCCTGCATTTCAATTAGTTAACCTAAATATATTCTACCAGTAAATCATTAAAGCTGTGTAGGCAGAATGCATAGAGAGCATCGTCACAGCTTGAGTGATGATTAGTATGTTTGAAAGAAGAATATTAAAATTGCCAATATTTGACAGGTTATAACAAAACACTGAGTTTTACAGTGTCATGTGCCTGCCTTCCTCCTCCTATGGTGCCAATTCCTACAACACACATAGGTACAGCTCACTGCAGAATCTTTTTTCTCAGGTCTTAAAATGCTAATAAGGAAGTTTTTAATGTGTTACTTCTGAGTAGCATTGAACTGAGACTGTGGAAGGTGAAGCTTCTGTTTAATGTGTGGGGTTCTTTTTAGCAAACTGTATATTTTTCTGAACAGACATATTTAGATAGATAAGTATTGCTACTAGTGTTGCCTCAAGGTATAATCACTAAAAATATTACACTTTCTACTAGACAAAATTTATCTATGACAAAACTTAAATAGGGTTTCTGGAATTATGCTAGTGTGAATTTGGCAGATTACTCTGAATAGGTCCAGAAGAAACATCATCCATCTATGTCCAGATATAAATGTGTTGCGACAAACATTGTGAAGAAAAAGTGTTGCCCATTGTTATTGGCCTTTCAATTGAAGTCTGAGAAGGTCCTCTCTGACTGCATCTTGGGGTAAGATATCATGACTGGTCTTATTGCTGTCATAAGTGGTCTCTTAGATAGACTTTAATGATCAATAAGTGAAATTGTTAAATTTCTTATTCCAATATATTAAAAGCCTCACTGCCATGCTATCATATGAATTTTAAATTACGGGACAGTAATAGTGCATACAAACCTGCTTCGTATTTATATCATATTCCTTTAAGCTGCATACTGCTTCTGATATCTAACCACAGCATTTTCAGAAATCATTTCTTCTTGCCACAGAATTTCATCTTTCTAGATTTTGTGTCTGGGTTACAGATAGATAGAATGTATATATAGGTTCTCTGCAAATTAAACTAGCATCATGTTCTTTTTTTTTGTGTCTCATGGAAATCAATACTTTGTACATTTAATTTTCTAACTGCAATATCTGGGTGTTTTATATGCTTTGCAGAAAGACTGAGGTTTTCCTCCTGTAGTTAGCATTATTAGAAGACCTGTCCACCACTGGAAAAGATCTAGAATTTCTACATGAGCTGAAGAAGGTGATACTTGGATTGGAAGCTCCAGAGAAAATGGAAATATATGAAAGAGTTAATTCACTGAAGCTGCTTTTCCTTGTAGTGGTATCTTAAGCTTTTAGCCAAAATCAGCACTGTGTTGTTGCAAATTTGTCTCTAAGATAAAGAACAAAACTAGATTTGATCACTGGTGATCACTAAACTGATAATCTACTTAAAAAGATCAATAAAGAACCATTCTTATCGGCTAGCCTGACCTTCTGGATTATTCAGACTACAGAACTTCATTCACTTTCAGCATTAAGCTAAGAATTTTTTAGCTTAGGGTAAAGCAAGCCTTTTTGAAAGGGTCCTCTGTAAGTGGCAAGGAAACTCAAGATAGCTCATTATCTTTCCCGCTCACATTTTAGCCACATTCTGCCAAAGGCATGTGTTATGTCTACCCAAAATTGACAGCATGCTTTCAAACATATTTTTCATATCTTTTGAGCAATCCATATCCATTCCTAAAACAGAAAAAAAATTAAAATTGCTATCAATTGCTGTTGGAAAAAAATCGCTATTGGACAAGCCAAAACCTTTGTTTTCCTGAATGAATATAATTATGAAGCTTTAGGTAATATTTTACTTTCCTCAGAAGGTTATATTCCTGCCAAAATGATGTGCACATCAGAACTAATATTTAAAATATATTGTTTGACTTTGTCTTTAAGAATTATGACCCTTATATTGCAAGCCCCTGCTACACATATTGGGGAAGTGGGCGACCGAGAGGGAATGAAAAAATTAAGATTCATTTAATACTACTTTTTGGATAACCAAGTTGCTTCACACTGCAGTGTTAACAAATGAATAGAATAACACTAATACATAAAATCAATCCTTGGATTTGAACCAGCTGGTGTAATTTGTTCTATCTGCTGTTTTACTCCATCCCAATGATTTTTCTTTATCATCTGTTTACTCTAGGTATTACCACTCTTGGATGAAGAGGAGTTATATGTCCCACACTAAAGCACTATAGCAAACAGAAGTGATGATTTTCCTAACCAGCCTGAAAAGCACTTTCTGCTCAGAGTTCCACTGATGCAAAAAGGAATTGTGAATATATTCATTCTGCCAGGTGTGCAGCAAAAGCTCTGCATACAAATACAGTATAAAATATCTAAAGGGAAAACTCCTCAGGGCGTAGAGCTGTGGGAGGTGAAGGGCAGAATCATGGTTTCAGGAAGTACTTTTCCTTCAGAATTACTATGAATTTCTAAAAGTGGGTTTGATGGCAGGCACTCAGAAAATGGAGACACACATGAATTAAAACCTACTCTGTGAATCTGCCTGTGGTGCTGGGAATTAATTACATGACCTTTATGAAACTCTCCTAGTTTGCAGCAGCAGATCAACCCATGCAGTAAAACCGAGACTTTGTTCAACACAGCACTGGCACAGCAGCTAGCTTGGATGAATGTTAAGACTGTAAGACTATAGTCTTGATCAAACCTGATATCTGAAGTTGCAGAGGAGTGATTCATTCCTCCTTAGCTTCAGATACATAAGAAAGGTGCTTAATTTGGGGTCAAACTCACTTTGCAGTCAACAAAGGTAGCATTACTTCTAGAAGTCAATTTCAGCCCATTTTTCTCTTTCCATTGATTACAGAGGAAATGCGGTGGGGTCAGAGTACCCTCAAATTATATGCCATGGTGAAGTGCTTGAAGTTAAGTGGGATAAATCTGGTTGTGATCAGTTAATCCAGCTGGGACCAGGCAGGAGCAGCCTAAGATGTCTCAGGAGTATAATGAAATTCAATTTTCTTGCTCTTAGGATGAGGTAAAATAATACTGTCTTTGGGAATTGTTAAATAGCATTCATGTTCACGGCAGAGACCTGTCCTCAGCTGTCTTTCTGTCCAGCCTGTGGTTGCCCAGTGGGACAACAGAATATTCTCTTTAAGTCATTCCATGTGCAAGTATTAAATGAGTGCCTCAGCCCTGATAGGGGATATTTATTGCCCTGTCTCTGCAGCTCACTCCAATCTATGGCTTCCTGTGCCTGTGCCAGTCTCTGATAGCACAATTGGCTATAGAGTAGGGGAAGACCTCCTCCTTCAGGACCATTTCTTTGGTCCTGCCTCCTCTGTATGATTGCCCACACAGGAGTGGAGGCTCCGAGCTGTGGGTTTTGTCTGTCTGTCCCCACGGACTGTGTGTTGTTGGAGTGCTGTGGCTGGGCCCACGGGGCTCTGCTGGGTCCCAACAACCGGCAGAAGGAGTTGGGCACAGAACCCTCTGCCAAAGGGTGAAAGCCTTCCCCCATCATGCCTGAGGTACCATGATTTTGCTGACTTGTTCCGTTGCCCAGGGTGACTGCCAGCTTTGCCTATGCCTCAAGTCACTCCTAAATCATGATTAGTGAAGGGAGGGCATGAAAGGTGAGATTTATTATGTCCCTTATTTTACAGGTAAATTTCAGGCTCAAGAAAACAGAGCGGCTACTGGACTAAAAAAGTTTAAGCAATGTGTCAGGCTTTCTAGGTACCTTATTGTGATAAGTATTACACCAGCCAGAAAAAGAACAGTGACCTATCTGCAAAATTGCACTGTTTTATTTTTCTGCTCGAATTCTATGTCTTCACTATGAATGGCGTGTTGCTGCCTGTACTGAACAAGAGGATTTATGATTAGGCAGAGTCAGTACTGACCATACTGAGTACTAAAGAAATAAATCTTTTTTGGACATCAGATATGATCCGAGACACTACAAATATGAAACAGAAAGAAAGAAATTGATCAGTGTACCAGAGGAATAGTTCTTGAAAAGGAGAGTACCTCACAGCCATTCGAGACTAGAGCACTGAGTAACATTTCTTTGAAATTTGTGGCAGCTGAGAGTGAGCAAGCTCCTTGCAAAAGAGCCCAGGAGAAATCCAGCACAGTTGGGCATCTGTCAGTATGCAGTGCTTGTCAGAGTCTCAGCACTGAAACTGAATAACCTCTTTCTGAAGCTCTGACTGATGAAAATGTTGATTGCTTTATGTAAACTGAAGGTAGTGGTTCATCTCAACCTGTAAGACAATTGGGCAACAGACTTGCAAAGAAATCTTCAATTACGCAAGGGGGGACAAATCAAACTTCTTGGAGATTACATATACTATGACAGATAGATGGAGCATTTTTCATGTTCCCTGGGCAGGTGGGCAACTGACAGTTGGGACAACTTTCCTAAAAACTTGCAGTTATGGAAAAGCCTCTGAAGTTTGTCATCAATAAACCGTTGGGTAGGTACCACAATGGATCATGATGCCTAACAAAACATGACTTCAAATGTCCTAGACAAGTTCTGACAGAAGGAAATGTCAAATAAATTTTCTTAATGGTAATTTCTCTTTCATAAAGGAAGGGGAAAACAGAAAATATTAGAATTTAATTTTGCAAGGTAAACGGTTATGCTCTTGTGCAAACTTTGGCCTAACCTCTGTGGGAGAGAGGAGACAGTATGTATTGCATAGCCTTGCCAATCATTCTTTATTATGACAGAGGTTATCCAATCTGTACTATTTCCTTATTGTATCTACAGTGACCAGTCACATAATGAAAGAAAGAAAGAATACTTTTTTTTTTTTTGAAAAATCATAGGAGAATTTGCTTAGCAAATATCAACTCTACCTTAAAGTTGGCTTTCTAATTCTAAATCAAAGATTCTCATATGTTATATTCCAATTAATAAATGGTATCTTGTTCTGAAAAGGGTGCTAACATGACTGCAGTTATAAGTAGCTATATGGATTCTTTTTAGAATTTGGTCGCTGACCTAACTTTGAGTTTGCTTGGAGTTTGTTTGAGTGAAAGGGTTGCCATAAGTCAGACACCAGGCCTGTAATTCAGGAAGCTGCAGAACTGGCCTCTGTTAGGCAGCAATGTGTAAGCCTAGCTAAAAAAGACATTGTAAAAAGGCTGCAACATTAAGTAACCTGATTATAATGCAATTAAGATGCTTTAGAAAAGCAGGACTAATTTCCAAGAACACTGCTATCATAGCTATCTTGCCTCTGGGATACAAACTCATATCTCTGCAGAACACCATATCACAGAACTGTTGAAGAAGTACATGGTGGTGCTCCTGTGGTCTCATCCTAACCTTTATTACACTGCAATATGACCTCACCTGGCTTTTCCTTGAACTGGTCCATGCCTTTAGCTGGCAGAGAAGGAGCCAATCTTGTGTAGACATGTCAACATTCTCAAAGCTGGTTTGGGTTGCTCCATGTAGTGCTGCACTGCGTAATACAGACTTATCCCCCCTGCATGCTGTCATGATGGATGTTTATACGGGCAGAAATGTACCCAAGCACCTAGGTGATTGTGCCTCTAGTCCAAAATAACCTGTTTAAACATAGAGATAGGGAGACTGATCATACGCCCCAATTAGAGTTTTCAGTGCTCCTGTATGATCAAGTATGAACATGTCTTTTCACTTTTCACTTTATCCCAATCAGGCTATCCATATGAAGATATATGTAGCCTTTCAATGCAGAATTATAGTAAAAGAACCTCGTGAAACCACAAATGCTGCATGGACAATGCTTCCATTTTAGATATCTGTAATACTAGGAGAAAAGAACTCCTTCAAAATTGCATTAACTGAACTACCAAAAATCTACAGGATGCTAGTAATAAGAAAACAACTCATCAGTGCACAAGTTTCTGGCAGCTATTAAGATTCAAAGAAACTAATATAAACCCCAGAAGTGTAAGTCTGATAAGCTGTTTGATCACAGTCTTCACAGAATCACAGAATCACAGAATCACAAGGGTTGGAAGGGACCTCGAAAGATCATCTAGTCCAACCCCCCCTGCCAAGGCAGGGCCACCTAGAGCACATCACTCAGGAACACGTCCAGTCGGGTTTTGAATGTCTCCAGAGACGGAGACTCCACAACCTCTCTGGGCAGCCTGTGCCAGTGCTGTGTCACCCTCACAGTAAAAAAGTTTTTCCTCACATTAACCCGGAACCTCCTGTGCTCCAATTTGCACCCGTTGCCCCTTGTCCTATCGCTTAGTGAGGCCGAGAAGAGCCTGGCTCCATCTTCCCAACACTCACCCTTAACATATTTATAAACATTGATGAGGTCACCCCTCAGTCTCCTCTTCTCCAAGCTAAAGAGACTCAGCTCCTTCAGCCTTTCCTCATAAGGGAGATGCTCCACTCCCTTAATCATCTTAGTGGCTCTGTGCTGGACTCTTATCTTGAAAAGATAAAGCAAAAAAAGACAAATAGCTGTACATACCATGTTATGTAAGCCTATCTGTTTTTTTCAGCTGTTGCATTTTCCGAGGTAAGATTGTTGAATAATAGTTTCACAAAATTTGATTCTTAAATATTTTTGAGTTAAAATGCACAGCAATCTCCAGAGATTATAAACATGTGCTTTCCTCCTTTAAAATCGAAACATGGTAACTTTTCTTCTGAATTTGATTTCTAATATATGCCTCTTTTAAAAAAGGATATTTGGAGGACAGGTTACTGCCAAAATAACAGGAAGAGAATAATAACATATTTTCTCTCTATGAAGTAATTATAGTACATTTTCCTAAAGAATACAGTCAACATTAACTTTTGAAAGGCTTGAATGGGTCACTGCATTGAAAAAAACCAAATTTTGGAATTCCTTCTTGTATTGTCAGCTGTTTGTACATATAATGACAATGTTATGAACTGCCAGAACAGTAAATACACAGCATCACTGCCAAATCATATGGGATTTAAACCTGCCATAATAATGTTTTCATAGTTACACAGAGGAATGTGTAGTGGCCTGTTGAAGGCAAGCTGAAACTGGTGACGCTGAATGGTTTTGTACAGTTAACTGCAAAGTTACCACTCAGATTTTTCTTTTCTTTTCTCTTTATCTGCCACTTGATGATTTGCTCATTTATCTATGCTTGCACCTGGTGCCATTGGGGCCCACTGATGAACACATAACTCCAGCTCAGGAGCTGAACTTCCATATCAGATATCTCTCAAGCAGACAGATTAATAGACTGATGAACCTGAAAAATCTGAATATAGTAGCTGAAATAAAAGTTGGCTGGTTTCATAAGACATAAACACTTGCACATAACTATACAGGATGACGAATGTCAATGTGTTAGATTTTAATGGATCACAGGATTCAAACTCTGTTACTTCTTAAGGCTTTGGCTTTTGTGGCTTTCAGGAATGTAACCTCTATATATCTATAACCTAGTATCATGAATAAAACTTGTGGGTTGAAATAAAGACAGTTTAACAGGAGAGAAAAGGAACAATAATAGTAATAGAATATACAAAACAAGTGACGCACAGCACAATAGCTAACAACTTGGAACTGCTGCTCACAGCAGTTCCTGAGCTGCACTGCCTCCCGGCTCACCCCTCAGTTATATACTGAGCCTGACGTCATATGGTACGGACTATCCTTTCGGCCAGTTTGGGTCAGCTGTCCTGTCTGTCCCCTCCCAGCTTCCTGGACACCTCATGCCTTCTCGTTGGCAGGGCAGTATGAAAAAGCTGACTGCATGGCAACAACTAAAATATCGGTGTGTTAACGATATTAGTCTCATAATCTAAACCACAGCGCTATACTGGCTGCTAGCAAGAAAATTAACTCTATCCCTGCTAAAACCAGGACACCAAGAAAATATTGCTATTTAGCTGAATTACACTTTCAGGGTTCTTCATATTATTTTAGTATGATTCGCTTGCTTTTTTACTAGTTACTGTTTAATACCCTGGAAGAAGTTTCCTTCAGTTGTACACTGTATTTGACCCTCTGAAAAACAAAGGCAAAATTACTGC
Organism: Psophia crepitans; assembly: GCA_013399095.1. Taxonomy (NCBI): domain Eukaryota; kingdom Metazoa; phylum Chordata; class Aves; order Gruiformes; family Psophiidae; genus Psophia; species Psophia crepitans. The sequence goes on along the minus strand of VWZZ01002374.1, from coordinate 146,970 downwards.
AGACACATTTGCTCAGATGCATGGTTTTCCCTTTATCCTAAAATGTGCCATAAGTACTGAAAGATTTTTTTTTTCTCTTGTAGGTCACACATTGTATTCCTGACATGTAAGCATCAAAAGATATTTGAGCTTTTAAGATCTCATTATATGAAGAACTTACTAGCAAAAAACCCACTCAAAAACCAAAACTAAAACTCAGATGAACACTATCCTCTGCATTAATCAATCTTCTTACTTAGTATGCTGTCAACATTTTAGGAACTGCATGTGCCTTTTGAGGATCCATAGCTGCAAAGCTGTTATCCTTCCAATAAACAAACTGGAATATTTGGTGTTCAGACTTTATTCGTGGATGAAACAAAATGCCTTAGTAAGAAACTCTTACTGGGTTCCTTTACACGCTGTTTCTTTAGTCTTCTTGACAAGGAATTTTGTCTTTTATTAACATATTTGAAGTCCTGATAAAGGAATAACCACAGAAAAAAGGTGAACACAAAATATATCATGATATTTTCTAAATCCTTAAGCAGATGTCTGGGATGATAATAATGATAACAATAACAACAATAATAATAGTATTAATAATAAATAATAATATACCCCTCCTTCCCCAATGCTTTCAGGTAAATCAGTCCTCTGAACCTGTCCCTATGTGTTGCAACAGAGTGAAAAATGTGAATAACTGTTTTATACAACCATCTGGATGAACCATAGAGGATTTTTTGGTTGTTTTCTTCTCAGTTTTCCTCCATATCCTCTGAACATATGGAAGAGGTTATACTAATAAGTTATTTCAAAAAGATCAAATTTGCATGATAGAAACTTTTTTTATGGTTGGTTAACTTACATTTTATGGTAATGTCTGAATGCCATGTAAACTGGGATAGCAATATTTTGCTTTTCTGAGGGGTGTGTGTCTTGCTTTCTAGAAGGCTTAAACTAAATATTCACTTATATGAAACTGAACGTATTGCAGCTGCTTTTATCATACAGGGCTGTGGTCCATGGGAGGAAAAAGAAAGAGGATTAAATATTTTGAATATATTGCAAATGATACTGAATAACATCCTTCTGTATTTACTGCTCAGAGCACTTGAGGTTCAGAGGTGCAGATGTTGCTCATGCATGTGGTCTACTCCATTTGATGACCTGGGTGCTCTGTGGTCAGGCTCATGTTCTGCACCTGTGTGATTCACCAGGAGAAAAAAACTGGCAAGGCTGCTTCAGGGTCCACACACAGCATCTCCCATCTCCCAGGCCATCACAAGAAACAGCTAGTCTAGCAAACAGAAGTGAAAATCTCACAAAAACACAAGGATATTTGTAAAGTTGTGGGGGTTTTGATTTTTGTTTCTTCTTTTCTTCAAAATAGACGTAGATCTCAATATTTCAGGAACTTAATGTGAAGAAGCCGTAACAAAAACCCCTTGGCTGGTAGCTAAGTTAGGAAAAGAATCAAGATGAAAAGTGAAAAGAAAACCCAGCTTTTACAAGAGTAATTAGCCACTGGAACAGACTATCAAGGGAAGAAGGGAATTCATTGTTGTTTATAGAGCCTCTGTGAAAAAAAGACTGCTTTAAAAATCATGTTTGCTGGTGCCTGTACTTTTTATGATGTGTCTTGTGATGCTTGGTAGATTCTGTGTTAAGCCAGCTCCTGTGTTTCTTTGAAATGCTCAGATTTCATCTCACAAAGCAACATTTCTAGCTTTCTGGTTGTGTCAAATAGTTTGTATGGCTCAAACAAAGCCTAATGCCTCCATATTGAAAAGAAAAAGAAAGATAGCCAAATGTTTTTACAAATGTCAGGGTTTTTAAATCAGTCTCATAATTCCTGTGCTTAATTTATGATTCTTAAATATTTGGAATTTTCAGTACTGTAAAAAAATGTTTCCTACAGTTCTGTACCATCTGAAGGGAATATGAGCAAGCTAAGAAATGTGCAGTAGAACTGTAGCAGTGAAGAAATAAAAGAAAAGCTATGTTTAGCTTTCTTCACTAGGATTAGATCAGAAAGGTCTCCCTTTCCTACTTTAAAGGGGATTGTTTCTTCTCTTCTCAAGATCATATTCGAGTTTCAGGCTTTGTGCTTGCCACCTCTCTCCTATAGCGGAGTATTCTAGGTTTTTTTATTCAGCTGCTTCAATCAGATCTTCCAAGGGTCCAGACCATGCATTTTTTCCTTCTGCAATGACTTCTGGTTAATCCTTGTAGGAGAGACAGTCTGTCTTCCCACCAAACTTAAGGGGAAAAAAAAAAGAGAGATTATTTTCTTTCCATAGTTATGTAAATATGTTTTTGTGTACTGAGACATCCTCTGCTCTCAATTGTTTCGTAAACAGCAGTTCGCTTCAATGAGGTGCACAACTGTCTCCTCCTCTTTGGTGACTATTCCTAATTCTTCAATAAGGAACGTGTCATTCTTAGACCTTACTCTAACATCAAATTTTACATTAAAAACATACCTGCAAAGCCAACAGTCTTAACTGTATACAGCTTATTACTGGCTTTTGACCAAGACCAGATATAATGCCACCGAAGTCCTCTGGAGTGACACTGGTTTTGGGCGTGACTAATCCACTATTTCTTCCTTTTAGGTATGTAATAATATTGCATGTAATAATATTTTATATAATAGTATTGTTTATAATACATATTCCCCCTGAAAGTAGATATGTGTAAAGAGCTTATATTTACTGGTTAGGTAACTGGAAGTGAAAGTACCCTGATCTGCAGTCCTATTCATTTTACCAAAACATACAGATGCATAACTCAGATCTGTAAACAGGCGTTGGGGAAAACTGGCTAAAAATATTCCATAATGTGGTTTTCTTTGAGCTGTTGCTTTCAGTTTATTTTAAAAGCAAATTTATTTTTTTCAGATTACACTTTTATGAATGCTTTGTGGCCTATATGAGGGGCAGAAGCTCTAAAATAAAGTTTTATAATTTGCTAGAACCATTCTAAGGTATCCTTATGGGGAAGTCACATTTTATGCTTAGAAGAACTAAAAATGTCTGCAAAAAATCTTCATACTTTAGTATCAAGTAGGTTAAAAATCTCAGGTTATGAAAAGGTTTGGACTATCTGAAGTGAGGACCCTCAACTAGATCTTCTCTAAAGCTCTGTTTTGCTCTTTTTCTCTTGCTTAGTCTCTCAAGACTGTAAAGTACTTAGGAGTGTATTAGTAAGCTAATGTGGAGAAAATTCTCTTGCATAACACTTGGAGTTTTAGAAGGCAGTTTCAGAGGAAGAAATACCTCTGAAGAGAAACACGTAATCCCAAAAATCTTTTACTGTATTGACACTGAAGTCAGCACTTCAGACATGAGGACTGTTCTGAGTGATAGCCAGGAGGGCTTCTATCTTGCAAGATATAGGCATGTTCTGCTTTGCTCCTTACATTCGTGGACCCTAAGATTATACCCAAAGGCGATAAACAAAAGATGATGCAGACTGAAACTTTAGTGTCTTTGTTCTCCATTAGTCTTTCTGCCTGCAATTTAAATTGAAAGAACTATAGAAACAGCATTTCCTCTCTACTTTCCTATACAGTTATTATCACTGTAGCATCATCCATCTCAGATACACTAATTTATATTTGCAGTAGCTTTATTAGGTAAGAAAATGTTATTTCTGTTTTACAGGTGTAGGACATTCACTCAGAGAGGTTGGGACTAAGCTGTAACAGCAACCCAGAAATTATGCTTAACAACACAAATGTATCTACAACCTGTTTGGAAGCATGGGAAAGGAAAAATTTGAGCATTCTAATTCTACCTGTTTTGCTGAAAACATGGAAAAGTACAAAAATCTAGAAAATATGCCTTTTGTTGTCTTTGGATGATGAATCCCTGTTTCATTGACTACTAGCAATTGATAAGGAGCTCCTTGGTCATCAAATGCAGCCCTCCTGTATTTCAGGTAGGCACTTCATATCATTCCTGCCATAACAGATTCAGTGCTGGTTCAGTTTGTGAAAATTATTGGCAATAGTTGGGTTAAAAAGCAGGAACTTGTTTTTACTTTGAGGAGGGGACAATTGAAGCCAACAGGGCACTGATGAGCTGCAAATGAATAAGCCAATTCTGAAGTAGGAAAGGCAGGCCCTAATTATACTTACTATATATAAATTTAGATTCTGGCTCTACTGAAATAGATACGGATTTTGCTATTGACTGTGCTGAAGCCAAGGTATTATTCATTGCTTCTGAGCGCGTCCTTGACCAAGTGTACTTTGGCCATTATAAAAGGTGTCTCAATGTAAGTTATTTCTGATGGGACCCTGCTGAGGTATTTATTGTTTATTCAATTGTTTCTTTTTCTTAACACTTGGGCAACCATTCTGCAGATTTTGTGTGTGTTTTGCCTTAGACAAAGCTTCTTGAAATCTGTACTACATTGTACTTTCAATTTGTTTAGACAAAGTCTTTAGTACAAGGACAGTTCACATTCTCAAACTGGAGCTTAAAGAAACTTGTAAAACATCGAGCTGAAACAAGGAATATTTTGGATGTCACTAAATACCTAAGAAATGTGTATATGTATGTGCACGTGCGCACGCATGCATGCACTTGTGTTGTTCACGTCTAACAAGTGCTGTGGGGTGAGCACAGACAAGCTGTGGACTCTTAATTGGAACTTTCCTAAACTTTCTGAACCTCTTGTGTCTGCAAAATTTCGTGGAAAATCTCATATGAGGAAGCTGACTGGTGATATTTTGACACTTTCATCTCCAGAGCTAGAAGAGCTGAAACATACCAAAATAATTCAAAGCAAAGTTAGCCAAAGGCTTTGAACCTTAGGGATGTAGTGTAAGTTTAGTTTGGATTTGGAGCAAATACTCTTAGTGGATCTTATTTTATTTTAACTTGTTTATTCACACTAGTTGTTAGTGGGTCATCCTGAGGGCTGTTTAGTAATTAGAGTCTGGAAATTGAAATTCTGGAACTAGGCACAGAGTGAACCAGCCACTATGGCAATGGCAGTATGGGAGGCCAGGCTTTAATACACGGATGTATGTCCCTTGAATGGGTCAAACTACAAAAGCTTTACACGTTGATGGGCTGATACCCATCATAGGTACCGTATTCTGAAATAATTTGCTGTCTTGTACCAGCATTATCACACTGTTCAGAGGTGAGTTTAAAGATGATTTCTTGGAAAGCTAAATCCCTATTTTATGACAGTTTAAAAGGATAATTAAATTTAAATTATTCTTTTTATTTTTCTAAAATAGGAAATAACTAACCTGGGTGAAAGCGCATGGATCATTGTGACTTCAGCTATTATAGAAAATCTATAACTATGGACATTGATATATCCTTTGTTATACAATACAATTACTTTGTGGTAGTTTTATTAAAGGTAAACTGTATTTTACTTAGTTTTTTTTAAAAAAAGAAGACTACAAAAGAGCTCTCACTTAAGATCTAATTGATTTGTTTGAGGTCAGACTCCTTCTTAAGCCCCTTTCAATTGATTTGCTGAAAAAAGATTTTTCAAATAGGAAGGAAACAAGCACTGAAAAAAATTGCCTGCCTGGCCTGTGTTAATAAAACACAGAATTCTGGCAGGCATAAATTTGGGCAAAGTCAGTGTCCTGCCAGGTCAGATGCCCTTGCTCTCATGGACAAGTGTTTTACCAAAAGTAGTCTTAGTGGACATGCATACATTGACAAGTTCTGGACAACTTTTTAGGCCAACATCCTGCCAATAGCTCAATGCTCTTCTGAGACACAATTGAGCTATGAACAGGCAATTCTCTCTCCTCCACCACCTGTGGTTCTCAGGCATGCGGACTGAAGAGGGACGACAGCATACTCTTCTGATACAGAGAACTGCAGGACTGAGGACAAGCTCCAGCAAACACAGTGACACTCATTGGAGTTTGATAGATATTGTGCTGCAAAATAGTTGAAACAGCGAGCAGAGATAACAAAAAACATTTTTACCAGAAGTCACACCTCCTGCAAGGCTAACAGGACGGTTGGACTAGATGATCCTTGAGGTCTCTTCCAACCTTAATGATTCTATGAAAGGATATTTTCCACTGACTTCAAGAACCTGTGAATCTACCTTTTGCTCTGCTTCTGAGTTAGGGTATTTCTTTTTAAAAGGACTTTTCATACCAAGGAGGGGATAATTTTCATACAAAACCACACAAGTGAAAATATAATTGAACTGAATTATCTGAAGACACTTTGGCTGTGTGAGTTTAATTTAATATTATTTAAGCAAAATAAAATGTTAACATTAAATCTAGGAATCAAAATATGTTGATGGGTTTTCCTGGCAAAGCATTTTCAAATTTCCTGTTTTATTTAATTACTATAAATAGAAATATATGTGTAGTTTGATACAGGCCTGAAGTCTTGATGCACAACAGTAGGACTGGCCCAGAAAGTTAATGGTTCTTCCAGTCCTTCAGTTCCTCTCCACACATCTGCACAATCAAGATGCACACTTAAATTTGCTCTTTGGGTGGCTGCTGATTTCCTTTCCTTGCGCATGGGAAGATTTTGCACATATAAGATTCGTAAATGGATATGGCAGATACATCTTGGGTAGGAAGTTTTTGAAAGTAAAATTCCAGGTTCGTTGTCACATGATTTCTAGTTGCTGCAGCCAGATCTTTTTATAAATTGGCTCTTGACTTTCCAGAAGTTATTTATGAACCACATTTTATTCATGAGTCTCTGGTCATGTGGGACTATTACCTTCTGTAGGTGAATACCTCTATCTATAAAGAGCACGAGAAGGGAAAAGTTAAGTGACCCTTAAATGGCACAATAAAGGGTAATGAAGTGTGCTCACCTGGGATAAAAGCGCTGTGAGCGGTACATAAACAGAAAGCAGTTTAAACAACCTGACCCATTAGTAAGAAGCAGCAAAATGTACAGAGGAAGAAAGTCTGGAGGAATCTGAACTTGTTGGCACTTGGAATCCATTCTGTTCATCCTTAGTTATCACATAATGTGATACAAGCAGTCATGACCTTATTTTCACACACTTAACATGTTGTAGTTTGTTTTTTTTTTTTTTCCAGCTGTAGTAGCTGCCAATGAGACAAATAAGGTGGCGGCAGCTGCAGGCAGATCTAGCTGCAAGTCATCTACAACTTCATTTGCGAGAACAACCTTAAACAGATGAATTACTTGATAAACAGCAATTGTTTTTACTGCTTGGGTATCATGTCTGAGATAGTTTGGTGTTTCATTCTTTTGTTTCTTAATAAAAGATTGTTTTCTTTTTATTTTTTTCTTCTTTTTTTTTTAACACCCACCCACCCATTTTTATTACATTTCTTGTAGGTTTTGTTCAGGTTGTGTTTCTCAGTGTCAGGCACTTGCAAATGCATCGCTCTACATCTGATAGGTTCAGTTCTGCCAAAAATACTCCCAGTAATTCCAATGTTCCTTATTCCATTGTTGCTAGGCTCACATGTAAAAATTAATATTTTCCCTACTTTTCATAGTCAGCCATATTTTATATTTCTTCTGTAAACATTACTTAAAAAATTCTAAAGAAATCATTCCAGTAAAGGACATGGTCTTTTTTGGCTTCCTTCAACTTCAGTCCTTCAAAAAAGCATTATTTCTGGAAAGGCATTCTGGAAATGGAATGACTGGAAATTAAAAAGAATAATTTCTGATTAACTTCAACTTTTCATACTTGGATTCACCTGTACGTTAGTTTTACATCAAAATTATTCCTGGATTAGGTTTTTTTTCCCCTCTGAAAACACTACCCTCATAGAATAATTTCCATTATTATTATTTCTTATTAGAATCTGTTGTAACACAGTCTTGAAATCTTTTGCTCAGACTATTTTTCTTTCCTGTTCACATCTGCCTTCCTTTAGAAAGTAATGGTAGCAATTAGTTATGAAAGTATTTTTTAAAAAAAGTATTAAAGTGTTTGTGTCTTGCCCAGACTTGACCTCCTCCAGAATTTTGTCAGTTTAGGCGAGGTTTAGCTTGCTGACTTGAAGTTATTCCACCTACTTCAGGCACTCATCCCTGAATAAATTTCCCTCTGGCTTTTGAGGGATCTTATCCTTTATGTGACTAACATTAGCTGAGATTCATCCCCTTTCCCCTCTACCCTCCTTTCTTGTTTCATCTCTTTGTGTCTCATAATGAAGTTTGGGTGGCATGATACCTTTGACGCACATTTGGGAGAGGTTCACTGTTAGAAATTCACAGTTGAGGGATATGTCTTTCCCTTCCCCTAGCTGTCAAGACCCACTTGTGTGGATTGCCTCCTTTATCTCTGAATGGCTACACAAGGTAGAGTTGTGGAGCTCTCCAGTTGCCGCATCCATTGGCCCTAGACGTGACCTGAATTCATTATTTCTTCATAAAGAGCACAAAGCAAGGCAGAGAAACAAGGTTATTAACAATTAAGCTAAAACCAGCAGAATATCTTCATGTTCTCCACAGATTTACTGCCGGCTGTATCACAGAGGTGGCTCATTTCTCTTTTCTTGTCATCTAGTGCTGGTGGGCCCCTTTCAGGATTACTGCTGCATCAGTTCTAATGTTAATATCTCTGAGGATTTGTATTTCAAATTTCCACAGTTATATTGGTTTCTAATAAATCCAAGAAGCATTCCGGCTCTTCTTCTCTCCCTGGATATATGGTCCTAAGCTAACATTTTGTGAATCGTTGGAACGTGCTTGAAAATATTCTTATAACTTTATCAGCATTTTAATTCATTTTCAGATTTAAGACTTCACGGGCTTCTAATACTTCATAACGAGAATGGTGCCTGAGCAGGAACCTCTAAGCAAGTGAGAAGCTTTTCTGCAATCCGTTCGTTACATTTGGATTTCTCCAGACATTAAAATAGTCTCTGCTTGGAAGTTTATCTGGTGGGAATGTGAAGATGAAGTAGTTTTTCTGAATACCTCACACCTGGAAATCCAGCTGCCTCTGCTCTGGCTAAGCTGGTATATCTGGTTATCTGGAAGTCTCAGATGCATCAGCTGAACTCTGCCACTCATACATAAAATGTTTGATGTTTCTGGGAAGTCAGCCCTCCTGTGCAGCTACCCTTCAGGGAATCCTGTGTCTCCACAAGGTTGCTGTTACATCATGCAGAGCATCTGCAAAATCCTGGTAAGGCTGCCTTCTCATAGGCTTGGGCAGGAGAAGAATCCCAAAGAAAAACTGCCCTGGGGAAAGGCTTTGGCTGGCAGCTGAGCAGGCTCCTGCCTCAGGCATTGTTTGACATTGAGGAGGGGCATGTGTTACTTGAAAGCTTGTTCCTTTCTTCCAAAAATATTATTAGCTAGTCTAAACTTTTTTCTTAGACCGTCACAAGTGCAGTGACACTATCACTAGCACCACATTATATTTTCAACTTTTTTTGTTTTGTTTCTCTCACCCTAGCACAGTTTATACTTTTTTTAGGTGTCTTCCTACAACTTTGCTCAAGCTTTAGCTTCAGTGCCTTTCTTTTCTTTCCTTATGGTGGTTTTTCCCTAATGCTTTTTTTTCTAGGCTTATTTTTACTTTTAATTTGCTCTAGGACACATTTAAAGTAACACAAAAAGTCAAAAATGAAGATAGGATGAAGCTGAATATTCTAATATGTACTTGACAACATTTTTTATAAAACTGTGGTATCTGCATGCCTTTTGGAGAGTCCTGCTAGTCCGTTGTGTTCTCCCACATGGGCTTGACCTTCCTGCAGACTGAACCCTCTTTTGGGCAACGTTTGTCTCTCCTGGGCAGTGCATAGCCCAAGGGGTCTGGCATTTCTAGAACTTTTTGAAAGGTAAATTACTATTACTAACAAAGGACCAGGCTGGGGCTTCAGGAGCCTGTTTCTGTGAAAGAACGGCAGATGCATGTCTATGAGAATCCTGGGCCTTCTTAAGATACTGCTTACGAGGAGCTGGAATGCTGTATCAAGGTAATGATCATATATTGCCCTACCGTATGCATCTTCTTGTCTGATTCATGACACTACTCTTTAGACTGACCTTGGATGTTACATGGTATGTCGATCCTTTAGGCCACTGAGCTTGAAGCATTGGCAACCTTTAAATGCTCTTCCCACCCCTTTCCAGAAGATGGGTGCTACTGGCTGCAGTCTCCAAAGAAGCTCCTGTAAAGACCCCAGTTGATCCTTGCACGTGAGTGATAAAAAAAAGGTCATACTGACCTTGCCCCCGTCTGAGAAAGCAGCTTAGCTCAAATCCAAATAATAATAATATTTTACTTTGTTCCCCTGTAGTAACTAATTCTGTAATTCTATGCAAATGTAATCAAGTCTTTGAGCAGCTCCACTGAAAGCTTACACTTTATAGCACACTATATATTTGATGTCCTTTTTTTTTGCTTTTCTCAGTATTTATTCTTTTTGCTGTGTTCCTGAATGCCTCGGTAGGTTATTTTAAATACAGCTTTTTAAAATGCTCATCTAATACTTCTGGTTAACATTCAGCACTTTTATGGAGAATGTGAATTACACACTGTGTGAGCCAATAAAGATTTCATTCAAAACCTTAAAAAGAGCATTTTTAGAAGCACTGGGGGATATGACAATAAAATCCAGAATAAAAACAAAATAGTGTTCCGTTGAGAATTGCTTATCACCAACTGGAAGATTTTGCTGACTAACCCATGGGGCTAATGGCTGACAAACTTTTCTTGAAACCTGTCAGTCCTGCCATTTTCTGCATGGCTGCAGAGTAAATCACAGACAATAAGCAGGAGCACCTTGTTCAGTAAATCACTACAGCACTCCTTGAGCACTGTAGTAAATGGACAAGAGACAAGTTTGTGGCATGTCATTTTACATCCAGTGTTTGGACAACAGTCAATTAGATTTTACAGCATGCAGTTACGCTGAAGCTTTATTGCTCTGTTGGTAGTGGGGTACCAAACAGAGAAGGTGGTTATTTTAACTGCTAGGCAATAAAAGCAAAACACTATTATTACAGATTTTTCTCCTCATTTCTTTTACCGCTCAGCTGCATTACGATTTCATGTCAGTTTTGAGATAATGTGTGTCAGCACTGTCAGAAAAGGTACACACCACCTGCAAGGCAGGCCTGTTCGTCGGGCAGGTATGTTCATTATCAGCGCCGTGATGGTCCATGTCTGGTCTCAGCTGTCTCGGAATCTGCCAAGTTGTCTGACATTTTATTTATTTTATCCTTTTTATGTTTATTTATTTCCAGAAATAATTTAAAGAGCATAATCCTTGTGTGGTCTGTGCAAACTGGAAAGTCATTTTAGCTGATGGAGTATATTTTGGTCGTTTTGGTAATGAAATCTGATGACATAGTTCAGAGTTTTAAGTTTGTGAGAGAGATGCAAAATGGTCGCACTGTTTCTTAAAAGTCCAGATCCCAGTTTTGCTGAACTGGGCATGGCCTCATCCTGGCAGCTTTGTCACTGTGCCAGTGGCAACCTTTATGAAACAGCAGTAGGGAAAATAATGACTCATGTTTGGAGCAGGAATGTGAGCTTCTTCCGTAGTAATAATGGGAAAGATACTATCCTTCATCAGAGCAGGCAGGCAGAAAGAGACCATGAGATTGCATCAGAAGCTTGTGTAGGGAAGGAGAGATGCCCACGGATGTCCTGGAGCTGTGCTGTATCAAGCCAATAAATGCTCTGCAGGGTAACACACATGACTGGGAAAACTCACAGAGGTCTGCCCAGGCTTTCTGGCAGATTATGTCCCTCTCTTTTTGAGCATGGCCTCATTTTGTGGTTTTGCTAACCATTCAGGAAGCTTTGCACATGTGAATATAATTGTTATGCCATTCATTACCCCTGGATGCATCCTTGCAGGCTGTTGGGTAGCAAGGAGCCCACCTTTTTAAGCAAGATTTAGAAAATCAGAGAAGTTCTGCCCACACTCTTCTAGGGAAGGCACATTAAGAGAGATCTTGGGCCATGCTATATTTATCATTTTTGTGTCTTTTCAAGGGTAGGAGAGTCCAAAAAACATTGGACTTTTGTGTCCAGTAGCCTTTGTGGTCTGTAATTGAAGGTAACCCTAACTGTGGTATCTCTGCTTTCTTCAGTTTGTGGGCTTGTCCCTGCTGTTCAAATAAGTGTCCCTGCGTGTGCTATGGAGAAGGCAGCGTGTCCACGGCCTCTCCTCCCCCCCTCACTGTGGTTGCCTGGCCGTGGAGTGAAGCACATAGTGAACTCCACAAACTGTGAGACCCATCCTGTCTGGGTACTTGCCCTCTCCCATTACGCTCCCTGTGGCAGGTCTGCTAGCGAGAGGAAGCCCAGTCTCACCAGCACAGATGAGCAGGTTCCAGCAAATTCCCTGATCTAGAAGCTTAGGGGGTCAGGACTGACGCTGGATAGTCATAATCGGGCTGCTAACAGACTGGAGGTCTCAAGAGCTGCTATTTTTCTTGCCTAAATGGAAAGAGTCTGTAGAATTTAATAACGGCTAAATTGCAGAGTTCTATAAAAATGAAACATGAGCCTGTACGCATTATCCCGTGAAGGTATACATAAAAAGCTACTTGTATGGTGAAGTGTTTATAAGAAAGAAGTCCTGCACACAGAAGACTTTAATTTCTATCCTTGAAATGTCAGAAGCTTGATATTGGTGTAGTAATTCTTGGTTAGAACAAAATTATTGTAAAAATTACTGAAAAGCTTTTCTTTTTCATGAATGTATTCACAGTTTATTGTAAAGGATTGTTAAATGTAATGGGTTGCTTAAAAAAAATCCCTATAATGAAAATAATAGGAAAATTTATTATTATTGTTATAATTATTATTATTACTAAATACTATCTGTTTTAGTGAACTTGTTTGGTATCTCTGTAGTACACTGGAGTCACCTGGTTATGTCAGAAGCCAATGGCACACTTAGATGGTTTGAAATCAGGACTAGCTATCATGCTAGTAAAAAAGGCAATAAGGTGTCACTAAACCAGCCATAAAAAATACTAATTTGAACTTGTTTAGAAATGTCTAAACAGTAGTAGTGCTTATAAACAATGCATTTTTATATGTATTTTATTCTGTCATAGTATGTATATGCAGGAAGCTGCCAGCAAGCTTTGTCTGTTTTTAACTCAGTGGTGCTTAGAAGAAACAGTTCAGGTGCTGCTCAGTTTACTCTGATGAGGAGAGGAAAAGAAATAGTTTTTTACCTGCAAACAGTGCAAGACTCGCCCTGCTGTTCAGCACCCATAGGCTTTGGGTAAAATCAGTGAGGAACAGCACTTCCAAAATGGGCCCCTGGCCCTGACGCATGCTCTGCCTTTCGCTGCTAAGGAGTTCCCCTCTGGCTGACTTAAACTGAGATGCTCTTCTCCTTTTCCCCCATGGGTCTGTTAACTTCTCTTCCGACCTGAAAAATAAGGGCTTGTTTTTTTCTGGTTTGCAGAGACCTTTTTCTTCTTTGCAGAGACACTTCTTTTGCTTTCCCTGGGACATTTTCCTAAGAAGCCAACGTTAAGTTTGTACCCTCCTTGATGCACTTGTGTAGTAGATGTTTGTACACAGAATTTTTAAAGAGAATAAAAAGGTTAAATACAAGGATGCAAATGTGTGTGTAAATGCATGTTTGTCTGAAACAGTGCTGTACTCTGTTTTTTCTATTAGTTCTTATTTCTTCTGATTTCATAAACAATCAAGATGTGATGGTCTTAATTATATTAGTGTGAAACCAGAATTACTCCAAGGATGTTCCTTTTGCAGAATTACTCTGGACTTACTTTATAATAGAGTTCAGGATTTCTATTCCCTATCTTCACAGTCAAAAACAGTAAGAAATCAATATGACTTTTTAAGGGAAAAACTCTTACTCTTATTGAGTGCACCCTCAGTAAGTTTGCAGATGGCACCAAGCTGGGGGGAAGTGTCGATCTGCCGGAGGGTGGGATGGCTCTGCAGAGGGACCTGGACAGGTTGGATCGCTGGGCAGAGGCCAACGGGATGAGGTTTAATGTGGCAAAGTGCCGGGTCCTGCACTTTGGCCACAACAACCCCAGGCAGTGCTACAGGCTGGGAGCGGGGTGGCTGGAAAGCTGTGTAGAGGAAAAGGACCTGGGGGTGTTGATTGTTGCTCGCCTGGACATGAGCCGGCAGTGTGCCCAGGTGGCCAAGAAGGCCAACGGCATCCTGGCTTGTATCAGGAATAGTGTGACCAGCAGGAGCAGGGAGGTGATCGTCCCCCTGTACTCAGCCCTGGTGAGGCCGCACCTCGAGTACTGTGTCCAGNGCTGGGGGTCGGCCTCTTCTCGCAGATAACTAGTGACAGGACAAGGGGAAATGGCTGCAAGTTGCGCCAGGGGAGGTTCAGGTCAGAGATGAGGAGAAATTTCTTCTCAGAAAGGGTGGTCAGGCATTGGAATGCATTGCCCAAGGAGGTGGTGGAGTCACCGTCCCTGCGGGTGTTTAAGGAAAGGTTAGATGTGGTACTTAGGGACGTGGTTTAGTGGGTAATAGGTGGTGGGGGGATGGTTGGACTAGATGATCCTTGAGGTCACTTCCAACCTTAATGATTCTATTCTATTCTATTCTATTCTATTCTATTCTATTCTATTCTATTCTATTCTATTCTATTCTATTACAGAGAAAGACATTCTTACCAGCTATTTATAGTTCTGTTTTCTTTAAAGTATGACAGAAATAATGAAAAAGAATGAGGAATATTTACATTTCAACTTTTGACTGAAATAATAGTTACCAGTAATCGGTATATTTTTCAGCTTGAGCTGTCAGCCTTTGATATGACTATGGAACGATGGGATCAAATAGTTTCTGTAATTACACTTCATGATTCTGGTATACTGCTAGATCTTGTAACAGTTTGTAACACTGTAGAAAAAGAATAGAAAACCTGTTTTTTAAATTCCATTCTCATCTTGCTCAAAACGGAATACATTATTTGAAAACAGGGGAGTTAGTTACATTAACCTAGAATTTATTGTAATTAAGAGCTTTACACAAAAGCATTTTCCAAGGCACAACCACCAAGAGACAGAAATAGAAACTGAGCTCTGTAGTACCTTTTTTACCTCCTAACAAAGAGGACAAGCTGCATTGGTGCTTTGGGTGTGGAGTCCTGGCTGACAGGCTGCAGCCACTCTAGCATTCAGGTTTGGGGCAATCATGCAACGCTGAAGTCAGTCCCCTGGTTGTCCCCACTTAATGTGTTTTGTTTTGGTTTCCAGGGAGGTTTGGGAGAGTGTTAGCCATATCCTTTATGGAGATGCTACACTGGAAGTTTTCACTTCGTTGTGTACCAAGTGAACTCTGAACGTGAAGGAGGACACAAGCATCTGACCTGATGGTTGGTCCCTTGGACAACTTCACCCTATGCGTGCGTTGGCCTGCTCAGCCCGGAGAGCTGGGCTGTGTATCTTGTAAAATAACAGTTCTGAGCTCTAAGCCAGTGAAGATGTAGGGTCCTCAGCACCACTTGCTTCCATACACTGCTTCTCCTGTATTGTTCCATATTACTTACTAATACAGACTTAGCTTTTAATTTACAATAGTAGGTTACTGGTACATTATGAAAGCATACAAATGAAGCCCAAAGCAGAAACTTCAGCCTCATTAACTTTCAGAGGGATCCAGATGCTCTTCATATATTTCTTTCTCTTCCTTCCAAAATAATTAAAAAATTTACACACCTTTAATAAACCTCTGAATAAGGAAACTGTGACTGAGGTAAAGAATATGTAAAGACACTTCTACTGGCATTAACAAGCAGCCACCATAAGATGAATCTCAGTAGCTGCCTGGTGATGCAAAGGGTCTTCCTCAGCAATGTGCACCATGCAGTGAAGGGAGAATCTATAAAACCATTTCTCTTGAATGGGAATTTAGCCAGGATGTAAGAATTAACGCTGAAGTTAACAATCATAATCTTAGGAGGAGTGTCATAGAGATTATAATAAGCATCAAGGACATTCTGGGTTTCTATCTCACCTGGAAGAGATACTAGTACTGGAACAATAACCCACTGATCTTGAGGGGATCCAACTGAGGGAGCCCATTGACCTTGCTTAAATCTAACTCACTTTATCTGTAAAAACTCAAAGAATACCAGCCTAGGTGGCTCGGGGAAACAGATGGGTGTATTTATATGTACATTGTGTGTATTCTTCCAGATGAGATCCAAAATTACAAAATGTGTTATGCATTTCAGATATATTCAGGGAAGAACAAAAACCAGATGGATAGCAACCTGAACTTACTGGTGCAAAAACGCAAAAATTCCTTTGACTTAAATGAAACCAGGATTTAAATAAACTTCTTAGTGATTTCCGCTTTTATTTAGGAAACGTTCATTTCCCCAATCTTAAACACACTGGCTTTTTAAACAAAGCTCTCTTTGACTCCTTGGGCATCATGATTTGGCCATACAGTTTTGCTAATTCGGGTGATTCCCATTTTAACTCACTGAGTTATTCCTTTGAACCTCACCTGTCTGTCTCTATTAGACATAATTGGGAAGTGTACAATAAACAGGATGCATAAAAGCTGATACTTGAATTCAGCAGTCCATAATTAGATTAAGCTACATCCTACTCTGAAAAAAAAAATTATTATGTACCAGCCTGCAATTTTCCTGAAATTTCTGTGTGGGCTGTACCACTTACTGCAGTACATAAAATGCAGTAGCAACCAAGCACGTAAAGCCTGCCACCTGTAGCTGACTGGGAAGTGTTTTCCTTTTTCTTTTCCTTTTTCTTTCTCCCTTTCTCCTTCTCCTTCTTCTCTTTTTTTCCTTTTATTTCTCCTTTTTTCTTTCTTTCACTTTCTTTTTCTCTTTTGTCTTAAAGCCATATAATGGTGGATTGACAAGAAGCAGACATAATTTCATACTACAATTATCATTGTAAGTAAAACATTTTGACTGTACATTGTCAGGCTATTCTAATACATTAAAGTATATGTCTTATATAAGCAAAATGTGAAAAAGGTAGGCTGTGTACATTTTTTAATCTAATATTTATTATTGAAACTCTAAAGTCATGCTGTTGAAGTCACAGTGTTAAGTAGTGGATATTTATACCTAGAATAAATGTCTGTTTGTCATTTTGATCTTGCTGCTTGACCACAGACTGTAGAATTTAGAAGCAGAGGCTAAAATGAAGAGGCAGAGTTGAGTAGGTGGAGAAAACAGAGAGGAGAAAGAGACTGAGCCTTTATGTTGATAACACCATCAGTCTGTGGATCTGCAGTATTTTCAGTATTCCTGCTAATTTTTTAGTCATATCTAACAAATGCATAACACTTAATCTCCCTTTATTGGTCAGGGGTTTATTGGTTTATTATATCAGCACTCCCTTTAATTTTTTTTTCTGATCCTTCCTGAATAATGTTTCTCAGCTTTGGTTTTTCTTATCCATTTTCAGAGCTGAATCACGTCATGGGGCTCTGGTCACCCCCTCTCTTGTCATGGTTTAGCCCCAGCTGGCAGCTGAGCACCACACGGACACTCCTTCACCCCTCCAACCCCAGAAGAATGGGGAAGAGAGCTGGAAGAAAAAGGAAAAAGGGAAAACTTGTGGGCTGGGATAAGGATAGTTTAATAGAACCTCAAAGGAAGAGGAAAATAAAACCCACAATCCCAATAAAAGAATATACAAAGTGAGTGATACACTCACCACCCTGAAACCTGATGCCCAGCTCGTGCTGGAGCAGTGACCCCTTCTCCCTAGCCAGCTCCCTCTATATACTGAGTATGATGTCATATGACATGGAATACCCCTTTGGCTAGTTTGGGTCAGCTGTCCCGGCTGTGTCTCCTCCCAGCTTCTTGTGAAAATTAGCTCAATCCCAAAACCAGGGATTTTGGCATAACTCAAGCCAAAAACCAGGACACCACTCAATTGCTGCAGCCTCCTCTCCACTTGAAAAAAGCAGTCTTACCCTAGCACTACAGTGAAGATCTCTCTCCAGGTCTGTTGCGTTGACCATGCAGCCCCTCTCTTTGATACCCTCCGCATACTTTCCCCTTCTATATATCAAATGTAAGCTACTTCACTTTCAAAGATTTTTATGGCCCTTTCCCACTGTTATCTCTCATTGTGACAAACTGAACTACCACATAGGTAGAAAAAACACCAAGTAGCCATCTCCAGTTAACCACCTGTCTTTTCAAGAGCTGGTGGGAGCAAGGAGAGATCTAAGCACTGTATAATCAGACCCAGCTTATTTTGAGAAGGCCTCCTATGGTGAAGAAGGGTCGATGTTGAAGGCATATCAAAGGCAAAACAGCTCAGGAGAAGGAGGAAGGATGAAAGGGGATGTCTCAGTTAAGAAGAAAAAAAGAAGGAACTGGAACTGAATGTAATTGGGAACCCAACAATCCCGCAACTAAGTGCAATGCAGCACAGCAAAGACACACAGATAAAAGTGCTTGAGAACTGTTTGCCACCGCTCCCCTCCCGTTGCATGGCTGCGCCTGTGTTTGAACAGACTTGATCTAGGTGTGACTTCTCTGGGGAGATCACTCCACGTGTCCGATTGTCAGTCTGTTTGAAAATCTGCTGCATGTGTGCGGGCCAATTGCAATTACGTGCTGTATGTGATGCATGGGTACCTCAATGAGAATCAAAGTATGAACAAATCCTTGACCAGGGATCACAAAATCTGAGCACCTGGTCCGAGTGCACGCTGCTACCTTCCAGAGCAACTCGTGCAAAGTAAAGTGGGCTCCTGATTGTCTGTGGTCAGGAGTACTGCCTTTAAATATCTGAAAGCTTCCTTTTCTCCTGACAGCCTCTGCAAAGAAATTGCAAGTGTGCTTAAAGACAACCCTTGATTGGGCTGTTTATCCTTACGAAGGCCACAAAAGCTTAGTTTAGTCAAACTATGGTAGCAAGTGTCTCTTTTAGTAGAATATAATAGTCATTTGGGATTTATAGCTTAACATCTTGCCCTTTCACTCTTGCAAGGATTCTCAAGGATGCCTGTAATCAAAGATCTCTCTCTGTAAGTCCTTGTAATAAATCTTTCATCCCACTTGTTAGATGTTTCATTCTCTTGCACCTTGTGTTCGGTATTTAATTATCTTTTGTTGTTAAAGGACATGAATAAAGACAAAAGCAGAAAGTAAGACTCACTGCATCCTTCCATTGTGAAAGTCTTTTCATACCAGGTTGGCTAAAGTCATTCAACATCTTCTGCTATTTCTTGTGTGTTTTTAGTACAGGGTGACATTAGCTGTTTTACTTTTGGACAAGGAGAAGGATGAGTGTTTACATTAAAGCTCCTTTCCTGGGCTGGACTCAAAAGTTTAGCAAATTAATCTGTGTTGCTTACTACAAGAGTGAATTTTTCCATTGAGCTTGGCAGTTGCACATTCTTTGATGAGCCACTTTGAGGCCTTCAGACACTCTCAGGCTGCTGGGTCCCTCAGCCCCTCTGCTGTACTCCCAAACCCGAAATAAACTTCTATGATGCTCATTTTAGCAGTTGGAGGGACATCCTTTACTTTTCTCTTTCATGTGCAGGGTGCAGTTTAGGACCACATACTCCTTCCTTCCTTCCTTCCTTCCTTCCTTCCTTCCTTCCTTCCTTCCGTCCGTCCGTCCGTCCGTCCCTCCGTCCGTCCCTGGAAATGCCAGAAAACCCAGATAGGCGACTTCATCCCCGATTTTGCGTTTTTAACCTTACACAGATGCCCTGAAGTCTCTCTTCAGCTGAGGGTACTGCAGAGCATGCGGGCTTTTGCCCCAGCTACCCAGGCTCCTTCGCTCACTCTGCTGAGACACGCTTTCCAAAGTCCCTGCCCACTGTTACACAGACATACGTGGCTGCATCAAACTAACTTTGATACATGTAATTTTTCAGGAATGAGTCAAGTAGGGAAGTTCAGATATACAAAAGTTTTCGAAAACAATTTTCTTCAGCTGGTATTTAAAATGTTCATAGAAATACTCTCTTTTTCTGTATTGAAAGACTTTAACCTTCAGTCTCATTTTAAAAATGTCATGTCTAGTTCATGTAGAAAACTAACAATAACCGGTACTATAAAAGTCAAGAGGCTTTATTTTAAAACATTGCTTTAATTTCTAGAACTCTCTTACTATGAAAAGAAATGCCATGTGTAAAAAATATGAGGCTGTTCATCTATCACTACCCCTAATATGCTATCAAGGGTGTCTCTTTAACCTTAATTGTTCTTCACTGAAGCATTCAATTTCCTGTTCTCTTTTCCTGCAGTGCTTCTGTCTTTGCTCGAAAACCAAGTTCTTTTTAACATTGAAATTGCCTGAAATGCAATTGTAAAACAGATGATTATAAAGTTTTTATGTGTGGATGGAAAGTCAATATATTTTGCCTGAGAGCAGTGTGCTCTGTTTTTAATTTTTCCAAACAGAATTTTTTAGCAGCTTTATCAAGCATTGTCAGACTGCTATATTTATTATTTATATAACGGCTTTAATGAATGAACCATAGATCATAGTTAATCATGATGTCAAAAAATGACAAGAGGTGAAAAACTCATATATGGTGAATTATTTGACCTTTTGTAATTAGAGAAGGAAGCACAACACAGGTGTCTTCCTGCAGTTAGCAATAATACTCCTGAGAAAGTATCTACGCTGCAAGTTACAACGTGTTTCTACTCAAAAACCAGTTCAAGTAAAGTGGAAACACAATTTCACAGCACACTCTTTATTCAAAGTGTAGTTTGGTGTTTATAATCACGAGCATACCAAACGATGGGCCATGTTGTGTTTGATGCTGGTACAGACAGTATAATTGGCCTCTGTGGGGTTTTGCTAACAGGAGAGAGAAAAACTAAATGCACTGCTTAACACATTGCCTGTCAGGTTAGGGTACTGATGACTGTGTTTGTTAGGATCAAAGTGAAAACCATCAGAAAATGAAAGAGCAGAAATGTCACAGGCTGCTCAAAAAAGAGCAGCTATCAGTAATTAACAGGGCTGTTTTCCTTTTGCCCTTTCTTAGCTCAGTTTTCTTACTCTTTCCTGCAACCACCAAGAAGCTGTGAACTTCTGTTAGCCTCAAATGATCTATCTTTCTGTTGGATGATGCTTCATAATTCATGAATTATGTCTAGCTATCAAAACACAACATTGCTTTTGGTAAGCAAGATGCCTATTTTTTACATTGGATTTTAAAACAAAAGCAGCATTCTGAATAGTATTTTGACTTACAGTTTTTTTCAGAGATGCTACATGCATCTGATCCCAACATTTTATCTCTGAATGCAACAGGTTTCAGGCTTGAACTGTTGACTGTTTTGGGAAGGAGCCCTGTGTTTCCAAGTGGCCATTTGTTGACGTTCCCTAGATACCAGCATTTGGGGAAAGAAGAGCTCTTCACACACCTTATCTGCCCTCTTTGGGATTTTGTACATCTTTCCCTTGTCTCCTCTAAGACACCTCCCTTCCAACTCCAACCTGTTTAACCTTTCCGTACAAAACAGCTGCTCCATCTCCTGAATCATTTTAGTTGTACTTCCCTGTGCCCTTCCTAACAACAGTCCGTCCTCTCAGACATGTCAAGACTGAAAATGCCCACAGTACAGTTAACAACTGATTTAATCCTGAGTTCTTAACTATTGATTTAATCTTCTGTATAGAATCCTGGTAGTTTAAAGTATGGATTTTCTGGAGTGTGACTGGTATAATATGTTATGTTAATGATTAAGTCACTTAAATCTGTGCTTTGAAAACAGGCATTTTTTAAAAGCTACATTATTCTTTGACCAGCAAGGTCCCCTGGAAGTCAAGCACTGTGAAACTCTGCTTGAGTCCCAGGCTGCGAACCTGATTCAGATACCTATGAACCTCTGCAGTACCTAGAAAGATTTGGATGCCTCAAAATAGGACCTACAGTAAGCAGCATACTGACACTTCAGCAGCAGCAGGTACAAGTGAGTAAAAGTGCCTTCTCATCTGAATTTAGGCCAATATCTTGAAGCCAGGACTGGCATTTTGGAATTTGCCCCACATATTCCCAGCTTGTCCCGGACTCCTTTCTCCCTATAAATGCTGCTGATGTATGAGAAAATGATTTTCATCTCCTTTTTAACCTACAAACCTCTAGCCCAAAGACAAGAGTCAACAAATGGGAGAGAGGTAGCCCTGATGTTTCATTCTCTGTGCTCTGGTGTCGCTGGTGGAACACAAGCCAAAACATCAGAGACTTCCACAAACAGTGCTCCAGGTACTGAGCCTATCCCTGCTGCTGCTGCTCACAAGACTTCCATATGAGCACATCTGGACCCAAGGTAGTGCAAAAGAAAGGAGTTTATTTCTCCTGTTTGCTTGGTAATAACAGGCGTAAGCAGCATGCCAAACATACCCCTGCTCCTTCTGGAGCTGCAGAGACTTTAATCCTTCACAAACTCTCCCAGAACACTTCTCCCCCACTCCTCTCTCCTAAATGCCTGGAAAGCCTTGTCATGAGCAGTATAGAAAATAAGGTATAGATTAGATTAAATGTTTCCATCTGGAGGGAGCATAGCTGTAAATTAGTGGACTCAAAGAAAGTAGTTAAATGCACATAAAAATAAAGTCCTCCCAAAACACAGCACTGCTAATGGCATGACATTTAGTGATGTGTTCACAGACAGACTCTAACCAGTGTCGGTGGAGAAGGTAGGCACTTCCCTTTGCTGGAAAGTGTGAAGTACCTGCTTGTAGAAGGTATCGGTTACCAAAGGGGAGCAGTTCTTTTCAGTGTGTGCATAATTGCGGTTATCGATTTCAAAGCTTTGGGATATTAAGTAGCTGACATATTATATTGGACTTACATATGACATATGAGTTACTGTGTGTTTAGATAACCCGCATGGTTTAAAAAATGGTACTTAAGTGTTGGAGTCATAGTGGTTTGTTCTTTTTTTTTAATTTTTTTTTCAGTTTACAAAGCAACAGACATATGCAAAATGACTCTGAAAGGGTTTGCTTCAGCTGGGGACCAGGACAAATCCCTGATGAATATCTAATGACTTAAAAGATCATGAATATAACTGACCAGATATTGTCTGACAAAACATTTTTACTAGAAAATACAACTCTTTTTTTTTAATTCAACCACAGGGGAGACAGATTTTCATGGCTTTTTTTAACACTATATTCATATTGAAAAATAGAAGGTATTAGTGCTGTACATCCAACATTTACAAATAACAATGTCAGCACTTCTGTAATTAAATTAACTCTACATTTGAAATTAAAACTCTAAATATATACATATACCCATGGAAAGAAAAAAACTGGGAGAGAGAACAGTCAAAATTTAAACAAAATATTAAAGTATAGGAGATTAACCTAGAAAAATGTGAAGATGCTTTTGTCTGTTTAGTGAGCTGAAGTGACTCACTGAAGGATCAGATGATTTTCTGACCCTGCGGACTGAAAGGTGTGAGAGCAGGAAGGCTTTCTTCGGGTAGCAATGAGCTTTTAATTCTTGTCAGATATCTGCAGATATGTGACCCCACAATCCGGCATGGAGTGAGAGAGCAAGAGAGGTGCCGTCACATGTGCTCTCACTTCTTGTACATCCTGGTCTGGAATGCAGAGCTTTGGCCCATCACATCCATTAACATGGGCATTTTTTGTGCATGAATAAGTGTTATGAGCTGAGGCTTTCTGTGCTTAAACAAAAACTTATGTAGTAGCCCTATGGAGGATATTCAGAGATGAATTTGCAACTGTGGGACAAGTGCTGTTGTAGTCTGCTAACTTCTGGTCTTCTGGTCATGTTGTCACTTCAGCAAAAAGACACTTGACTGTTGACACATTTTCAGGGCACGGGGCAGATCTAGCTCACCTCTGCTGGGAGGGAGAGGTCCAGCTCCCCCTCCTGTCACTGGCTCCTATGTACCTGTGCACCAGCCTGAGCTGGTTCAGGCACTTGTCAGGCCCTGTCAGAACAGATTCAACTCACCGACCTGGCAGAAAAGGAAGTCGTGTAGGTAAAAAAAAATTAAAAACATAGTTTTTTTGTCATGTTAGTTGTTGTGATCAACTGATTCAAACCTGATGAGCACAAGTGAGGGAGACCTGTCTGAAAGTGGGCCTGGGAAAGGCAGGCAAGGGAATAGGGTGTGATGTCTTCCCTTGTGGCAGGAGGCATCATTAGACAGGGTCAACTGCACCTGAAGCAATCCCCAGGCGGGTCTGTGAGATGGCTAAACTGGTGTGGTAGTCTCACGCCACAGCCAGAAATTGTCTCACTCCCTGCACCCTGCTTTCACTGCTATATATACCAGTTCTGATGCTCACCTGACCCTTGGAGGATGCTTCAGCTTACTTAGCTAGCAGGAAGCTCTTCAGTTTCTGTCTGTATGGTGGAACACTTTCTGGTTGATTTAGTGAATTGGATGGGCTCAGTGAGGCTTTGGGTGAGTGCTGCACTCAGTGGAGGAAGGAGACAGGGAGTCAGCAGTCTTGTGGTACTTCATCACGTAACCCAAAAGCCAGTGATTATGAAGGTAGCAGAGTGAGGTGGGAAATGGAAGGACAACTAGCAAGTGTGATCAGTTTTATGATATGGGAGGTGATTGTTGTGGAGTTGTGTGATTCTTGAGGCCACATTTCACTTTATGTTATTTCTTAATGATTACTGATAATTCTCTATTTTGCATTTCCACTCTTATGTCAAGGTGTTACGTCTCATTGTCTTTTGCACAGCTAAGGCTACATTCATTTTCAGCTACTTGATAATAATAATAATAAAATAATAACAACAACAATGGTAATATAAAATTCTGCAGAGATTTTGTGTCTTATGCATTGCTTGAGCATGATTTGACAACTTGTGAAGTGGCAGTCAACTGCTGTCAGGGCTGAGAAATCCTAGAACAGCAGCAGAGAACCAAAGAAAATTCAGAAGCAGCCTGTAACAACTTGAGAATGAGAGTATGTGAAATCAGCTGGCATAGACAGATGCATTTCTATGGCATTTGTCTCTGAAATGGGACTCAATTTGCTAAGATGAATTTGGAGGATGCTGTGTGTGCTATAGAGGTTCAGGGCTCTTAGTCTGGCAGCAGGAGATGGGTTGAGATCCTGCTCACTTTGAACTCTCCTTGCACAGTAAGCCAGTCCATCCCAAGTGAGATGAAAGGAAGCTACCTCTAGAGCTCTTTCAAAAAGTTTACCCCACACTTCTGATGGTGCTAGAAACAGATGCATTCAGAAGAACTTGTTTACAAGGGCTTAAGTGGTGGGGGAAAGCAAATGTTAGAACTGGAACATACTGTATTTACATCTGTATAGTTGTATTGTGAAATATGACTATTTTTTCTGACATTTTTCTTCCTGATTTGTTTCCAGATTTTTTGCACACTTAACAAAAGAACTAATAAGTAATGATTGTGAAGTTTCAAAGACAGAACAAGCTTTTTGGAAGCTCATATAGGAATTGCATCTAAACTGAAATAGAGACTTCACATCATCTCTTCCCCTCACCCTTGGTAAAGTAGAACTGCTTTAAGTAATACAGAAAATGAGAAAAAAACTTAAAATTACTGGAAAAATCACAAGTGGATGCTGTAAGTTAGAACATGTTGCAATTAACAACTAAACCTGCAACAGCGCTAAACACTGTTGATGGCATGTCATGACACTAACAGCCAGGTTCTTAATACGAACAATCCAAAAGAAAAGTTCTCTTCATGTCTGACATTGTGTTCCTGTACAGGCTTAGCATGTGCTTATATTCTTATGAACATGAGGATGATTTTTCTTGTATTTTGAGTGAAAGTATAGACTAGCTTCAGTTCTGTTTCTTTTGTAGGAACTGGCGAGTATACCAAGAACTGTTTTAAAATGCACTTTGACTACTTACAGCCCTAAGGTCTGCTGACTTCTGATGGCTGTGTCTGTACTTCAGGTGGGTGGACTTGATGCACCACTATCTGATCTCCTAGATTGTCTGGTGTCAGCGACCTATTGGAGAGCGGCTTGACTGTCCTCCAATAAAATACAGGGAGTAGGACCAGAGAGAGTGGACAGTGGGCAAATAGTTTGTTACTGGGTCTCAGTGCAATGCACAAATGAGACATAGCTACAGTGCAGATTCAGAAACAGTATATCCTGTGTTCATGGTGTCCTTATTTATGTTTCTTTGAGGGTCTGCTATCAATCCTAAAATCCCATTTTCCAATATTAGTTGAAACTTTAGGGTGAAGTGGAAGCTGCAATTCTGAGTTCCATCCAGGGTGGTGAGAGCAGGAGAAAATGTGCTGCAACTGTAGAGTTTTTTTGCTGTTCACTCTCAGCTATTAACTGATCAGCTCACAACCATGCCCTTGCAAAAAGCAATGCCACTGAAAGCAAGCTGTTAGCTCTCAGCACCTTGGGCACAAGGGGAAGTAGAGAAAAATATAGAAAAGTATTTTCAACAGACCAGTAGATAACAGGCAATCAGACCTGCTGTGTGCATATGATTTTCACTGGGAATCCTCAGTGTTTTCCTTGAGTTGTGTGTGTAGGGCATGCAGAAACATGAAGCAAATCTCCTGATAAAAAGGCTGAGAATGGTATCTATGACATTTTTGCAATAAGTAATGGAAAGATAACACTTGAAAAAAACATTTAATTGAGGTTTCACAGCATGATTTCTCTGATGGCAAACCTAGTTTAAGAAGGTCCTACTCCCTTCTGTTTGCAGCTGCTTTCCCCTCTTTTGCCCCTCATAAGTCACTGTCTCCTTTGTTGTGCCAATGCAACTGTTTATAGAGTTTTTTCTCTGAAAAGTATGAATCATATTATCTAGAGCTCATACCCTCTCCTGTTTCAAATCCTGAATGCTTTTCCACTGCTCTGGTTTATAGCAAACCCCCACAATGAAGTGAATCCCATGATGAAGGATTAGGTTGCTTGTTACTGCTCAACTTAACGAAACCTACTGCTAAACTAACGACCTTGGTGCTTTGTCTCTGCCTTTGCACTCATGGAGAGCAAATAACTAATTCTGGGAGGTAAACCATCAGGAAAGATAACATTCCAAACAACCAGCTTGAAGCACATCCTTCCCTGTTGGTTTGGGATCCTTGGCTGGCTCACGGTAGGGTCAGCGTAGGTGCGAGGGAAGAGGCAGGGACCAGTGGGTGGGTTGAGCGGAGAAGCAAATCCCCTTGCGCTTGATCTGCTTAGCTATACTGGAGAGCAGCACCCACAGGGAGCAGTCGCACGGCAGGTCAGTGAGAGCTACCTTGAAATGGTTGAGCCAAGGAGTGGATGGGCCAAGTCTGCTGCTGGAAAAGAGTACTGTGAGCTGCACCCAAATGGGGGACTGCCGTGGGAATCACATCCCATTCCTGTGTTTCTGTTGGGTTAGGGTGGTTCCTGTCTACTTCCTTTACGTGTAGCTGCTGAAAGTCACTGTTAGGGATTCAGGAAAAAGTCTTCTGCATTACGTATTTATGTCCTTTTTTGGAAGTGATATTTTTTTTCCCCTTTCATCATATCAAAAGCTGTACAAACAGCAGTCAGTGTTATATTGCTCCCTAAGAGCCTGATTTTGCTACCGTAATTTACACAAATAATTTTAACTTGTTTAACAAGTCCCAGTAGGAATATCTTCTTAGGAACTACATGGGCAGATAAGTAGCACATTTAGGGATTAAGTTCTAAACTTAATGGAAAACAATGCCTTTTTGGGTACTTTCCTTCTTGTAAGGTGATGGTGCACATTTTCCTGTCATATATTAGTTAGTACAAATCTCTGATTGTCTCTGCTTTTCTAATGCTGTTCAATGGTAAACATTTTTGTGTTAAAAATATCTTGTCATACAAGCTGTTGTGACTGCTGCCAAATTTTTTTCTTTTTTTTTTCTTTTCCACAGTGTAAAGAAGAAAAAAGAAATGGTTTATAAGAACGCAGTTAATGTTCATACGGTTGGCTTTGTTATCTGATGTATAAGGTGGTGCCAACATCTATTCTAAGCAAATGGAAGAGACAGAAACAGGTGTAGCTATTTAGATGCTCATTAACTACCCCTGTTTTAAAGAAGTAGGGACAGTCAGAACCTGAGTAGTTTTACTTTCAGTGGTTTTACCCTGGAAGACTTCTAGTTGCCTGGATTAGCACCACAGAGCTAATTGACTAGCCCTGCCATGTTACTGTCAAAAGTGTTTATGCTTAATTTCATAAAATAATGGTATTTGTTTGAGTTTTAATGTTTTGGAATGCCCATTATCAAACAGACCCTTATTCTGAAGGTTGCTGCTTGAATTCAAGTGTCCTTGCCAAGAAAATAGAGAATCTGCTCAGTTATTCAGAATCTGAATAACAGCCTGGAGAAGAGAAGACTGGGGGGAGACCTTACAGCACCCTTCCAGTACATGAAGGGGCCTACAGGAAAGCTGGAGAGGAGCTGTTTACAAGGGCAGGGAGTGGTGGGACGAGGGGTAATGGCTTTAAACTGAAAGAGCGGAGATTTAGATTAGGTATTAGGAAGAAATTCTGTACTGTGAGGGTGGTGAGGCACTGGAACAGGTTGCCCAGAGAAGCTGTGGATGCCCCATTGTCGTGATTTTATCCCAGCCACCAGCTGGGCACCACGCAGAGGCTCGCTCAGTCCCCCTCATCAGAAAGGGGGAGAGAATCAGAGGAGTGAAAATGAGAAAACTCGTGAGTTCAGATGCAAGAGTTTAATCAGTGAAGCAAAAGCCACGTGCACAA
>VWZZ01002374.1:95957-118322 GCA_013399095.1 Psophia crepitans | reverse complement strand
TATGGGATATCCCTTTGGTCATTTGGGGTCGGCCGTCCTGTCTGTCCCCTTCCAACTCCCCGCACACCCCCAGCCATCCCGCCAGCGGAGCGGTGCGAGAAGCAACAAAGGCCTTGGCTCTGTGTGAGCATCGCTCAGCAACAACAAAAACATCTCTGCACTATCAGCGCTGCTCCCAGCACAAACCCAAAACACAGCCCCATACTGGCTGCTGTGAAGAAAATTAACTCTCTCTCAGCTGAAACCAGGACACCCATCCCTGGAAGAGTTCAAGGCCAGGTTGGATGGGGCTTTGGGCAACCTGGTATAGTAGAGGGTGTCCTTGCCCATGGCAGGGGAGTTTGAACTAGATGGTCTTTGAGGTCCCTTCCAACACAAACCATTTTATGACTCTGTGATTGTTCCCATATTTGTACTAATTAAAAATGTGCTCAGTTTGTCTTCTTTCTGTGTGACCAGTTGAGCTCTGTCTCCCAGGCCCTGCTAAAAATTCCAAAAAACATTAATAATATACACATGCATTTACAAACAATACATACAGCAATTAGTTTTCTTTGTTTTTATTAGTTTGTTGATGGGTATGGAGCAGACAACCCTTCATGCTCCCTTCCAGTTCTTCTTCCTATTGTGCCAGCATTCATAACTATACTGAGCTCTGGTGCCCAGTGGTCTGGCTGTGGTTAATTTTCTCATTCCTTCTATGCAATACCTGGTATGAACTGTGGAAGGTATTTTTCCTAAAAATATGTATCTTTTTTGTAGCTGTGAGTGGAGTTAAGGCAAAACAGAGTCTAGTTCTGAAAACAAGTCAGGTGTCCTTTTTGTTTTTCTCACATAGCCAGACCCATGTCATTTCAGAAATACCATGGATCTGTTAACTATCTGTGTTAATCACCTCTCCCCTCCCTCATGATGGTGCTTAGATAGAGGGTTTCTACTCTTTCAACGTAGAAACAAATGTACAAAGTGACCTACCTTTCTTCTATCCTGTAGAAAAAGTGCTCTTAAAACAGAGACATGATCCAAATTGGCCTTCTTGATTTTTATATACAAAATATACTCATTACACCACATCACAAATCATATTCCCCAGCATTTGATTTTGTTGTACACCAGAGCGCCCTTTTGTTTTGGAGAATAATGTTGTAAAGGAAAGATGGCTTTGTCATACGGAGAATAATTTCATGTTGAAGGCCAAACTGACTAGTTTAAATTTTCCAGTTTTGTAAGTGGGTTCTTTTTAATTCTAGACTACCCAGCTTTTCCAAACATCCCTTTTCCTTTCTTTATATTTGTAAATCAAATGAGGATTTCAGCTTAAATCTCATACAGTGTAGTTTTTCTTCCCACTCTACCAAAGGTGTTACTTTTATTTATTTTTAGGATGCATACAAATATTTTGTCAATCTCTCAAGTATCCTTTAAGACCTAGCTAATCTAGGTAAACTGACATTTAATCAATTTCTTTATTTACATTCTGACCTTAACTGTAATGCTTGAAATCACTTCACAGAGTAAAACTAGTGTGTGCATTTAACTGTAAAACAATAGAGTAAATATAAAGGTTTATTCCAATAAATAGTAATTGAGTCAGGAGATTTCAGCTAATGTGAAACTGAATGAGAACAGAGAAGAGGAACATATAAAATGGCTAAATGTCTAAGAAGACTTCCTAAAGAGGGTTCACATCCTAGCTGAGGGAGGATGCAAACATATGTTGTGAGTAAAATGTCTCAGTATGACTGTGCTAGTGTTAAAAGCCTAAGATGCCTCATTATATATTTTTTTCTGAGGATTGTTTTTCTTTGAGGAATTTTCCAGTATAGTGATTCCAGAACAGCTTTATGCTTTCCTAGACATGATCTTGGCTGTAAAAATTGCATGCATGGTAGGCTTATGTATCTGAGCTGCTCTTATATTCCCGTAGTTCTTTTCTCTAGGCAGAAATAAGGCATTGTTTTTGTTAAATAAACAATTTCAAAGTTGGACCAGTGCAGATGTTTCTACTAGCTTGTGGTAGAGACTGTTTTTGCAGGACTAGGGTACTGATAGTCCTAAACAGCTAGTAGAAATCTTCCATAAGCTCTTTGTGGACATTTTGTGGGCACTTTGTTTCAATGAGTCATCACGTGGTACTTGAAAATAAAGCCTAAACCACAGAATGATGAAAGAACAGAAGACCATGGTCATGCAGTACACTGAAAGGTGATTTTTTTCTTCTTTACTGAGTCTTTAATAGGTGGCCAGAGCCAGCTGCCTTTTTATTAATGTGTTAAAAATATACATTAAATTATATTCCCATTATATCCCTTTTTTTTTTTCCCAATGCCTAACTCTTAAATATTCTTTACAATACTCCTCTTTATTAACAGCTACTCTGCAGAGCAGATAGGTAGATTCTTTCTGACTAGAGTATTGCCTGGTAAATAGATCACATCAGAAAGGGTTTCTTAATGAACAAATAGATCAAAAAACTGCCACAATCCCTAAAAGGATGCTCAGAAGAAACGGTCAGCATCTGAAATAGAGCTAGAGCTATCTGTCATTCCATGAATTACGGATACACATGCAGTAGTGGATAGGCATGTGTGTAATCCCTGTTTATTCTCCAAGACGGCCGGGCTGAAACCCCCTGCATGCGTTGGACTTTCCGTCTGCTGCGCTGAGTGCCTGCAGGCACGGTAATGCTCTGCTGCTTCTGCTGGCATGAGCAGTCACCGACGAGCTTCTGCAGCCTCTCTGCAGTGTTCCCTGCCTGCAGACATAGCTTTAGTTGGACTGTTTCAGGGACATGCTGTGAGGCAGCTGGGGAGAAGGTTTTATTTAGTCAGGTACCTAGTCATCTTGTGAACCTCAGCTCCTAGGGTTCAGGAAAGACTCTTTGGTAGCCAAATGGCTGTAATAACTTTATGGAACATCAGGCATTTGATAGCCTTAACCATACTTGTACTTCTACCATTTGGGAAAAAAGTGCCTGTTTGAAATGTATCATGCTGCACATTAGCAAACAACAGAAACCCTCAGCTGCCTGTGGTGTTCCCAGAGCTGCAGAATCTACAGATGGTTGACTTTTGAAATGTTTTCTGGATAGGTTTACATGCTTCAGGTAACAATGTAGTTTCACTGAAGTTTAAAACCCCCTTACAGCACAATGCCAACTAAAATACTAGCAGGCTGCCAAGCTTTCCCCTGGCCTTGGCGTGCTGGATGGATTATTGCTCCTAGACCTGTAAAAGCTGTGCATTAAAATATGAATTCTATCAATTCACTGTATAACTTAATGCATTATTAGTGATTTTTATTGATCCCATGGAAAAGCAAATTCTCTGAAGTGAGCTCTGCAGGCCTTGCTGGACAGCCATCACTGCTCCTTATCCTTTAGTCGTGTCATCTCAGTGTGAGAGTGCTCTGAATACCTGTTAGCTGCTTCCCAGGATGAATCAGTACGGTTTCTATGGCTGAGCTGCATCATTCATATTGAATTACCTGGGAAATTTCAAAGACTTTGGGTAGTCAATCACTTAGCCTTCTGGGACTGGTGAATTGAAAGACTGTCAGGACCACACATGCTGTTTCCTTATGTTTTTGGTTGCTTGGCTATTACAGGGAGTTTACCCTTGGGCCAGTAGGACAGATTTGCCCAGATGACATTCTGTCACTAGCAGCAAAGCCCACTGTATCCCCATGAGCATTAGAAATAATTGATGAGGAAGTTTGACTTTCATCACCTGCTCAGTGTGTGAGCTGGCTCTACTTTTGTTTTGCAGCTTCACAAAGCAGATTGTGTGGTTCTTGGGTGGCATAAGATGGAGTGTGATGAAAGAAGCAATAGGTTGGGGGTTTTTAAATGATCATGTAAATATGAATAAATACAGACCCCCCCCCACCCCCACCCCCCTGATCTCTAATCTGTGAAACACCATGTAATTTACAGCAAGGATCTTAAGCGAATAAACGTTTTTTTGACTGTCTGTGATACACAAATGCTAATACCAAATTATTGCGGGTTTGAAGATCGGTGGGTTTTGCTTTCATTTGTCAAACCAGGCTGTGATTTGAAGGGACTGACCTCGAGTGTGCTCTGGGCACTTTTGTTGTTTTTATGGGTTACAATGTACCGACTGATTTTTTAAATAATGTGTCAGAGTACCCTTAGCCATTAGATGGTCACTGTTTGTTGCGGGTTAGACAAATGAAAATATTAATTTGGTGACCCTTTTCTCCTTTCAGGTACAAGAGACAATTGGGGATACCAGTGATGATGTTATCAAGAATAGAAAACTCTGTGACAGAGTCCTCTCAAATTGTCATTGTTGCGTGTAAGCAATTTACCACTGGCACTGTGTGCTGACAGATGTAGTGATTCATTAGTGAAATCATTTGGAGAAAAAGAATTCAGGAATTTTGCAACTGTCATCTGAACATAAATTTTGGCTATATTTTGCTCCTTTTTATTTGTTAGTGATCACACCATATTTTTCTGGGTTTTGACTCATGATCTGACTATATAAAAGTTGAACATTCAAAGTGATGTAATTTTTGAAGGGATTTTTTAAAATATTATTAAAAAAAAGTGTAGCAGTTAGTATTTATGGGAAATAACAAGAGTTAGAAGAATATACACTTCCATGAGTGCCTCCAAGGGACATATTTAATTTCTTGCTTGTTTGTCATTATGAAAAATGTCAGGGGAAAAATTGCATTGATATGTAGATGAGGAGCTACAATCTAACCCTGTATGAAAGCTTAGGCAGAGGTAAAATGAGTATATTGGTAATAAGAGCACAACAATTTTTGCTCCCTAGCTTGGACAATTAGAAACTAATGCAGGTCTCAGCTGGTTCAGAGAACACTCTCATTGACTGAACAGCAGGGAACCAAGCTTGTAGTTTTACGTATTATTCAACTGCTGCATTCAACAAGTCTTGTCATTAATTAGAAGAAAATATGTGGCTTGTTCTCTAGGAGAAGAACCAGTCTGTTTTTTTTTTTACAATCTCTGCTTTCTCTGAACACAACAATGAATATAGCTCCATCTTCAAAAGTGATTTGATGTGTTTGAGATGACCATATAGTTTCCTTCACCTTTTTAAACATGTTTTTGATCCTGAGTATGAAAGTTTGCTTGTGAATTAGGTAGACGTGGATTGGTAAGGACCGTTTATGATTTTGGTCCCTTTTCAAGAACTTAAAAAGTCCCTGGGAATACAAAAACCATGACAGATTGCCTGAAAGTTTGCAGTAAACACTGGTTTGAAAAGCTTGTAACAATCTCCATCTGTTCACTACACACTTGAAAAGGCTCACAGAGCCTATGCAGTAATACAAAGATACCTGTGACGGCAGATCTTTTCTTGGGAGGATTGTTTAATTTCACTTGTGCTGTTCGGGGACAAGAAACTTCTTAAATACTTATCAAAAGCTTTTTGTTTTGTTTCCAGTGAACAGACTCATTCAAGTGGTTTTCATCCCAGGGTCTTTTTTATAATGAAACGTACCACAACTTATCTCTTCTCCAAAGTTCAGCAGCAAGTAAATGAGGAATCCTCAAGCGTTAAGTGCATCAGCTTTTTGAACTAGTTTCTGGCAGAAGTGGTTCACATAAGGCTGAGATCATGTAGATACACGCACACTGGAATTCAGTCACAGTGCTGCATACAGGACAGTGCTTGCAAATTTAAGTCCTGGGAGCATCAAGGCCTTATTTACTAAATTGAAATAAAAGTTAACACAAACCAAAAGGGTTTTAAAATAATTGTCTGGGATGTACTTTATACATATGAGAATTTCTACTCATCTGATTAGTTATTGTTAACTAATGTTATTGTTAACTAACCTGAATAGTATCTGCCTAGTACAATTTTTTCCCCTCTTGTGTTTAGTGGCAAGTTTTTAGAGGGAGAGACCTTACAAAGTTTGTTTTATAATACATCTCTCTCATTTACTGGATAAATGACAAAAAATGAGACTGACATCATGCTTCTTTGTAAAGTTGCTTTCCTTCAAAATTCATTTCTTAAAGTTTTCCGTGGAATATATTTGGGCATAGATTCTCATAAATGAAACTACTTGGGAATAATGTAAAATCAATTACAGTTCTTTGTATAATGAGTGAAATTAACATTAGATGTACTAGAAATCACCTCTGTGTTAACAAAGTTTCGTATTTTTGTCATATTAAAACATTCAGAGAGCATATATTGTAACAATGCAGTCGTTAGCTTTCTGATATCTTGCTTTTTCTGATAGCCAAATGACTTTCTGTTTGACATCAAGAAGAAATTTCCTTTTTTCTGTTACTCTACAGATGCTATCCTGCAATAAAAATACCTGACTTTCAGCAGGGAGGAACTTCAACTAGTGTTAAAATCCAACAGGCTATCCACTTTACAAAAGGTAAACTGCTGACTATGTCAGCAGCAACCAGATTTTTGTGTGACAATAACAAAGGATGGATTTCCTTCGTTGCTGAATGAGGTATCTGTTGATTCACTGCCTTTAGAAGGCAGTGAGGTGATGGGGCTGTATTTAGCTTTCTAACGAATCTCATTTGAAGTTACTCTGTTTGCATAGACAATTGCAGTAATGTATTATACAAAAAGTATTGCCATCTCAGAAAAATTGATTTGTAAATTTTTGGCTATTCAGCATTCAAATATGTGGAAACCCCTCTCTTAGTGTTTCTTTACACGTATCGTTAGTACATTCTAATGACTAGTGATTCATTAAATAATGGAGTAATTGTTTTCTGATGTAGGTGCTGAGGATTAATTTTAAGAATTATTCTATCCACATAGCTCCTACATTGTCACATTTTACAAACACTATTCTTGAGAGGAGAAATCTTGTTTGCTCATCCAAACAATTGGTATCTTCTTCTTGGAGAGGTAGTTGAGATGCTGGAAGAGAATAGTGCTTAAATGGTGTATAATTCCAACAAAGACACAAGACGTGTTGCTTCAAAATATTTTGCTCACCTCACTACATCTTCTCTTTGACCCTTCGTCTGCATTGAAGTGATGTTTCCTTAAGCTTCTGCAAAGCTTCTGCAAAGTGGTTTTGTGGCAGCTATTTGACGGAAAGGGGAAACATTTCCTTCCCTATAGAGTGAATCAGGCTGCTGCTCTTTCAAAAATTTAGACCAAATTTTCATTCTGAATGGTAATAGTAAAATTATCATCTTGTGGTGGGTTGACCTGGGCTAAAATCCAGGTGCCCACCAAACTGCTCTATCACTTCCCCTCCTTAACTGCACAGGAGAGAGAAGGTGTAACGAACGGCTCGTGGGTCAAGATAAGGGCAGGGAAAGCTTGTTCACTAATTACTGTCCCAGGCAAAACAGACTGGACTTAGAGTTAATCTGATGTATTACCAAGCAAACAGAGAAGAGCGGTGAGAAATAAAACCAAATCTTGAAACACCTCACCCTGCCTCTGCCTTCTTCCCAGGCTTAACTTCACTCCTGATTTCTACCTACTCTTTCCCAGTGGCACAGGGGGACGGGGATGGGAGCTATGGTCAGTTGATCACACATCATTTCTGCCGCTCCTTCCTCCTCAGGGGGAGGACTCTTCACACTCTTCCCCTGCTCCAGAGTGGGGTCCTTCTCATGAGAGACAGTCCTCCACCAACTTCCACAATGTGAGTCCTTCCTACAGGCTGCAGTTCCTCATGAACTGCTTCACCATGGGTCCCCCACAGGGTCACAAGTCCTGCCAGCAAACCTGCTCTGGTGTGGGTTCCTCTCTCCACCAGGCCACAGGTCCTGCCAGGAGCCTGCTCCAGCACGGGCTTCCCATGGGGTCACAGCCTCGAGTGTGCGGCCCTCCATGGGCTGCAGGTGGAATCTCTACACCCCATCGCCCCTCCTCCATGGACTGCAGGGGGACAGCCTGCCTTACCATGGTCTTCTTCACTGTCTGCAGGGGAGTCTCTGCTCCGGAGCCTGGAGCATCCCCTCCCCCTCCTTCTTGGTGTCTTGGTGCCTGGGGAGTTTCTTACATCTTCTCACTCATCTCTCTGGCTGCAAAAGCTCCTGCACTTGTTTTTTCCCTTCTTAACTCTGTTACCCCAGAGGTGCTACCACTGTGGCTGATGGACTCGGCCTTTGCCGGCGGCAGGTCCATCTTGGAGCCGGCTGGCATTGGCTCTGGCAGACATGGGGAAGCTTCCAGCAGCTTCTTGCAGATGCTGCCACCCCTGTGGCACTCCTGCTACCAAAACCTTGTCACGCAAACTCAAAATACATCTCCTCATTTTAGATTTTAGTACATCAGAAAGGTAAAAAGACACTGCTGTGACAATTTAAGAAATTTCTTTGTGATGGCTTAGGCAAACATCTTCCTTACATGAGATAATAACTAATCCTACATTTTTGTACCATTTTGTAATTGATATTACTTGATTATTCATTATATACAACTTCAGAAATTCTAACTGTGTATTCTGACTCCTTCAACATTTCTGAACTAGCCTTATAACCTAGAGGGTTGAGGGCATTCATTAAACCTTTGGCAGGTAAAGATGTATCATGGGCACAGACATAGACACAGACGATGTGTGGTCTCCAGGTGGAAGCCAGGCTTGCCCTGTTTCTGTTTCCCTCTCTAATAACCTCACCTGAAGTAACTGCAAAACAAAATACTGGTGAAACTGGAATTTAGTAGTGTGATGGCCTTAGATGTATCAAATGGAGCTTAAGTCTCCACTCTGTCGGCACTGAGGAGTGTAGTGGGATTGAACAAATGGGATAAGTATATAAGTACATAAACTTCAGAAGCAGGGAAGGAAAGTGGAAATGTATTGCTTTGCTAAAATAAAGAGTTAGGTGTATAACATGTACGGAGTATCCTTTAACACAACTTTTCTTAGAAGTATTTCCTCTTTAATTGTGATCTCAGAATTTCCTTTCAAAAAGCTCAAAATACTCGTATTGGAACCTACATGTTAAGAAAGGTCTGAAATCATTGAAAGCACATATAATAAACACTGGCTAAAAATGAATTTATAATACATAGAGCTACTTAGGTGTGGAAAAGTCTGAAGTTAAAATTCATTCTTTTATAGGAACTATACCATAAACGCAGAATGGGAAGCATTAGTCCTTTGCTACACTCCATATCTTTACAGATGATCCATAACCTCTATGGCACAACAGCACACAATCGGAGACAAATATTTGTCAGTGAGAATGAAAGATTGCAGAAGTCCGGGAAGTATTTTAGCTCAACTTAGAATTTTTTTTTCATCACTGAGGGAGGAAAAAGTATTCCAGACAAGCAGTTCTTGAAAGATATTTGATATTGCTGCAACATCAGGCACATGCACTAATGTAATGCTCTGTAACAACTCAAGCTTTTTTTTTCTACAGATGATTGCCTAGAATGGTTTATTTAAACTTGAAACCTGAAGAGAGTTCTGGCTCCATAGACATTATCAGTATCTTTGTGCCCTACATGGACCATGTAGTCAGAGATTGTTCAGATTATTAAGCACCTAATTCATCCCTTGGGGTAGAGTGATTAATTTGCCTTCTAAAATATGCTAATCTGGAATCTTAAAATACACGTTCACCCCTTTATGTATCCTTAGTGGCCGCATGTGTTAAATTCTTGCTCAGCATAAAGTTTAATTCCTCTGATTTGTTGTTTTGAAAGACTAAAACTTTATTCTTAGCTCTTTTTTTTTCCCCCCAACATTACATGTGTGCCTCTCTTTTATGCCTATTACTCCTGATAAATTAAAAAAAAAAAAAAGGGAGGAAAGCAAAACAAAGCCATTTGGTGTCTTCTTGAGTGAAATACTAATTTTGCTGCCTAGATTGAGATTCCTGTAAACAATCTGCTTTGATTATTGAAAATACAAAATTTTTCTGTAAAAATACAAAACCTGGGGCCTTTCTTAATCTGTATTTAAATTACAAGTGTATTCTACCTCCCGTATTTTACAGACATTCAACGTTTTGCCAACAGTATATTGGATCCATATTTTCAGCTATAAACCAGATGCCATTTACATTTTATTACAGGAGATGTTTGTTTTGGACCTGAATATTTTTTTTATTCTGTAACTCCTCCCCCCAAAATTGCTTAAGTCTTTACCCAAGAGATTCTCTTCTTATGAATAAAATTGCAATTTTCATTTTTTAAATTTGTATAGGCATCTCTATGTTATTTAAAATCTCAATAAGAGTTGACTCAGTCTAATAAATACAACTACATTTCCCTTATTTTCCCTTAATCCAGAAAAAATGATGGAAGTCTTCCATTACTATCAAATAACTTCTTAAGACACTTAAGTTAACTCTGTCTTTGTTTCAGTAATTTTTATTATTTTTTAATCTTTGAACTGGTAAAGTAGAGAAAAAGAAAAATAGTATAGTGTAAAATTTAAATGAAGTTCAGAACTAAGTTCTCAAGACGAGTTGACCCGAAACAGTAATTACTTATATCATACATGTATTGAAAAGAAAGCACAAGGAGATCCCTCCATAAGACTTCCAGCTAATTACTGTTATAGAAGTCCAGACAGTTCTCATCAATCTGATTGTCATAAAATTACAATAGAAGTAGCTAGACTGGAGTTTGAAATGTATTTCTTTGCTGGTATTGCTAGGGTAGAAATTCCAAATAGACAGAAATGCTTCGTACCACAGTTGTTTCACTGTAAAAAATAAGAATTGATCATGATCTGATACAACAATGCCACTCAGAAAAGAGAGTGAACAGCTGTTGTGTTCAGTGTTCATTACAAACCCATTTTTTATTTCCTCCTAAGTTTGACAGGGACAATAAAGTAGGTGAAACAAATTAAATGTTTGATCTTAGGCTTAACCTTATCTACTGCTGAAAAAATCCTGGAAGAGAAAGAAGTATCTAGTTATAAGCAGGAGCCACTTTAGCACCAGCACTGTGCTTATTGTTTATGTCAGAACATTTTAGCAGAACAAGGTTGCAGCTTTCAAGTCGTTGCAGTACATTCAGGCTTCTAATTCAGGTGTGATTAATTTTTGCTTAAGGAGTCCATGCCCAAGTGTTTATCTTTAGTATAGTCCATCTACTTGTAACCCCCCAGTCTTTTCCAGCCCGTGCAGCCAGCAACTGGTAAACTGCTTAATAACTTGCAGTTTCACGCAATAGGTCTGTGAAGAATCATCTGAAATTTTTATTTCACCTTAATGAGCAGAAAGAATTGCAGACCTCTTGATGCTCAAGTATCTACACCACTTCAACTCCAACGTCTCTAGCCTGCTATTGAATGAGAATGTGAATGACAATGTGATATTTTGCATGACTTCCAATTTGATGAGCTTTCATTATCTAACCTGCCTAAGAGTAGTGAAGGTGTTGTATACCTTATTGTGGTATAAGGTATATATAATGCATATATATCATAGTATATACACTACACATTGATGTTGTATATATACCATAGTTAAAAGACTAAGTTCATTCAACCCTTTGGGGTATGATTTGGAAAGGAATTTGAAGATTTTTGTAAGAATTCAGAGAGCACATGGCTCTGCCCATAAATTTACTCTTGGAGTAAGGAAGTCC
Source organism: Psophia crepitans (assembly GCA_013399095.1). Lineage (NCBI taxonomy): Eukaryota > Metazoa > Chordata > Aves > Gruiformes > Psophiidae > Psophia > Psophia crepitans. Next base: position 106,767 of record VWZZ01002374.1, on the reverse strand, counting down.
AGACCTTTTTGCATTTTTCCAAAACACAGAGTTAACAAGGATGGTCATACTGATGCTAGTGTCAATATCTGGGAAGTCTGAGTTAGCGTTAACATGTGTGTTTATTTAAAATATAGTTAGCTATCCTGAATACAGTGAAGATGTCTAAATGCTGTTGTACATACCATTGGCTATCCTGTGGTTTTTATAATAGAATCCAGCCCAGAAGATCATGTGCAATCTTCATGTTAATTTTTAATTTTAAAATCTTTTTCTATTCCAGGAAAATTAGTGTACAAACAAGTTGTGACAATAACAGGGTGAAAAAAAGTCCTAAAGAAAATTAATACCTTGTAAGACTCTTCTGTGGACTCTATCCATATATGTTAATCCTGACTCAAAAAATTGGTGTGTCACTTTTGAATAGCAACTTCCAGCAATTCCGTGGGTTTTTTCTGATGTTTACAAACAGTGCATTGGACGTACCAGTCTCATTTTGGACCTTAGGCAAGACTTCTCAGAAGAGAAAGCCTTCAACGTGTGAGCTGAAACAAGGGCAACAGTAACCAAATCACTCTGTAATAAAATTTGCCTCATTGCTTTTAAGAACTAGCAGATGGTTTCAACTTTATCTCCCATTGGAGACAAGCTGATTGAATTCACTCCTTAGTTAATGGCTGCTGTTTGTGCAAATGAAGATAAAGGAACTAAGCTAAAGACTGGCTACTCCTGCCTAGCCAAGTAGCAGAAAAGGTTCTGCACGTGTGACCAATGGTCTAATTTGTAAAAGCTGCTCTTTTCGTACCATTGATGACTGGCAGTAGGTGATACCTCCTTACAAAGTGAAAGTAGGAGAGCATAGTAGTTTCCTGCCTCATGGATTACAGTCAGATTCACCCATATATATGTCTGTTGAAGAAGAAAATATTTAACAACAAATTCATCAAGCCTTCTTAGTCCCTAGCTCTAATACAGGCACCTAAGAGATTGCTGAAATAAATCATTCAAACAAGAATTAGGCTCTGAAACAATCCTATGGATGTGTATCTTACTACAAAAATCAAGTTTACTGGGGCTATAGTGTGCATAAGGTTAAACTGTCCAGATGCCAGCAGGAATACACAGGAAAACTGTCCACTTGCTTTCTGTTACTTGAAATGGAGAGAGACAAGGTTTGAGAAGTTTTAGGTGAATTGTATTTAGGAGTATTTGTACCGTGAAGTAGGCTGCAGATTTCTTCTCTCACTGTCACCAACAGCCTATTCATAGCATGTGGACAGAGTTGTCAGGCTTACATATAGTCTAACCAAGAAGAAGATTTTGGTTCGAATCTGACACAAGGTCCTTTGGTGGTTTAAAAGTGCTGAATTATCACAGAAAACACTTTGCTGCTACAAAACCCTGGGCTGGGAGATCGTAGTTTTCCTGGAAAGCAGAGATCCCAGTTTCTGCCCTGCCTGACCAGCATCATGGGTGGCCAGCACAGGACTGGGTTTTGTGAGCTTCCCCAGGCACTGGATGGCTTTCCTAGCCAATGACCTCAGAATTAGGCCTCTTTTCACCAAGAATTTTACAGCATTTTATTTTCCTTTTGAATTGGAACCATCAGGGTGCCTGTGTGAAACTGGACTTTGGTCTGTAGCTGGGGAGGCCACCTAAAGTTCATGGGGACCTCAGCTCTTCTTGCAGACGGTATTCCCACCAGCACGCCAAGAAGGAGACTATCTCCAGAAAGATCCTGGATTTCCTTGCTCTGAGACTTGCTCACAACATAGCTGTACTGGTACAGTAGCAACAAGACCCAAGGTCACAACAGCATTGTGATTCAGGTACAACAGCAGGGAACTGACACACAAAAGAACAGTTTCATTTATGCTGCTGATCACACAGAAGCACACAGTATGTTGGTAGAAAGGACAAAGAGAGAGAAGACAGTTTTAATTACTTAAGTTGTGTATGTATGTGCCCCTATGCATAAAAGCAATTAGCTCTCCTAAGTAAACCCAATTCCAACAGCATAGCCAAATGAAATAAGAACATATTTTTAATTGTTGTTTGTACAGTACTCACTCTGTGGAGCGCTGTGTGGTGCAGCACCTTTTGTCTGAATACCTTCAAGACCTGTGCAAAATCTGGGTAATGTAAATGCCTAAACTCACCCTGTCATCATGCATGGATGGAAATGGGAATATGAGCCATAGTTAAACACTGGGAATGTTACACAGTTAGTCTTGCCAGAGGTCTGGGCTTGATGCAGACACTTTGGAATTTAGATCAGATGTCCTCAAAAGAGTTCAGACTGGTCTGCTGAAGGTTCTGGTTGCCCAGACAGCAGGACACACACTGTATATATGTGGTGCAGGCTATGTATCAGGAGGAACCAGGATTAATGGTTTTCTGCATCCAGGTAAGTCTGGCAAGTCTATGCACAGTATAGCTATGATTAAATCTGGAGTCCATGCCTGCTGATTTTGCTGCAATTATGCCTCAGAGAATCTATTCCAGGTTAGAAGTTAGGGACACTCAACATGTGTCTGTGTACACAGGCATTGTCTCTGCCTTTTCGTGCAGGAAAAGAGAATGTTAGCCAAGATAGGGGGCTGTTCTCCAACAGCTGTGAGGCTGATGGGCAGGAGCTGGCTCCTGTATCTTCAGTCTCCAGGAGCACAGTCCAGAGAAATTTGTGCCTGCTCTCTACACTTGGTAGTTGTAATGAAGAAGTCTCTTTGTTGTCAATAAAATCGCTGTGTCCATTGTAAGTGAATGTGGTGTTACAATTTCTCTTTAATTGCTGGTGTCCTAGCATGCCATTATGAAAATGAATTGTTACAAGCATACAAGCATTAGCCAGGAAACAGAAATGATGTAGGAAGAAATCAGGAATAAGCAAAAATGGTGTATATGCAGGAGAATTTTGTTAAAATATGTTTTTACAGAAAGGGAGTTGTCAGTTGTGTGGGTATTTAATCTTTTGCCCTCAAGCAGAAGCCAATGTCAGGCATACAATGTTCAGAATGTCTTCAGGTGCTTACAAAGCAATATGATTCTTTAAAGGGGCAAAGAAGGGGGAGGGTCACTGAGAGACACAAAGCTGATGAAAGGTGGAATAATGAAAGAAGAAATGTTTGAAAAACAGTAAAATATTCACAAGCTGCAAAGAGGTTGAACAACTGCCAAACTGATGCAAGGAAAGACATCTAATCCTATTAATCTTTTGCTTCATCAGGGGAAAATGCTGGACAAGAGGAAACATTTTCTGTGTAGGGGAACATGGTAAGCACTTCAGTAAGAGCTCTGCTCCAGGCTACATGCTGAATGGTGACCTACTGAAATTATTTAGACTAAGAACCATGACAAGAATTTCACACTTTGCCTGTCTAGGAAAACAGCTTTATCACGCGCATGATCTAAAATGTGCTGAAGTATTTATTTTTTGTACATGGTCTTATTTTTTTTCAAGATTTATATGTTTTTCTCCACCACATGTTACATTTGGAAATGTGAAACAGTGTTTATGCTCTTGACAGAAAGTATTTTTATTTTTACCTGTTTGCATCCTTTCTTAGAAGAAGAAACTATGTGACTAAATTATTCAGATAGAGGTTTTTTTTTTTTTACTGTTGACAGACAGGGCTTTAACTTTAAACAAAAAAGCAGTGTGTTTTTTCTTTTTTTGTCATACCATCAGAAAGACGCTACGCTAATGAATCTTAACAGATATTCAGCTCTGTGATATATATTGTTAACTATACCGCTCTGCTGCCTCTGTTAGGGGGAGAAGGAGATTATGGTTTTGTATTGCTGTGCTTTAAAGATTCTGTAGGGTCTCTAACATACCCAGCAGGATTGTTCTCATGTGTGTTGAGGAGTTAATGTTAAAATTTTGCATATGCTCTAATAGCACAACACCTCAGTGGACTTGGATGCTCAAAGCAGAGGCAGATTAGCACCCACTGCCAAAAGCCTATGACTAGTAATGACTGGGCAAAACTGACCAGCCCAGAAGATGACTGGGAAACAGAGGATGGCAGATGTCTAGAATTTTTATGCATGTTGTGGTTTTATTTTGGTGCACCACAATTCAGCAGCCCTTTGGGACAGTAGGAGGAAAGATGTGGAAGCTGTGTTAAAGATCTCTACAAGCAGTTCTGTTTCTCTCAAGCCAATAAACACAAAACTTATACATGCTGTGCATTATGCTTTATTGCCTAGAACGCAAAGCCCACAGTGGGATTTCATAATAAGCATTTAACCTATAAAATTCAATAGAAATGTAATAGGTATCTGTAGAAATGCCTTTAAAATCATGTAGATTTTAGTAGTGAATTCTCTCTTCTGTATGCATTTTAATAGGTCTGTAGTAGCCTAGAGGAAGCACAACCTTTTCATTGCAATTGAACAAGTCCAAAATCTGATAGAAATGGTGTAGTTCTAATGTTTTTCCCTGAAGAATTACGTATCTGGAAATGAGTTGCTACAGCAGACTGCTATACTGCTTATGATCTCAGCTTTGAGAAACAGACATTCAGGGTAGTGTGGTTTGCAGGAAGAACAAATGCCTGATGCCAATAAAGAAGAAGTCCTCCTGTTAAGAAATCAGGGAAGTCATCACCTAAACCAGAGTGGACTATTATGGACATACCGTGGAAGAGTGGAGGAAGGATGTGAGGAGCATTGTATACACTAATGAGATGAACATCATGAAATGGAGAGTTACTCTAGCATCTCTAGGACAGGGAACTAGAGAAGAGAGTACATTGAAATAGGTAACTCAGAAGGAGAAAGATCTAATGCAATTGGGATCTTAAATGACAGATGGCTCATTAAAGATTATTAAAGGCTTTTTATTCACCTCTTGTTTTCTCTGAAACTTCAGGATTCCAGAGAGCTAGAAAAGCAGTTGCATTTTGCTGGAAAACTAGATTGTGCAAACTGAAGTTCCTCGGTAGGAAGGAGAAAATGAACCTGTGGAAAAGTGTGGGTTAAGTACTAAAGAAAAATGTGTAGATCTTCTTACATGAAGAAATCCTTGCAAGTCAGTGCTGCTGCATTAATATAGCGCTGGCACACACTTTCCTACTGCACATAAAAATAATGGGTGAAGCCAATTTACAATTTTCAGAATCTCATTTGATAATCAATTTGAAATAATCCTTACTGGCCTTGCAGACTTCATTTTAGGAATGTGGTTTTGCATGTACTTTCCTTCCCTCCAGAGTGAATTGTTTACTAAAGTTTGTAAATGGATTCTATTGCAACATTTATTTTGATAAATATGCATCTTGAGAAGTGTGAGTGTTAAACATAGGCTTGATCTAGCAATTCTTTACTGTGAAAATGTATTCCACAGAGCATTGAAGTGTTGTAGTAAAAAGCTATCTGATAGAATAAGCAACAAAATTGAAATTTTGGCTTAAACTACTTTTTAAAGAAATAAGTTACCCTAAGGCTGATGTTTGAACTAGATGCTATTATTTGTTGTGTGTAGCAGTCATTTCCTTACTGAAAGTCTAAATTTATTTAAGCTAAAGTTGGAGGTTGAATTTCTTGGTACAGTTACAGATACCATTAAAAAAAGACATTCATTGTTATTACTTACTTTTTATTTTTTGGTGCTTTGTATACAGCAAGTAAAGGAGAGTATTACGTGTCATTTCATTTTGAATAATATTGAATGTCTTAGCTTTGTGTAGCTCTGCCTAGAAATGAAATGAAAATGGTTTATTTTATAGTGTCTTATCCTGTCCTAGACATCCATTTTCATTTTAAAGAAAGTTTTGAAATCTCTTTCTCTGATAATTAAAGCATTGTCTTTAGCACAGGTGAATGTTTTGATTCTGCATTTCTTTATTATCTCACTTGAAAAACTTCCAGCTAAGTGGATGTGGATACAGTTATGGGGCAGTTACAACCTTTTGGTGTGCCTGAAATAAGAAATACCCGCTGGTGATGTAACATCACACACACAAAGAAAGGTTTCTGTGCTAGCATTCTTCTAGTACGTTAGTATTCTAGTAGTCTCTACGTTTCAACGTGTGGTTGAATTAATTTTACTTGCTAAAGTCAAGGGAAAGTGAACAAGAAAAATAATCTTGAGCACATTCATTCAGAATTTTGAAACAATGTGTTTGATCACACATGGTTTATGTCACTGTAGAAGCAAATGCTGTGTTCTTTGCCAAAACAGCTGTGCTTGCGAAAATTGAGTATTTGTGGAAGGTAGGTTTTTCCTATTAGTGGTCAATTCATAATTGCATTTCCATGATTCTTAAAGTGTTTCTTGATCAGTCCAGTTTAAGTAGCTTGATATCATTTAGATATAGATATTAACTTTCAGATTTAACCTCGAACGGTTTAGTAGGGGAAGATATATTATGCTTATGATACTTTATGTAGGTAACCTGATGCTATTTATCATAAGAGATTTTTGCAGCTTTTACAAAAGACATTATTTCCTTAATTTGCCGCAGTCTAATGATAATACCCAAAGTGACCATAGATCTGGAGGAAGAAAGGATAGGTTCCATGTTCTAGCCACCTTGCTCTGATCTTGTGGTCTATTTGATGCACCCTTTTCCTGGAAATTTCACAAGGAATTGAGATGATCCTGCACTTTAAATCATGGAAGTCTGTTCATGGTGCTGAAGATTCAGAACTTGTTTGCCTTCAAACAGGAGAGAAACAACTGAAATGAAAACTTGAATTAAGACGACAATGAAATAATACTAACTTCCCTCCTGGGCTCCTATGTACAAAAAGTAGATGCATGTAAATTTTATACATTGGATGTGGGAATGCGTGCAGGAAGAGGGAAATATCTGTAATTCTACAGCGGTCTACATGTTGATCTGCATGTGTATCTTTATCAGTAGATCTGAAAGTATCACCTTAAGCTTTTGCCTGTACGCATCCTGAATTTGAAGGATGTGTGCCTATAACCTGATGTAAGGTACTGGGTCAGGCTGAGCTGGAGTTAATTTCCCCGCAGCAGCCCTTACAGTGCTGTGCATTGGTAGCAGCAAGGTGCTGATAACACACCGGTGTTTTGGCTACTGCCGAGCAGTGCCGGCACACATCAAGGCTGTGTCTCCAACCCTTCTTCCACCCCCTCAGCAGTAGGCAGGGGTGGGCAAGATCCTGGGAGGGGACACAGCCAGGGCAGCTGACCCAGACTGGCCAAACGGATATTCCATACCATATGACATCTGCTCAGCAATGGGAAGCTGAGGGAGAGGGGGAGGAACCAAAGGCATTCGGGTTTTTTTCAACGTTTTGTCTTCCGGGGTAACCACTATGCTTTTGGAAGCCCTGCTTCCCAGGAAGGGGTCGGACATCGCCTGCTGATGGAAGTAGTGAATAATCTTTTGTTTTTCCTTGCTTTGCTTCCGCGCGCGGCCTTGCTTTTGCTATATTAAAACTGCCTTTATCTAAACCCACGATTTTGGAGTTGTCTTTTCCATCTTATTTTTACCCTCTCCCCTCTCTGCCCTGCTGAGGAGGGGAGTGATAGAGCGGCTTGGTGGGCACCTGGTGTTCAGCCAAGGTGAAACCACTACATGTAAAAATTTGTTTGTGTGGTATTTAAAAGCCCTAGAAGCAGATGAACCAAAGAAACCATGGGAAACACAGGAAGGATTTTGTAGGGTAGACTGTTCCCTCTAACGCTCTTGGAATCTCATCTTTGCAGGGGACATACAAAAAGAAAAGTACATTTTCCATGATCAGCAACTCTTTCAGTTTCTTCTGTCATATATTGCTTAACCCATATCTTTATATGGGTATATGGCTGCCTTTACTGTAGATTTTTCTATAGCTGGCATTTCGTAGAAGAAAGAATGCCTAAAATGCAGACAAAGAAATCAAAGAGAGAGATGTTTTACTTTTAAACTAGTGGCTAAATGTTAAAGATGCTGTAAACTGAGAAGGTCTTTTAACTTGTACTATGTATTATTTATTGTCCTCTTTGTGTAATATTTGGTACATTGTTTGCCAATGAAGATGAAATGTATAAATATTTCAATAAAAATTAAATATATTTATTTCTTACACATCTATCATATATAACACTGCATGCTGTTTCTGATCTTGTAATTTGAAGGCAGAAATGGTCTTAATAGATCAGTTGTTTGATCCTAATTTATATTCTTTTCCTGAGAGGGATTGTTATTGCACTCCTCTCAGAAAGGTGTAAAATTCTCACAAAATGCTCCCAGTGCTGTTTTCCTATGTGCTATCTGCATACCACGTGGTTTAAGAAAACACGTTCTGTCTTTAGTCCACATGTAATACTGAAGTTGCACATTGTGTCAGTCCCGCTGACACCAGTACATTGTTCCAGTCAGTGTCCAGTGCCAGATGTTCCAGAAAGAGTTGTAAGAAAACCAGCAGTGGACAAGTATTAAATATCATGACCACAGAGGAAGCTTTTCACCTCCCAGGCAGCTAGTTAGTAGCGGCATTATTGCAGAAGCATGAAGATTTACACCCCCCATAAATTTTAATGTTTTCTAATATACAGACACATTTTGACAAACTGGGAATTGAACCATTGGATTCCAGTTTTATTCTGGAAGATAAATTTATGTTGTCATTTAAAATGCATTAATGAAAAATTACAGTAAACAAGTAATTACATTATGTGCATTTGCCCTCATTAGTTGGGGAGAGGAGCTTTCTAAAATTACATTAGCTACCATATGAGATTCTGAGAAACATCTTTCTGTGAAATGGGACAGATGATCGGTGAATTACTGGTAGGATGTATATGGTGGTCCATAGACAGGAAGAGAATTTTGAAAGAAGACCCTATTCTTTTGCCAGTAAAAGATGGAGAAGAGTAATAAGGCTTGTGTTGGTGTTACCACTTCTTTGTCACTGGTTTGTTATTTTTCAGACAGAGCTATTTCAGGGAACTGTAATGCAACATTGCTTTACAGAGCACAGTTTACAAATTGTTTGCAGAATCATTTACATCTCCTGGAGTTCATGTTTTCTATCTAATTCAGTTCCATGAATCATCAGCTCAGGATCACGTACTTTCCTAGGGTCTATCCTTCTTTGCATCTTTCCTTTCTACTTCCCTAAATCTCTTTGTATGCACCATTTAACACTCAACTATAAACTATTAAATACAGACCATGGTATAGAACGACTCTAAGATGAAACTGAAGCCTATACATTTGGTAGAGAAGATTAGCTCTTTTTTTTTTTTAATCCTATGGTAAGATGCTGATGGTTTTAATCTTTTCATTTCATGTAAGCTTTCCAGCTCCAGATCTTATTCTTCAACTAAGAAAGCAGCCAATAAACAATGTATGTAATATATTGCTTGTATCTATATCACCTGCAAACACTTTGACCCTCTGTTGCACATTTGCCCTATTGTACATGGGGCTTTTATCTTAGAAACACTGAAAAATGGATTAATTTCAATTATAGGATTAGTGCCATTGAAGAATAGCTTAGTATATTCCTTATGAATTGCAGTATCAAAGGCCTAAATCTTTTGCTTCCTAATGTTGTGATTCAATTCAGAAGATGTTACAATCTCACATGAAGTTCTGTTGATTTATTGCTAAAGATTGACCTGGTGGAAGCTGATGATCTGCTGGTGCTAGTGAAAATGATGAGGGAAGAGCTAACCTGCCATTTTTATGCAGAAAATCTGGATGTTTTAACTGACTAAAGTTTATCTCTACGTCTAACTTTTCATCAATAAACACGGGTCAGCCATCTGGCAGTGATGAATTTGGCTAGAATGGATTCCATCTGCTAAAATATGATGTAAAAATATTCTGCTTTTCCATGGCACTGGAAAGATATGACATCTGGGATTAGACAAAAAAGAAGTTTGAAATTGGAAGGCATTGACAAAGTGATTTCCCTTCTGAGTAACTGGAGAGGTGCCATTGCAGGGTGGGACTAACGACAGGCCTGTAACTCGGGTTTATCTGTTCGCAGATAAGATTTTTCTAGAAGCTAATGTTAACTCAGAAGTTAAAACACTGAGTTAAACCTTTCTCTCTAACCTCCCTCTACCATCAACTGAAGTTACTAAGTAGATTTGTGGCTAGGGGAATCACCTATCTGAGTAAATAATGATGCAGGATTCTCATGTGGACATGGAATTTTGTGTTACCTGGTGTCCAGTTGTTTACAGCTGTGTGGCTTCTGATTTCCTGGCAGAATTGGAAGAACAGAATCACAGAACCATAGAATTGCTTGGGTTGGAAGGGACCTCAAAGATCATCTAGTTCATGAGAATCTCAGCCTTCTCCTTATCCTCAGTAGTCAAATACCCTGTCGCATCCAGTAAGGGATGGATGTTCTCCTTGGCCCTCCTCTTACTGTTAATATATTTATAGAAACACTTTTTGTTGTCTTTAACTCCCATGGCCAGGTTGAGCTCGTGCTGAGCTTTATCCTTCCTGACTTTTCCCCTGCCTACGCTCGCAACTTCCTTGTACTCCCCCTGAGTTGCCTGTCCCTTCTTCCACTGAGTGTAAACTCTCCTTTTTTCCTGGACACTCAGCAAAAGTTCCCTGTTCAGCCACGCCGGTCTTCTACCCCGCCGGCTCATCTTATGACACACAGGGACAGCCCGTTCCTGCACCTTTAAGGCTTCCTCCTTGAGGAGTGTCCAACTTTCCTGGACTTTCAGGAAATGTCCTTCAGAATCGACTCCCAAGGGACCCTCCCTACCAGTGTCCTGAACAGTTCAAAGTCTGCCCTCCAGAAGTCCAAGGTAGCAGTTCTACTGACCACCCTCCTGACTTCACCAAGAATAGATAACTCTACCATTTCACGGTCATTCTGCCCAAGACAGTTCCCA
>VWZZ01002374.1:80343-95711 GCA_013399095.1 Psophia crepitans | reverse complement strand
CCCCTCCTATGCTGCCTGTCCCTCCTGAAGAGCTTATTGATGCCTATGGCAGCACTCCAGTCATGGGAGCGGTCCCACCACATTTCAGCAATGGCAACTGTCATAGTTTCACTGCTGCACAAGGGCTTCCAGCTCCTCCTGTTTGTTGCCCATGCTGCTTACATTAGTGTAGATGCACTTCAGCTGGGCCGTTGCCCTCACATGGAGACCTGGACCAGCCCCACTCCCTGAAAAAAACAAAACAAAAACAACAACAACAAAAAAAAACCACCAAAAAACCCGATGCCCCAAGCCTGGCACCGTTCCCTCAGGCTCATCTCTAACAGCCTTCCTTTCACCCCCGTCCCCCTTTTACCTAGCTTAAAGCCCTGCCAGTTCCTGAGTGAGGATTCTCTTCCCCCTTTGAGACAGGCAGGACACATCGACAGCCATGTGCTGAGGAAACCACTCAGTGGTCAAAAAATTCAAAATTCCTGCGATGGCACCAGCCTCTCAGCCACATATTGATCAGCTGGGTTTTCCGGGTCCTCTCAGTGTCCCTCCCTGTCACTGAAGGGATAGAGGAAAACACCACCTGAACACCTACTCCATCCACTAATCGCCCCAGTCCCCCGAAGTTCCCTTTTGATAGCCTTCAGGCTTCTCTCAGCGATTTCATCGCTGCCAGCCTGAACTATCAGCAGGGGGAAATAGGAAAGCCTGGAAAAAGGAAGTAAGAAAGCCTGGAAACTAGTGAACAAGAGGCTTTGCACTGTTCTACCTACAAGCTGAAGCAGGTAGTTTCTATTTTGATGGACCATTGCAAATACATCAAAATCACAATAGAGCCTCCAGGGATCCTATTTTTCGAGGCACTGGATTTGCCTGAAGAATGAAGGGGTACACCTAAGAGCTGATGGCAATCTTTTCAGTTTATTGAGATATGGTGTTTTATCATCAAAATTTAAGGTCCTCTACACACATAAGGTCTGCTCATACTGGTTAATTTGTGTTTTACAGTCCATGATTTGTTGGTGCTACTGAAAAAGATAACAAAGACGTACCTCATCTATGACTATCAATTCCTCAATAGCAAGATAAAGTATTATTTCATTAAGTGTTTCAGCATGTGTTGCCTCTGTGTTGTGCCAGTCTTGAAAGTGTTACATGCTTCCAGGTTGCAGAGCAATTCTAAGGGATGTGGAGAAAAACTTCAGGTCTCCCACATGGGAACAGTTTCTTCAGGGAGCCCACATCCTTGTACACATTGTTACCAAAATACACCTTTCAGTTTAATTCGAGGACTTCATTCTAAATTAAGAACACCATTTTAAGGAATGACATATGGAAAACTTTTTTTTTTTTCCCTGGGGCAAAGCAAGCTAGTTTCTAAATAATCATGACCCAAAGAGGAAATATGTGGAAATAAGTTTCTGCATCTGACCTTGTCCTGAAGACTGTAAGTGTAACGCATCCTACAGAATTACTCAACAGACACCATGTTAAAGTGAGGTTCTTTTTATAAATCTAGGCAGCGGTATGCCAACATATATTCCCCAATGTCTGTAACTTGAACCAGTGGGCATTTAGTTTTAGAGTAACATGTACAAGAGTTAGTTTTCAAATTCAGTCCTCAGTAACTGGCTTAATAGTTAATAATAACTGACGACTATGGTGCAGTAGAGAAGCTATTACCTCCATTAGAATGTCTGCAAGTGTGACTATCGTTCATTTGTGATCACAGTCAAGAGAAAAGTTTTAACAACTTTTCTGAGTTCCTTTTTGCTTATGGCAATGAAGCAAGAAGTTTGTGTAGGTTGGAGTTTTTTTATTAGATATGCTTTCTCCACTCTTCTCTTGTTGTAGACAAGTTGCATAGTAGCCAAATCTCACATAAATGCATTAAATGCAGTTAAGCAATAAATGATGAGCTTGAGAAACATTGGACAATAGTGTAGGATTCAAATTAATACAGAGAGACTTTGACTAGCTATCCACTTTTGTGTGTGTAATAACATATCATAAAAAAAAAAGGAGCAAATTTAAAATAATCAAAAGCAAACAGAATGAGTAGAATTTTAAGGCTAAGGGCTCCTGGGAGAAGGATTTAGCTGTAATTTTCTTATATTTCAATAAGGATTACAGGTAGTAGTTAGCAAATTAGGCCATTGTTTACTTGTTTTGCTGATTCAGAGCCTTAGCAAAAATACCACTGTGCAAAATTTTCAAAACCAATTTTTAGAGGGATGTAGATATTTGGTTTCACAGAATTTTTCCTTTTGTCTTTGAATGCCATATATTTTCACCAACCTTGAAGAGCATTCCTACTTTTTTTCCTTTCCTTTTTTTTTTTTTTTTAAAGCATTATTGTAATTGATTTCTTCTTCTCATTTAGGATGACTTCTCCTACTATTCCCAAGGTTTTCTTTAAATTTCTAACCTCTTTTTGCTGAAGTCTTGATGTATAAAAATCAACCTCAAATTATTTATAAGCACTTGTAAAATACTAATTCCTTGGTTATCTCCCCATATTACATGTATTCATACAAAGAACATTTGTGTGAATATAAGCAGACTCACAAAAAAAGAAATAAACATAAAAAGATTTAAAAGTTTGCTTAGTGTTAGAAAAATCATGTAATTATTCTCTTATTTTGCTTTGAAGAAAGTGCTAAGCATGTACTTCAATATTTACTGAATTGGAATGAATGTACTTAGCTGTATAGAATCTTTACTGAATTTGTGATTTGAAGAACAAATATGAATAATGCAGAGGACATCATCACTCTAGTGCAAGATGTGGATGCGCAGCAAGTAATGTTCATTTCAGAATTTAATAGCACACTGTTTTATAACGCACTTATTTCCCTCGCTTATTTTTGTTCCTTTTTGACGCCAACATTCCAGTCTATGATATAGTCTTACATAAATATCTGACTAATATAAGGCATTACTAGATATAGACCTTTGTATAAAACCAAGCAAATTGAAAATAAATCTTGTACCTCCACTCTCTTCCCAATATTATTTCATTTCAAATAGTTACAATATTAGCAGAAAAAAACCTCACGTCAGATATTACTTCATCCTTGCCTGCCAGCAGCTTAAATTCCATTTAATTTCTTTTGTGTTAGCAGGTTGCATTCACAGAGAGCTTTTGGTTTTGTTACTTGTCTCAATTTGCTGAAGTAGCTGAGTACGGTCCAAATGGAAAAATAAATCACAAAGAAAGCTTATTAGGAAATGTTTATATTGTTCAATTAGAAAGGAGTAGGCAGTATTTGTTAGGCTGGATAAACTGTATATTGCTGTCTTTTGGGGAAACTAAAAACCAAATAAAATCTTTACCTTGGACACAAGTTTTTCTCCAAAGGTTAAGCTGATACAGCAGTTACTTCTTTAATTATTTATGGGTGAGACATGTGAAACGCCTGCCAAAGTTAGCAGAGAGAAAATAATGGCTAGTATTAAACATTTGACCTTGAAAGCAGCTCTGATTGAAAATAATTACCCCAAGTTTTAAAACCTTTATTTCCTGTTCTGGTGGCAATGTCCTTCTTAAGCTGTAATAAATTGCCCAATCATCTTAGCATCAGATTAACTTGACTCAAGTGTTTATTTCACATTAAGCTTCAGCATTACTGATGCACTATGTAGAAGTGATATTAATTATCTTTTTTTTTTTTTTTTTTAAATCCAGATTTCTTTGGTGGTATACATTTTCATTGAGTTTGCACTCAGTGTTCCACTGAGGTCAGATGTCATTTCAACATATCAAAATCTTAAAATTAACTCTGAATTTTCTGCTGACCTCTGTAATGTTTTGGTATTGAGCAGGTGCAAATGAATTCTCTTAGACTCCTTTGTTATGTCTATCTGTGTTGTCAATCTAGTTTACATTAACATCTGGAAAATGGATATGGGAAAATTATTGGTCTTGTTAATTATAATTAGCTGTCAGTCATCTCATTGAGAGGTATTTTGATCATTAAGTGAGTAATAGTGGCTCATGAATATTCCTTCATATAATAGATATTTAAAAATTAGTTGTAAAATGTTTGCTTTCTAGCATAACAATGCCCCCATACTCACCGTCCTCTTATTTATGTGGGGTTTGTGTTTTGGCAAACATTTTGCCTTAAGGATACCAGGTGTAGCTTTGTAAGGTCCTTTGATTAATGTCTGTCTTGGAACGTCACCGGTTGCTTTGGGCAAACTGTTCTATGAAAGGAAATCTTGCTGACATGGAAAAGAAAATTGCAACTCTGGTGTGCCATGAGATTTTAATTACAATAAACAACAATTAAACAGATTATTATAGGAGTGCAATTATTACTCTAAAGTTGACATTGTGTCATCATCTTATTTTCATTGGGTTTGTAATCAGTCTGTAGAACTTGCCTTGAGCTAGAATAGAAACTATTTTTAAAGTCAAGACCACCAAATTTTAAGGTAATTTATTTTTGTAACTTGTTTTAATCAGTTGGAAGATTTTTCAGAGCTTTCTTTCTGTTTTTACTTTTTGGTCAAAAAGCCAGCAAAAATATTTTTTAGCTATCTGGGTCATAACGAGAAAAATACTTATGTCCTTATGCCGTAAGCTTCCCTCTGACTGTGAATTAATTGTGCACTACTGGTCTGCTGTATTATGTGTTCCACATGCAACAATGTCTTGTAAGAAAACTAGTGCAAAAATATTTTAAAAAAGCTTCTGCAGTGGTTTAAGTGTTTGATAGTATGTCTTGCCTTTGGGGGTCAGACATAGCTAATGTAGACTGAATCTCTCTGAAGAAAACACAGCTCTTTAGCAGCCCATATTTATCTTTAAATAGCAGTGATAATAGCAAGAGGATTTTCTGGGGATTACAGCTGAAGATATGGTTGCTAAATACGATCAAGAAGTCAGATTTTTTTGGACTTTCCTCTGCCTAGCCACTTCTTGCTTTAAAAAATGTAGAACTGGCGATGCAATTGATGAAGAGGTTATAGCATTTCTAAATGAAAAATAGAACTTCAGTAGGATTTGAACTAAATGCCTTTGAATACAGACACATTTTCCACTCTTTTTCATGGCACTTGGTGGTAATTGAGCAAATTTTATAGAGCTGAAATTGGTCACAAGAGTACCCTCTATATTCCTCTCTGAAAGTAATGGAAGCACAATGAGAATTTAGAGAAAAAAGAAAAAAAATAAGGA
This sequence comes from Psophia crepitans, assembly GCA_013399095.1. Classification (NCBI taxonomy): domain Eukaryota; kingdom Metazoa; phylum Chordata; class Aves; order Gruiformes; family Psophiidae; genus Psophia; species Psophia crepitans. The sequence continues at coordinate 90,535 of VWZZ01002374.1, read as the reverse complement.
AGGAATATATCTGGGGACTAGTTTAGCTTTGACATGCTTCAGCTTTTGAGCTTAGCTGCATGATGACTGCAGTGAAACGAAACTTGTGGACTGGCTCCCAACGCCTGCAACCCAGCTGAGATAAGCCTTCAGCAAAAGGGCAAGGAAAAATAAAGCGTCTACAAAGTACAACCTGCCAACTGTGCCGGCTGCCACAGAAGAAACTAGCCAAGGGAGGAGGAGAACCTGCAGATTCCCCCACCTTTCCTAGAAAACTGCTGCTTGAAGAATGCAGGAAGAGCTCATTTGGAGACATTTCTTCCCACCAGACAAGGCAAATCAAGCTGAAAGCTGTTTTTTCTGTCACACTTAGAAGAGGGTCCGCAGAATTTGTCAGAAATGAGTTTCTTTCATTTTGTCACCTTCAGTGAATGGAAGAATTCAGAACATTGAGGAAAATTGTCTAAGCCTGGCCCTTAAAACACAGTGTCAGCTGCCTAACAACTGAAATAAAGAAGAGCAAGTTTTTTCAGTTCTTTGGCTATGTTTTTAAGTTTTATTTACGTTGTATAGGTAATCTGGTATCCATGCCTGCTTTGTAGCCTTGCGTGGCTCCATGTTTGGGGTCAGTGAGGAACTCAGGTGCGGCTACTGTGAACAATAAATCTTAAAAACTCCTATCGGTGTAAGGCAAGTGATTTTTTGTTAGGTAATTATATAAGTAGGTTCAGTATTATACAGTTATAAACATGTCGGGCACGACATATTTCCATCTGTCTGTGTAGCTGTAGACACAGAAGGATTTAGAACTCTACCTGTATCATGAATTTATTTAAGGTGTAATGGATACTTGTAAAACTAAATATTTTTTCCTTATATGAACTTCATGGAATCTAGCTAAGACCATGGTCAGCAATCTGACTCTGTGTTACTTGGGTTTTGAATATTAATGTAAGTTAAGGGTCATCATAATGAAAGTTTGGTGTGATAAAATACTTGTTCTCCAAAATTTACCTTTTCCATTCCAAGAGTGGTGTCTGAAATTGGAACCATGAAAACCAGAAATGATAAATCCATTTTAAGTTTTATTAGATCACTGGATAGCTAAGAGGCCGTTATTACTCTGTTTATTGATGTAGGAATATACCTGTTAGAAATTTTTGCTTCCAAGTGGTTAATTTATTAAATGTTGTCTGGCTATATTATGGATTTTTTAAAAAATATATTTAAACACCACTCTACAGTTCACTTCTGCACACATGGTTTGTCTGCATGTACTGTCATCATTCTTTCATATCTGCTATTTTTTGCTCATGATGGAGAAAATGATGTTTTAATTTCCACAGTTTCATTGTAGAACTATTAAAGTTACTGAAGGAATCTCAGCAACTCATTTAATTCAGTAAAAAAAAGACAGAAAAAACAATTACAGTTCTGTAGTATGTCATAATTTTCTCTTCTGAGATGTTATTTAATGCAGGGAAATCAGTTTTCTATTTTTTTTGTCTGTATTAATCAGCACTACCATGCTGACCTTTGGTACCCAATTTCAGATTTTTTACATTAATGCTGGAAGGAGAAGTTGCAACTACAAATCCTTTCAAAGCATAGATGGCTTTTTTTTCTTTCTTACTCAGTGCACCACACTTCTTCTGCTCACCAAATACTTCTGAGTTATGTAATCTATTTTGTTTTCCTTATGGCAGGAATAGATATTATTACAGTGATTTGACTCTCCACTGTCCCTGTCCATTGTTCCAAGAGAGTTCATTCTGGCTGCTCTTACTGCTAGAGCTTGTCTGTAATTTAATTTTCTAGACTTCATTCCTGACACTTCAGGACATATTTAATGACAATGTTGCTTCTGTTCAACATCTCTGTTGCCAGTGGAAGTTTTATGCCTGTGTGATGGGTGCATAATAATTGACTTTTTGTTGTTAATTTTTAGTTCTAATTTCAGAGAGCAAGGAGAGCTTGAGAGAAGAAAAAAATGGATTTTCCCAGGTTAGAAAGAAAAATGAGTGCACTTTCATTTTCTAATCTCTAGTATACTCAGTGTTTCAGATGCAATTTGACATACACAGTCTTTACATTCTTAGACCCTTGATTTTTTTGAAATAAGTATTGGAAATATGACAGTGAATAGTGTTATTTCTAGAAAACACAGTATGAGTCTTTTCCAAATATTAGTGCCTAATTACACTCAAGGACAATAGGATTGATTTATTATTGTTTGGTTCTCAATTGCCAGTGCTGACATCTCTGAAAGAAAACAAAATGAGCAAACTACCCAGCATTAATCATGTAATGATGTTATCAGATTTACATATGAGACATATTCTCTCTTGCCACCATTCATTTTCTGTAGTGATCATTACTTCATGTTTCACTGTGTCTTGATTGCCTCCCTGCTACCTGTCCAAAAGCTGATCCAAGCAGCTGGGCTGGGCTGGCTCACAGGCCAGGGATGATTAGCCAACATGACTTCACTAAGGGCAAATCATGCCTGACAAGTTTGTCGCCTTCTATGACAGGGTTACAGCGTTAGGATAAGAGAAGAGTGACTGATGTCAACTACCTGGACTTGTGCAAATAATTGACACTGTCTCACATGACATCCTTTTCTCTAGGTTGGAGAAACATGGATTGGACGGATAGGCCAAAGATAAAAAGTTGGCTGGATGGTCACACTCAAAGAGTTGTGATCAATGGCTTGATGTCCAAGTGGAGATCAGTGATGAGCGGCGTTCCTCAGAGGTCAGTACTGGGACTGGCACTGTTCAATATCTTTGTCGGCGACATGGACAGTGACATCAAGTGCACCCTCAGTAAGTTTGCCAATGACACCAAGCTGTGCCGTGTGGTCAACGTTCCTGAGAGCAGGGATGCTGACCATGAGGAACCTGACAGGCTCAAAGAGTAGGCCAATATGAACCTCATGAAGTTCTACAAGGCCTGCATTTGGGGCAATCCCAAACAAATACCGACTGGGCAGAGAATGGATTGAGAGCAGCCCTAAGGAAAAAGACTTGGGTGGGTGTTGGTGGATGAGAAGCTCAACAGGACTTAGTAGCATACGCTTGCAGCCCAGAGAGACAACCATGTCCTGGACTGCATCAAAAGAAGTGTGACCAGCAGGTCGAGGGACGTGATTCTGCCCCTTTACTCCACTCTTGTGAGACCCCACCTGGAGTACTGCATCCAGCTCTGGGGTCCCCAGTACAAGAAAGACATAGTCCTGTTGGAGTTAATCCAGAAGAGGACCATGAAGAAGAGCAGAGATGATCTTTAAGGTCCCTTCCAACCCAAACTGTTCTGTGAGTCTATGATTAGCCGCAAAGGCCATTCAAGTCAGTGGCCAAAGCCATCTGTGCTGCCTCTAATCCAGCTTCCTCTAAAACACAAGTAGCAATAATCAGCCTCTCAGCTGGTGGCCCTTCCATGATTTCACCCACGTTTTGTTCTAGAGGAACAGGGAAAGCATTTCACTGTCTAGAAGGTCTCCTGTAGAGTTTCCAGTTTATGAAATGTGCCTTATGCATTTCACCAAGCTTGCTGTGCACAGCAGGGTCACAAGTTACAGCAGGAGGGGGGTGTTGCTTTGCTTCACGTAGGAAAGCAGTAGTTGTTTTGTTAGCAATACTGCACATAAAAATATATAAATTCAAGTAGCCTTTAAGTTTTGTGTCGATTGAGTCCCATATCTGCGTACACTATGTGGTTTTGGGTTATTTTCTTAGGAAACTTTTACATATGATATTATCTATCAGAAGATAAGCTTGAAGCAGTAACAAAACTTTCCACCGTGTTTCATTTATCTGCATTTAAACTTTACAACTTCATCAGCATGTAGAAGATGATGACAGAAAACACTGAAAGAATGTCTAGAATGAGTTTTATAAATTGACATGTATGTATGTTAACATATAAACATACTGGAACACGAAAAGCAAGAAAAGCTAATGAAAGATATTTCCAGTTCTCCCAAGAACAACAGCCTTCATAAGTAAATAAATGACGACATAAAGTAATCCAGTTTTCAACTGGATTTCATCCTCAATCATTGAGGTTAACCAAGCTTGTGGACTTTAGTGATCTAGCAAAAGTCAACTGCATTTACTTGAGGTTTCAGACAAAGCACAGACACAGAAGATAAGAAAAAAATGTATATTGATTTATGGGAAGTTTGGTTGGCAGACGTTACTGCTGATGTTTAATGTTCACTAGTTTTCCAATGTACATCTTTATTCAAACAGTGTAATATTTTATTATGGTGGTGTTTATCCGTCCCTTCATTCATTACCATCATGTGAAAAAAAAAAGAATATATCGCCACATCATGTAATCATTGCTTAAGACACATAGCTAACTAAAAATTAATTGGTGTCCAAATTATATCAGTTGTCTTGCAGTTTGCTTAAATGCACAGGCTTACAGAGACTCTAAATTCCTGAAGCAAGAAGGGAACTGAAAGTTAAAACTTTTAAGGAAAAAGATCAGGTCCTTGCATATTGACTGCAGTTTGAAGTTGGGATATCAAAACACAATCAATTCTGTAAGTAGTAGCAAGCTTTAGTACTTATGGTACCCTCCAACCAGCAAACTTTCTAAATGGACTAACACCAAGAAATCCACTGCTCAATCTGTTAATCAGGTGTAAATATATTGTATTTTCTTCAGATTTTTTTCTCATCATTATGCTAAAAAAAATTATAGACAGTTAATCTAAATGGATATTAACATTTTCAGTTTGTTGTTCCAGGGTCACTATATGAACACATATGCTTTTCTCTGCCATCCCCTTATGACATTGCTTCGTGCTAAACTAAACATTTCTGAAACAGATTGATATGACTTTTGACCTGTAGACTCAGAGCTGCATCTGAATCCTGGCTGCACCAGACAAGGAAATTAATGAGTGTACCGCTGTAAGATCTGTTCCTATAATGATAATTATAATGACACTGTTATGCTATTGTGGTTGAGGTGCTGTCACCAATCCCATTATTGAAACTCAAATTTTAAAGGGTTGATAATTCAGCTATAAAAACCAATACTTATGTGGAATATGTGGAATCAAGTGTGAATACAGGAAAGTGAAGACTGTTTCTACTGAGCACTGTTTGGATTGGACCCAGTTTGCCTAATTTAGGCATCTTTTTCCTTGGGCTCCTTATGAAGCCATCCATGAAGTACATGTTTCCACGCATGTTGCCACTTTGGGGTTCTGCAGGCCTTCAAGGATCATTCTGTCTCCATATGATTTCCTGTCCAGAATAACCCTCTGCAGGCCTTCCATGGCACTTACCTTTTCCTTCTGACTACAGGGGTAATGTAAAACATGCTCAGGGGAACCTCAGAACATACTGATTACTTAGAGTTTACATATTGTCTACATTTTTATCTGGAAAAATTAAGCTGTTTATTTAGACCTGTGTCACTGGACCTTCTGATGTTTTCAGGAGATGGGATTTATCTTCTCCAGTTTTCACTGTCTAAAATTTAGTTGTTAAATCTAAGCCAGCCACTTAAACCCCCTCTATAGTCAATGGAAGTCTATTGGTTTTGCTCATCTTAGATACCTATTTTCAGATAAGAGTGAATGTTCTCCAGAAGTGTGGTTTTCTTCCCAGTAATAAAAAGGATAATAGTAGCAGTAGTAGTAGTGGTAATAATAATAATAACCACAACAACAACAACAACAGCAACAATAATAATAGAAGTGTACATGACTATTCTAAGTTTAGACATCTAACTTATTGACCCGTACATTAGGGGAAATTATTCATCTCTTGAGTTACAAGATTCAGAGTCATACCTCTGGACATTTTAGTTTTCATTGCTAAAGAACATTTCAGCATTTTCATACATATGTGTGGAAGCTAAACAAAAAATTCTGATGCGAGACAAGAACCAGGACAGTGCAAGTCCATGTGCAGTAACATCTGTATGCAAAGGAATAGAGATTTCTTTTAAATGAGCACCAGCACAGACATGTGACTATATGAATATATATGGAAAAGTTTGAAGAAATGTTTTGATACTTTTGGTTGTATTTCATCCCTTGGAATGATAAACATAAACATATAACCCCACTTTCATGCAAATCAGCACTCTGATATTCGAAAATGTATAATTATCAAACTATTCAGGTCACGTCTGAACTTGTGATAAGCCATAATGTATTGTTATTCCTCTTCATTAATATGTATTATTACATTATTATTTGTTTTGCTTCCTATATACTGTTACCGATGACTGTTGGGTATTATTCAGCTATTTGATTACAATTATTAAAGGAACTGTACTAGATGTAAGGGCTGCATAGCACTAAGCACATTGTGAAAAAGGTGAACAGCCCATGCAAAATGTACTAACCAAGGGCTTCACATTCTTCCTTTTATTCCTCTCTCAGGAGACTGAGATGACTGGTTTAATGTTAGAGAGGTAATTTAGCTTATTCTCCTTCTCAATAAATAGAGTGCCACTGCCTAGTAGTTTTGAAATAGTTCTGGCACAAAATGGTTGTATTTCTTGTGACCTCTCATCCTTCATGACAAATTCATCTTTGCAAATTTTTTGAACAGCAGGGATGAAGAGGCATTCTCCTTTGTGAATACTAACCCTATGGAAATTAACTTCTAGCAAAAAGTCTTTACCCCACTGAGTGCCTGTGTTCTGCCTAAATATAATAAAGTATATGGAAAGTAAGAATCAACATATTCTCCCCATCTCTGTTCAAGCTAAGCAGTAAATTATTTTTTTGTCTAATAAATTTTGTAGAGTGGATAAAATAGTATATTTGTGGTCAGCTGTCTTGGATCATCTTGAAATAATGGCTTTTATTAGTGACATACATCTTGAGTCACTGTTATCTCACATATCCAGGAAACACTGAGTAGCATTTTACTACCGTAAAAGTTCAAAATTTAGCAAATCAACTCAAAGAAAGTGCTATAAAAACATAATTATAATGCTATGCTTTTAACTAAATTGCCAAGACTAAAGTGGGCATAAACTACCTTTTCTTAATTTGTTCTGATTATCTGTTAATACAGCAAAGTGCAAATCAATTTATAAGAGTACATTAAAACTCCCTGTATTATTTTTTGCAGGAAGACTTCAAAGAAGATGTCATATTTTAGAACAGTTTTAATGTAACAAAGAGAATATCTGTTTTACAGCCAAAGCAAAATTAATGGTTTAGTCAGAATAAAAAATAATATTCTGGATAGACTATTTGAAGATATTAATGCAATTTTGAAGTATTTTAGTGAGCATACTGAATGTGTGCATTCATTTGTCCTTGTTTGCTTGTTCATGGTGACAATTCATTATGAAGGCAGTTTTTGTAGAGTAAGTTATTATTTTGTATAAATTAATGATGCAATAAATTTTTTCAGTACCATAACAAACTTGTTTTAGCTATTAAAAAATTCATCCAGCACACAGAATGATTCCTCTCTCTATTTTGGTATCTCTTGTTCAATATATATGGAGGGTTTTTTGGACTTGCTACTATTTCCTTTACATCTCAGGAGAAAACACTATAAAGTTCTCTGTACATAGCAATACCTATTCTTCATTTTTTTCAGGAATAATTTAATAATCAAAACATTTATTTCAAAATTAGTTTCTAGGCCTGGACTTATGTCCCTATCTCTAGGCATTTAACCTTGCTTTTTCTTCAGAGGTTGGCTGCCCTAGTTTCCCACTATGGTGAAGAGAGAGAAATAAAAAGCTCCAAAGGGTGATTTAGATTGTAACTGGGCCAAATCACCCCTTGAAATGAGTATCTTTGTACTACCCACATAGCTCTTGACTTATAAAGTGTTTACATTTTGTGTGACTTTTGCTGCTGGACCACAGAAATTTTGATCGTGCCCAGGAAGTAAATTACCTACTTGTTTCCAGAAGGAAAATTGCATTTAAAGAAAATTAAATATGTTGTATAGGTAGTCTTCTACCTAAACTAATTTTAGAGAGTCTCTTGAGCTAATAATGCAAATGAACAGGTTTAAAGACCCAACGTTTCTGGTGATGCACAATTAATACCTGAGGAATGTTTGGAAATCCCTGCTCCTTATAATCCTCTATAGTCAAAGACTGCCAAAGTTGGCTGCTTTGGCAACATTCCTGATGAAATTTTAAACATGTGAAATTACTGAATACTAAATTGGAGGTAAATTCTGCAGCCCACAGAGTACATTTGGGAACTTCAGAGACATTGAATTATCCTTCAACATAAAGATTTTAAAAATCTTGTCTGTACAGAGGGAGTGAGTTTTTAATAGGTTTAGTTCTTTTGTACACAGAATTCCAACAAATTTGATTAGTCCCAAGTGCAACATATTTTATCCTTTCATTAGGCACACGATGTCACCTTGGGTTGGATGCATTTTGCTCAACTTTAGCCAGGGAACAGTCAGATGTCTAAGTCTAAGCTTGACATCTAAATTATTTTTGATTGTCTATTTTTAGATACAACACTCTTTACCTTTATCTGTTTTCTCCATTCTAGAAAAGTCTAGATTAGGTTTGAATATCTAATTTTTAGGAGATTGAATTAGGATAAATTAATCACTTGTGTCTAGTATTTATAACATGAAAATCCAAAGAAACATAAAATCCAAAGAAAAAGAAGCCAGGTTTCAGAACTTGCAGTTTCAGGGACAGGCTGATTTTAACTTTGAATCATAAAGTTTACTTCATATATGTGAAGTAAATATATGTAATAGAACAACTGAAGTTTATGCATCTTAATCTGACATTACTTGTTCCTAAAGACTTCAAAAATGACAAAATAAAAGCTGGGGTGCAATAATAATTGCAGAGAGTAGCTTTACCTCATTTTATTATTTCAAAAAGTAACCAGTTGTTCCCTCCTTCCTATTTTATTTTGTCTGCCATGGGGGGAAAAGATTTGAGAAATATTTTACAGAGCTAATAATTTGTATTGTGCCGAAGTCCTTGCTAACGTTTCCTCTGGTATGGCCTTTAATGTGGAATGATTTTCAATGCAGTAAACACAGTCAGTATTGTGGAAATAAATTGGAAGAGATCATGGGATAGTTTATTAAGGCTGACAACTCTTTTTATTCTTCAGATAAATGCTGTGCACGCTGAAGGGCAGATTGTATGTAATTTATGGTCAATAGAAATTTCGTGAAAGTTAGATCTGGATATTAATTTGAAGTATCTCTTCCTTCCTTTAACCTTGTTCTCTCATTGATCTTGATGACTGCAGATACCTCAGTACTCTGGAGTTACAGAGACCTGGGTCTGATGTGATCCTCATCTCATGACTGGTTTTTCTCTTCTTCAAGATCTTGGAAGAAGAAGCAATAACTAAATGAAGGACCTGGTTCTGTTTTGTATTAGGGGAAGTAGCATTTCCAGGTTTCCTCGTTCTAATAGTTGCTGCTGTTATTGTTTTATGGTTTTAATTTGTGAAGAACATGTGACAATACCAGAAAAGACTGTAAGAAAACTTTATGGTTTAGATACTTTGGAGGTACAAAATATTTTAAGCTATAAAATATAGTTCCAACTTTTTTAATTTACAGCTATTTTTTCTGGATCTCTGTTTTGCGTAACAAGCCCAGCATGTGTATGTGAGTCTGTCATATTGTCCTCCAAAGTCTGATCTAAAGATGACTTGCTTTCCATTCTGTGACAAAGTTTTTAGGATGTAACCTTTGGAAACTCATTTCTGATAACCTTAATCAAAGCACATTATTATTTTTTCCAAATTACATTGATTTCTACAAGGTAGACTAAAAATAACTGCCAGGAAAGAAGATATGAGAATATAGCTGCCAGAGTACATAGTCGTGAGTGGTGTTCCCCAGGGGTCAGTGTTGGGGCCCATCTGCTTCAACATCTTTGTTGATGATTTGGATGAGGGAATTGAGTGCACCCTCAGTAAGTTTGCAGACGACACCAAACTGGGGGGAAGTGTCGATCTGCCGGAGGGTAGGATGGCTCTGCAGAGGGACCTGGACAGGTTGGATCGCTGGGCAGAGGCCAACGGGATGAGGTTCAATGTGGCAAAGTACCGGGTCCTGCACTTTGGCCACAACAACCCCAGGCAGCGCTACAGGCTTCGGACGGGGTGGCTGGAAAGCTCCACAGAGGAAAAGGACCTGGGGGTGCTGGTTGATGCTCGCCTGGACATCAGCCGGCAGTGTGCCCAGGTGGCCAAGAAGGCCAA
>VWZZ01002374.1:50348-79161 GCA_013399095.1 Psophia crepitans | reverse complement strand
CCGCACACCCCCAGCCATCCCGCCGGCGGGGCGGTGCGAGAAGCAGCAAAGGCCTTGGCTCTGTGTGAGCATCGCTCAGCAACAGCAAAAACATCTCTGCACTATCAGCGCTGCTTCCAGCACAAACCCAAAACACAGCCCCATAATTAACTCTCTCTCAGCTGAAACCAGGACACTATTTAAGGCTGTTTGCAGACCACAGCCTGTTTGAAGAACAGCAGGCAGGGACTGAGCATTCAGTCAATCAGAATAAAGAGAGCTGAAAGGTCAAAACCCCTTATTCCTTCTACTTCATTGGCCATACATTTTCATTGTTAATATTTTAATTGTTAATTATTAAGATTAATATGTAATTGTTAATATTCATATGTGTCATAACTCTACTCAGTAGAATTTATATTAAACATGAAAATGAAATAACATATTCAGACATTAGTACTCATAGCAAATGTTTTACATATCAATAACAGACTTGATTTATGCATACCTGCATTCTTATTGGACTTATTGAGATCAAGTTTTTGGTTATCATAATTTTGTTTTACATGCCTCATATATAATTATGTTGATTTTATCCTGCATGCACACCAAACAGAGCCAGAATATGCAGAAAAAAAATGGCAAAGTTGTACATCTGAAAGTTTTTTTTTCCACAGTGGCCTTAATCCACACATAGAAAAATCAAATAGAAATTTCTACAACTTGCTCTCCTGTGAAAAATCTGCCTAGCTATCCAGTCAGTAACACATATGTTATGGACAGGGCTTCTGGTGGTGTTTTCCCAAGGTTATACTACTATCTCCGAATTTGAGTGCCCTGGAATTTAATTTCTTTTGGATTTTCTTTAGACAAGTTTTGGTGGGTATTTTAAGGAGATAAAAGAGCCTAGTATTTTGTGTACAAATTCAAAGTACTCTTGCAAACTAAAAACACACTATGTCCCTAGCTGAATACATCACGATCATTAGTCCCTACTGTGTTCTCATCCTCCTCCTCAAGTTTCAAAGAATTTAATCATAGGTAAAACTCAAAGCTAAACTGTAGTTTAAGATGCATTTTGAGCCGGCATTGCAGCCAGGTGAGGCACTGCACTCCTTCTCCAACGTTCCTGCCTTTTCCCTGTATTTTTCCTTGCATGGTGCAGGCTGTGTGGTAAGCCAGACGGTGGGGCTGAGCTGCCCGGGTTGCTTTTCCAGAGCAGATCAGTTCATCGATGCCTGCAGTGATGTGACCCAGGGCCTGATGTGTGGGCAGAAATAAAGTGACCATAGTGAGGGACAGAAAAAGGGGAACAGATGCTGAGGTTTTTGATAACTTCAACAGTGTCAGTTTAACTTTTGTGTTAAATTCTGTCCCAGGAGAGGACTGAAGGACTTGCAGAAAACACCCTTTGCATCCCACATCAAGATAATAAATTTAAATATTTATGCACCTGAGTATGTCTGACTATACCTTTAGACAGCACTTCAGATAATTAATTCGTAATTGCTTTCTCAAAGAGGAATAACATGAAAATTCTAACTATGTTCCTGTCAGCAGAGAGGCTGTTTAATCTGGCACAATGAGTACCTTAAAAATTAGTGTATAGCTATGGAGTCTCTCACCTTTATTTCAATTCTTCATATCAGATTTGTGCTGGTAATGTCTGAAAGCTGTAGATCCATGATGGCTATCAGTGAAAATAAGATCTCAGTCTAGCAAAAGAAATAACTGATTTGGAAACTGAACGATCCCCTCAGTCTCGTGAGGGAAAAGTCTGTGCTTATTCAAAGCACAGGCTGGGAAAACCTGTGCTTGTACTGCTGAGCTTGTTCAGGGCTGAACTTCCAATGCAGCACAGCCAGTTTTGCACAGAGACCATACTTGCTTGTGAAAAAAAAAATAATAAAAAAATACTTTTAACTCTTCCAGCCCCATGTTAGTTGATGTTTCTTCAGGAGAGACCAGATTGCTTATATGAGTGAAACACGTTCAGAGACCTATCTAACCTCCCTAGGTCAGGGTGCCCTTGGACTAGACAAGTTAACCCTATGAAACATACCTATGGACTTGCGATAAGTACTGAGGAGATAATTTTTCCTCACAGAAAATTATGTTATTTCTTGTCAGTTTGTCAGCATTCTCCGTGTAACAAGTACAGACTGAGCAAACAATGCAGACTTAAACTGGTTCCCAGTTTTAGAAGCTTCTTTCATCCACATGGCTAATATTTTGGGCATCCTTCCATTCAGATCATGGTGTGTGAGAAAGATAACAACTCTAATTCTGCATAGTTTTCCCAGATGTTTTTTTTGCCAAAGGGAACAGCTGCCATTGTCACAGTTTTAGGCTCTGTGCTTGACAGCACCTTATGTCAGACCCTGCAATGGCATTTTTTGGGTTTTGTTATTTTTCCTTCATGGCAAAGTGGTGCTCTGACTTTAGGATGCAGAGCATTACAATATCATTTGGCTGACAAATGCAATCCCTATGAGAAATTATGGCAATATACCAACCCTCGCATGCATCATTTTAGATTTTGCTTTAGACTTTAATTTAAGATTTCTTACAAGTCTGCTCATGTGAATCATCCCTTTTTTGCATCTTAGGGACATGGGCAGGTTATAGGATTTCCCAGTCTTCCTAAGTAGACAAATGTAGTGTAATACATTATGAACTAAGATATAGATAAATGGGCTTTAAAGCCAATGTAATTTGAGAGGAATTAATATCTGGGACTTGTCTTTTCCTTCTTAAATAGTTCATACTGAGAGAAACAAAGGACTTTGAGCATGCTACTAATATTCACATATGAAATGCTGTATCACAATCTCTTTCTAGATATTACTCATTATGAATTATGATATGAAACCAGATGTCTGACTTGATGTCACATAAAGTATTTCTGGTCTATTAGTACCTAACAAGGTTTATTTAAACTAAACTTTCAAACCTTGAGATTAGAAAGCTATTTTGAATTTTACAACATGCATGATTGAAATTGAGGAAAAAATGACAGAATATAATTTTCAAAATCTTCCTGAAAAATGCATTATACCAGCCAAAGACATAAATGTGTACATTATAACTCCACATCCTTTTTTAATACCATTAAAAGATAAGTTTTATTATTATTATTTTTTTTAAAAAATGTGATATACCTGGGAGAATTAGAAATGGGAGAACAAACTATACATGACAGATGTTAGTCACTTCACTTACCACATGCCTGGAATGACAATGCATATTATAGTGATGTGTATGATGTTTGGTACAAGATCCATAATTAACAGAAGAGCAGTAGGGAAGAACAAACTGGTGAAAAAGGAAATGTAGTAAAATATTCCCCAAATTAAGCTACTGTTTTTTCCCATTGATGCAAAATTGTTGAGCTAACATTCCCTTTTTTTGTCCCTTGCTGCGTTCAAATTTCAGGCTTCTGAAAAACCTGAAAGAAAAACTGAAAATAGTTAAAATATCACCAGATAGTTTAATTTGTGCTTTAGCTGGAATTTTCTCCTCTTTCCATCAATTGTTTTTTCTGGAAAGAGAACAGAGAATTTGTTGGTGTATATTCTAGAGAGAAAGAAACAAATTTTGCTTTCAGAGAAGTAGGAAATGCCTAAAAGGATCAAAGATTAAATTATCTGCCTTTTGTCTTTCCCTGTGGGTTTATGTGATGGAGACAAGTTGAGTTACGGAGAGGATGAGAAGGCTGTAGATCTCACATTAACACTACCAGACATAGTGCACATCTTCAAGGTCTTGCAGCCAGTCTGTCTGCATTGCTGCTGCCAGTGGTCAAGGCCTAATCAAAAGGTACATTTTTCAAAACCAGGATCTTTTGAAGAGGGGCTCAATTTAGACTGCAGAATTTCCTGAAACACACCATACGCAACTGAAAAACGTATGCGCTTACCTAGTACATCTACTGCAGGTGTGTTAATTACATGCATGTACATTTGGTAACTTCTGAATCAGCATGGGATGAATGGGAGAAAAGGAGGGATCCAGAGGCATGAGGGCCAGAATGCACCACCCGCAAATGCAAAGATGAGAAAACATGACTTGTGCATTTAAGAGGTTGTGGCTGCTTCAAGGGTTGTCCTGCTGTGAGATGGGATCAAGAGTGGAGTGAAGCCAAAACTGCCTGGCAGCATGTATTGGTATCCCAAAACCAAAGTGCATATATGGGCTTGCTTTTTTTCCCCCCAAAAAATTATCTTCTCCCTCTACTGCACTAACATCTCTTACCTGTGGCTTGAATGAGTAAGGTTTTACTTTGCTTTGGCTACTGTACTTGATACCATTTTCACGTTCGGGAAAAGTTTTTCTTTTCACTTCTGGGATGATGGAGTTGGAGGGAGGAGAAAAAATGGACAAGAAGGAAAAGAGAGTCATGAGATGAATAGTGAGATCATGTGACTGGTTTTGTAGGCAAATGTTTTTTCCAAGTGTGTTCATAGTCTGTCATACAGCCATGAAAAGTGCTGTATAAAAAGATGTGCATTAACATGATGCAATACAGTTCCTGGGCTCTTCACACGTCCAGACAATGACTCCAGCTGAGGTACTTTGCATGATCAGCCTAAGTATCATGGACAGTAGGAGGAAAAGGACACATTCGGTTGTTGTAAGAGATGACTTAACAAAAAGAATTTATCTCCATTGCCCAGAGATGGAGCCCAGGCACCTAAGTTAGGTACCTCGGGTGGCTGGGTTGGCCTGGGGCCTGGGTGTTGGCATGGTAAGGAGAGGTAAAACAGTCCTGGCAGAGGACAAGGGACTAGCTCTGAAGCAGGGCTGAGGGGAAAGAGATGCAAGGAATTAACAGCAACCATTTCCAGACAGGTGGATAAAAAAGAAACGATACCCTCTGTTATATGAAGAAAGGAGTGATAATCGGTAAATGAGCTTAATTCATAGAGTTGTGACTGTGTTAGGCCATCCCTTTACATCTCATTGCTCTTTGTGTGTGTCTGGGACAAAAGGGCAATAGTATTTCTCTAGTTTGATCACTGATGCAACATAGATCAAAGCACGTTACCTTGATTCCTGCATTGTACCTATAATTTTGGGTTGAACTGCAACATATCTTGGTTACAGATAGAATAGCTGCTTAATGGACCATCAGAAAGTAATGAAAAATCACAGCTTATGGCCTCCACTCATTTAGGCAAGAAAAACACTTTTCTAGTGCCAAGAATGTTTTGATTTATAGTTCTGGAACTTCTTCAGTGTAAATTGAATATATCCAGGTGATTTAGTGGAAATATTAACATCACATTCTTAATAAATTCTCTCTTAAAATTGTATTTTAGTAACATATAAAAGTCTGAAGTCAGACTTAGTAATCTTGTATTACTACATGTTCAGTGTGTATATTACTGTATTTTTCACTTTAATGTAGACTAAAATACGTTTTTATTGAGGCAGTCTAGAGCACAAAGTTAGGAGTAAACGAGCGCATTAGATTATTATAACTTTATTGTTACCTGTACACGATGCTTTTACAATAGCTGAACTGTGCCAAACATTCAGATCAGTGCTTCAGAGGACTTGTATCCTGAAGGCAAAGCAGGCTCAATACAGCACCACAAATCAACCACTGACAATAGTACAGTACAATGTATTATGTACTTCCAAAGTGCCTTATAAATATAAAAAACGAAGTGCAAAGTAAGGGAGATTGTTTGCCTTTAAGCTACTCCTCTATAGCTTGTAAATATAATCTCACAGGCTTCTTCATAAACCAACTTCTGGTCTTGCTCTCTTCTTATCCATTAGTTATGCAGAGGACTTCATATGCCTGCCCTGTACTGAGGGGACTCTCTTTACCTTCAGAGAACCAAAATAATGAGACCATAAAAGTAATGGAATCTGCGGTTCTTTGTTGCTGCTTGAGTGACTCTCACTTCTTTTCGTCCTCTCCCTTCTAAGCAAAGGAAGGCAACATTGCTGTCCTCAGATTTTTTCCTTGTGTATGAATATACACATACATAAAGCAGGGAAAAGACATTGGTTATATATAGATATAGAGGCAAATGCGATTAACAGCTCAGTTTTAGGACTCCCTTCTCATGCTTTTCCTTTCCACGCATTATTTCCAGTTGTTCAGAGTAAAAAGAGTCAGTTGAAATGAAGACACAGTGAAGCTGGATCATTTATTTGACTCCATACAGGCATTCTGTTGAACAACATACACTATATTCTTCTGACTCTTTGTCTTTCCTATGGTTCTTTTACTCAGAAACACATATCAGTGCCATAATATATCAAGTAAATCATTGTTTGACGTTGTCAAGTGGATTTAAAACCAGACTTTACATGTAAACTGTGGAATCTGAGATGTGGGAGGACTGATCTCATAGCTAAACAAGGTAAAAAACCTCCACATTTTTTCCAGTTGTTTAGTTTGGAAGCAATCTAAGGGTACGAATGTAATCTTTCCAACATAACATGATAAGCTAAATCAAAGGCCTTTCCAGTCTTTAAAATACTGAGGTCAATCAGATGGTTATTATCCACTGCCATTGCACATTTAGGAAACAGAAAAACAGCTGAGGGTAGAATTAAAAAAAATAAGTTGTCTTTCATTTATAAAATATGCATCTCAATAAATGTCATTATCAGCTTCTGGAACAGCTTTCTAGGATGTTTATCGTGTGCTTGGTAAGGAATTAACTATTGTCTGCAGTTTATCTAGGACTTCAGTTTAATTTATGGAGCTATTGTACTCTGGAGAAAGTGAAAGTAGAAGCAAAAAAAGGAAAAAGACAGGAAAAAGAAATTAATTTCAATGTGTCAATTTAAAGGTAAAGCAAAAACCTAGCAGCTCTGTCACTTTTATAACAGCTTCTTTTATCTGGAGTTATACCCTTCAGTTCTTTTTTTGCAATGAAGAATAAAGTTCTTGAGGGGAAAAAATTAAAATCTACAGAATCAAAGGAAAAATAATTTTAAGCATGCTAAGGGAAACCTGTTCTTAAGTTTCCAATTGACAATGCTCATCAACAGCAGTCGTCCTGGACACCACGTTTGTGATATTGGAAGGAACCATAGGAAGCAGCTGGCATGTTGCCAACTATGACTTTCTTCTCATGGAGATTCTTGTGCCCATGACCAACACGCCTATTCAAATTGCTGCCTAAGTCATTAATGTTATCTACACATCCAGTTTCCATCATAGCAACTTCTAAGCAGTCAGTTTGCTCCATGGCAACTACTCTGAAGAGTCACAGTAGCTTTCACCAGGACCAATCCTTAATAGACATTATGTCCTGGTGTTTATTGTTTTTTCCCAGTTACATCTGCAGGGCAAGATGGAGAGACTTAGTGTATATCGCTTTCACTCACCTACTCTTTCCCTGATTCACATAATGCTGTTTTCTCTGCTGTATGAAATCCCTGAGCCACAAAGAAATATTTATGTTGTTAGGAAGAAGGTGCTGATGCTGTTTCAGCTGTTTTTCTAATTAGATTAATCAGCAAGAATGATTAATCTATTAAAAATTTAGTATCTTGGTTTTCCACCTGTAATTGTCTAGATATGTTATTTGGTTTACTGTAAAGAGACAGCCTACTTAGAACAAATGCTATACTAAAATTAAGTAACATGTCTTATTTATATGAATCTATATCATCAACATTCATAAATAATGATGTTACTCGGCTCAGTTTCTTCTCATTTTCCTAGGCCATCAGGTCAGCACAATACAAATAGAGAAAAACATATAACAAATTAATTCTCCCCTAACTTCCCTTTAATTTTGGTTGAAGTTAAACACTTCAATAATTAAACCAAGAAACTTAGTAAGAAAAACAGTCCTTCTTTTCATATAATTACACTGTGTATCCAGATGGATGAACTGATGACTTTTCATTCATCGTAGACACATCTCAAAATACGATATTCCATACTAGCAGCTGGTCAAAATATGGCCAAACTGTGACCGTACCTTCAAAAGTATTTCAAATAGGGGCACAAAACACACTTGTTTTTCCTCTCCAATGCAATACCAAGTAGTAACGCTTGTCTAAATACCCTGACTTACAGGTCCTTCAATTATATAGCACCTTTAGAAGACTTTATGGAGATCATAATTTAAAAATTGCCTATCCCTTGAATATTGGAGTGGAAGAAGGTTTGGCTTCACAGAGCAAGAGAACTGATCCATTACAATCTGTTCATGCTAATGGTCCTGCTGTTACCACTTCTGCTCTTCTAAAAAATGCTGCATCAAGACCTATTTGTGTTGATGCCAACAAGGACTTCTGAGAGGGAGGTCAAAGACTATGTTCTGGGTATTTGTTTATATTTATAAGGAACATTTTTTCAATTAGCTCTCCTGGACTTAGGGAACTCTTGACAGTCATGAAAAAAATTGCAGCATGTAAAATAATATTGGAAGTAATCCCTCCTTTACTATGCCAACTGCACACAAATTGAGTATTGGTGTCTAGTAGAGCCAACATCAGATACAGAAAGTTATTCACCATGATGACCAAAGAACAACCAATCCTAACAAAAAAGTGTTTCATCAAAACCTAGCATACATATGTAACGCAGTAGCGCTGCATGCAATGGCATTTCTTCTCAAATTATATGGAGCAGCTGCTTTAAATTGTCTGGCAGTATTAATTAATGAAAAAGTTGTTTACTTCTACAGAAATAGATTTTACATTCACCAAAGAACAAGATTACAATAAATAATTTTTTTTAAGTAGTAATGAATCTGTAGGTCTAACATTAGCTTTTATTTCCATAGTCTGTAATAATTTAAAAAAATTGTCTACAGAGTTCTGTGGTAATGATAAATTAAATCTTGTTGACCATAAGTTACAGGGGTCAAAGTTATCACTTCAATTATTATATGAATATTTAGAAGCTACATTTTCTGACAAAACCATCCACTACTCAGCTGAATCCCAGCTATCCCAGTCCAGTATCTAACTTGCTTATGAAATTTTAAGTTGAGAGCAGTTAGCTGCAGCATTTTACAAAGTAAATCAAAATTATATTTGCAATGTATGCATTTCTACTATACAGTGAGGAGTTTCATACGTGCATTTGATTATTAGAGCTATGATCTACTAAAATTACCTATTTTCTTTAAAGGGAGTATTGTGCTAGGTGTTTCCAGATGCGACTAGGTACTTAAACTGAAATGCTCTTTCTGTTAACATCTGCCTGCTCTTACTCCCCAGAACTGAAAAAAATGCCCTCTTTGGCTCTTGTTAGTTTTGTAAGCATTTCACAGAAATGGCTCCCTATTTATCTTTAACTTCAGCAACTTAATACAATTAAAAAATTGTATGATTTCCTTAAGTAAATCTCTGTTTAGAATGTTTAAATGCAAAAGAATTTACATGGATTATTCTTAGATCTTTCAGCATATCAGAGTAATAAATCCATAAATTGTTCAGATTATTCACCTATTATTCAAAATTTGTGATGCTTTTTACATTATGACTGCAACCATAACCATGTCATATCTACAAAGTTATCTAGTTTCTGATTACCTAAGAATTGAAATGATTGTGACTAGTTTGAAAAATGAGAGCAGGAAAAAGTATCTAGCTTTGATGTAATAAATCTATCCTTGTGATCTCTCAATAGGAAAAATGTCTCACACATTTGTTTATGGGGTTTTTTTTGTTTGGTTGGTTGTTTTTTAAAAGTTGATTTTCACTTGAAAGGTCTGAAACAGTGGTCTTAGAATTTGATAGAACTGAACCAGGACTTTTCCTACAAAAAGAGCATTACTGGTTAGTTACTGGCTAATGAATGTATCTGTGGTAACTAAGTAACATATTACTAATATTGTTGAGCTGTAAACTGTTTGTTATTTAATTACGAGTTACAGAAATATTCAGGTAATCATCATATTGTAAAAGTAAAAAAATGATAACACATTCACTTTATTTATGGGATAATTGTACTAGATTTTCCCCAAGTACAATATAATATTCTCAGTGGGGAAGTATTTCCAATCTGTAATAAATATTGTTTTGAATGAAACCCCACTAAGATAATGTCTGTCAATTACAATATATTTTAGTGAATTCTAAAGCATCTAAACACAAAATTGAGCACTCGTAATGCTTAATAATAGATTTGCACAATCTTGTTCTCAGCCTTTCTTCTTCAGTTAAGTTAAATATTTAACTGTTGAAACATTATGATGGAGGCATGAATCTTCATTGTCAGCAAAACTTTAAACAACTCATGTTATTTAGAGCAAGGAACTTCTGTCTTTTCAGCAGTTAATCTTGGAGGAGTTGACGGTATTTTCAGTTCAACTGCTTGTATGTTTGCAGGAATGGTGATTATGAAGAAATGAAATGTTTCTCTAAGTTTGGAGAATTTACTTAATTCCATGGGAATTTTCACTTTATGTTTGTAGCTACATATTTTTATGGCATCTGGATGCTGGCTGTGATATAAATTGACAAGATTTAAAGACCTAAACTGTAAATAAGTTTCCCACCTATCAGATGGAAAAATTCTTTGCTGTGAAGCCATTTTTCTTCTGTTTCTACTAATGTAATGCATCCCTTGACCACTAAAAAAACAGTTTAGTAGAAAAGAAACCCTGAAAAAGTAGAAATGTTTGACATATATTTTTCCAATATTTAACCTTGACGTGCGTAGTCTGTACTGCTACTAAGGGTTACTTTTACCTTCTAAGAAAATACAGTTCTTACCCATTTTTGTGGGTAAAATAGACTACATGCTTTCTCTGTTCAGTCTGCTTATATTTGCAAATTATGCAGGTATTAAAGAGAAATCTATAGATTTCCATAGTATAAAGACCAATAAATCATTTGTGTAAGAGGGAAAATAGCTTTATAAGTCCCTAGGGCAGTGGATACTCAGTTATGCCATTTGTGATTCTGGACTGAGTTAATTAATTACACTTAAATGTTATCATCAAGTAACGTACAACATTTTATCTCTTCTTTGAAAAAAAATATACTGAATTTCTGATCACAGAGTTGCTTAAGAGTTTTATATTTCCTTACTGGAAATTCAGCATGAAGGTGAATGAAAGAGAAATCACATTCTCTCGCTCTCTTTCATAACTTAGTTATCGGTTTTGAGAGTACTCACTTTCTGTTATTGAGTTATTCAAAGATTACACTGCATCTTGGTCAGTCATAAAGAAGGAACCATTATTTTTTGAATTCAGGAGTATTCCCCTGTTTGTGAAGCAGACATTGGTAACAGCAATAAATACTCATTTTATTACACAGTGAGAATTAAATGTTTGCTACTAGGCAGGTTATGAAAGAGACATGTACTCCTACTTTCTTATTTGCCATTATGCAGCTACTTGTAGGCTGAATCAAAACTCACAGACTTATGTTTATATGGAGAAAATATCAGAAACAAGAAATTAGTTAGATATCTTGCGGCCAGCCACACAAGTAAATATTTTTATATAAACTATTCATCAAAATTTTTGAGACCTGAGCATATCTGTTAAAATCTAATCAGGCGCAAACAGCAGAGAGTCAATAAAGTCTATTTTCTACTGTAAATAATTTGTCTAACTTCAGAAAAGAGGAAGAAACAGATTAAATGATAACTGGAATAGCTTTTTACAGGTATCGGATAAGAATATGTGTAGAAAAGGAAATAAAATTTCTTGGTTTGGTGCCACCATTTTAGCATACACATGCAATTCCTAAATGTAGATTGGTCAGGACATCATAGGTGTGATCAACTCCTGCTATCGGGAAGTCAGACAGTATATTTATGCAGCATGTTTATGTTTACTCCAGTCTCATGAGACCTGACCTGGAGTAGTTCATTCGGTTCTGGAGTGCCCAATACGAGAAAGACGTAGACCTATTAGAGAAGGTCTAGAGAAGGGCCGCAAAAATGGCCAGAGGGCTGAAGCACCTCTCCTATGAAGAAAGGTTGAGAGTGTTGAACTTGCTTAGCCTGGAGAAGAGATGGCTATGAGGAGACCTTATTGCAGCATTTCAGTATACATACTCTTACAAAAAAGGTGGAGAGAGACTTTTTTTACCAAGATCTGTAATGACAGGACAAGGGACAATGGCTTTAAACTGAAAGAGGATAGGTTTAGATTGGACAAATTTTTCATGGTAAGGGTAATAAGATATAGGAACAGATTGCCCAGAGAAACTGTGGATGCCCCATCCCTAGAAATGTTCAATGTCAAGTTGGATGGAGCTTTGCGCACCCTCATTGCGTGAAAGATGCCCCTGTCCATGACAGGAGTGTTGGACTAGGTGATATTTAAAGGTCCCTTCCTACCCAAACCATTCTGCGATTCTGTGATTCTACAATTCTATGTTGAGTAGCTGTAGCTGGATGTTATGCTGCAGTGTATATTACAAGGAGTATTAGTTTTACTACAGGGAGGACTAATAACTTAATTGGGAGAAACACGGGGAAAAATCTATAGTAAAATAGGTAATATAACGAAGAAGTTGCCCAGGTTGAAGAAAAAAATCTAGATAGAATTTGTTATAATCAACTAATTATGTCATATCATGGAGAAACTCTAGTCATGGTCTGGGACTATTTTCCTTAACATCCATATGAAGAACAACAGTGAAATGGACCTTGAGGATGTCTCTTCCTCCAACTGGCTGCCATGAGCAAGACAGAGCTGGAACTGAAGGCAACCATCTTTTGAAGCGATTTGTGTTCTTGGCATCCTCTGTAGGAACAGACCTTTTTCTTATGGGTAAGTCAAATACAATTTCTGGTATTTTCATAGGTAAACAGTGGATGATTAAATCTAAATTTTGTGGCTGGTGTGATACACCTTGGGTGAAGAAGCAGTGCCAGAGGTAAGCTGCCTTCAGCGTTTCAGAAAATGAGTATTGCAATTTCTAACGTAATTCCTGAGTGCTTGGTGAAGTGTAGCAGAATCACGGTACAAAGCACAGATCAGGTCACTGAGTGGAGATAGAGGGCAAAACCTGCCTGTAATAGGCAACTGTTCAGAATGGGACAATTTATTTCTTTAGAAAAACTACAGAGCATCTTCTGTGGGGCTGTTTTTCTTTCTGTATTTCTTTATATGCAAAATAAAGCAGGGAAAGGTAGACATAGTTTCTGAAACTCTAAAAAATAAAGTCAAAGCCTGCATCATATGATAGTTTTGACTACAGAACTGCCAGTTATAATAGCAGGAAGGTTGCACGATTTTGCCAAACAAGGTGCCCCTGAGGGAAGAAAAATAACAAGATGACTGCAGTCGGAAAGAGGAGAGTGCTAAACTTCAGTTAAAATGATGGGGAAAAAACCCCCCAAACCTCGGAATCATCTAAACCAACAAATCTGGAAACAATACATGGTATCACAGAGCTGAAAGGAAGATGCTTTTTCCTCTGCTTGGAGGCACAGTGTCTGGAGAACTTCATTTACTGATAGGGTAAATCATGAACATCATGAACATTGAATGTTTTAGAGACTTATCAGTACTTGAGTAACTCAGTGTTATTTCTGCTTTGCAACTTATTGTACTTTTTAGTTTCTGCTGCACATTTGTGTAACAACATTCCTTACCAGCAGAGAAGGCTGCGTCTGTAGCCAGACTGTGAGCATCCGACAGTCTCCATTTTGTGGCTACTAGTGAGATGATGGCTATGTTATGTTGTGATTACTGTACACTTACCTATTTGTTATTATGTGGTTTGCCTTGTGGGTACAAGGGACTCATTCTGAGAGGCGTGAACAGCATACAGCCTCTGGGAAGCGGACAGTACCTGCAGGTTGCTCTGCATGCAGCCCCTCTAAACCCAGTCACTTGAAAACTTTGCCTTGGTGAAGCGAAGTCTCCAGTCTCACTGGCAGACTCTCAGGAAATTTTGTGGATATAGGATGTTTAGCAAGTTGAAAAGGCAGAGGACAGGCTTATGAACTTAGAGGTGGGTAGAAAAATGATTCTTGGGAAACAGGGAGACAGGGAGAAAGAGGGCAGCATTGCCCACACTGACTGTGGTCACCAGATCACATGGGAAGACATTGCGCTCGGTCTCAGGAGAGGCAGATGCACATGTAGATTGCTCGTTGCATCAACAATCTTGCCTGGATTATGTTTTGTTTTTCTTGTTGTGATTAAATGTTGCTTTGTTTCAGCTAAGATGCAGTTAAACATGTTTGGGTCATTTTATGCATATGTTTGTTTCAACTCCAGAAGGAAAGAGCTGCAGGGCCTGAGCCCACCTGGGCCTACTGCAGTCATGGCAAATACCTGGGCTGTTGCAGTGTCTGACTGGGCTAAGGGTGTAGATATGCTCTGTAGAGAGGAGAGATTTAATGCCACAGAGATTGTAGCATGTATCATAGATGCTGCTGTGCCTTGAAGACAGGAAATAAAACAATAATGAAATATGGAACAGCAGAAGAACATGATATAAACTTTATCAAAGAGTATAAGACTGCTGTCTCCTGGCCGACTGACAGAGGCAATGATAACTGATTTTAAGAAGAATGCAGAGACAAATCACTACTAAATAGTCTTAACCATTCAAGCTTTTGAGTGCTCAGACAGCAGGAGTATCACTGAAGGCTTTCATTAGACTGCCATTTGACACAATATATTTAAAATGTCATTATCTTGTTTTAGCTTGTAAAAGAGTATATTCATTAGTCTGAAAAGATTTCAACATTCAAATGGACGTTTCATAAATAGCTTTCCATGTGCAGTTTTAATGCTTTTTGAGGGAGCACTTCCTTACTTGGAACAGGGCAGAGGTCCAACTTGTGTCTGTTGGCCCTTCCTGCCTCTGTCCCTCATGAGCCTATTGGTGTTTCTTCTGTGTTAATAGTGGAGATGTAGTTAGATAAGCAACATATTTTGTTTCTTTCATTTCTTCTCTAAAAAGGTCTTTTAGAGCTGGCATCCTCAATGAGTTATTTGTGGTGGATCTTGGTGTCTGAGTGACTGACATGATGATGGCTGCTAGGTAATAGGCACACTGCTTACAACTGAAAATGGTATTTCCAACAGTTGTTAATCAGTATTATCTACATCGCCAAAGAAATGCTAACTCTGTACCTGGCACAGTTGTGGGTAGTAGAAACACATGGTTATTACCATTATAAAAAGTTACCTACGGATGGCTTTGCTCTTTGCAATAAGTGGTTGTTCAGGTGTTAAAAGTAGTTTTTTCAAAGTTAGATGGATTAACGTCTCAGTCGTTGATACTATAATCTCCTGCTGTGGCTGTCTATAATTTTTAAAGGATGAAAGAATGCTAAGCCTGCTGCAGAGATGCTTTTTCTTTCTGACATGAGTGTGAAAGATACATGACATTTATTATCAGTAGGCTAAAGAGAAAGATCTTTGAAAGCGCAGATGAAGTTAAATGATAATTCTAAATATCTCTTTGAATGACTTTCAGACCGTGTTACAAGAAAGGTATTTTTATCTCCATTATGACATAAATGTAAGGCAAGATTACTTCTAAGATGGTTGCAAAGATTTCTGGCCATATAGATGAAGATGGCTCTGAATTCCTTACATTTTCCAGGTACGTAATTGTCGTAAGATGTCCCTCATATTCTATTTAAAGCTCTGAAAACATTTTTGGGAAAAGTTAGGAGAGAAGAATTACTTTGTTTGTGTTGAGCTTTCCTTATCAAAATGGTATGGCCTTCAGCAGCTGGATGAATATAGGAAAGGTTTCAAAGCCCCTTTAAAGTTTGCATAGCACTGCTCACTGTCATCTCAGATGGGGCTAGGTGTTCCATAACAACAAGAAAAAAAGTGTTGCTGTAACATAGTGAATTTTTTGCTTTTTTTATCAGTGGATTTGGGTTTTGGATTTGTTGTTGTTGTTGTTGTTGTTGTTGTTGTTGTTGTTGTGGGGGTTTTTTGTTTGTTTATTTGTTTTTTTCTTTTTCATTGCAAGTAAGTTCCCTACTGCTCCAAAACTTGTTCTGAGAGTTTTTATTTCAGGATTAAGTCCTTCTGTAAGTCTGTCTACTTTCATTCAGACTGAAGAATTTGCCTGCTTACACAAAGGCTAACTCTGATTCTGTGATTTCCACATACTTTCTCAAATCTTCTACACACAGATGTATACAAGCCACATCCTGAAAAACAGACCTCTCAGGTGATTGACTTTTTTGTAATACTCTGGTTTAAACTCTCTGTTGCTTATGTTTTTTTCTCTCAGGCAGTTCTCATGCAAAGTTATATGCAGACATTCTCAAGCCATCATTGGGTGAGGGAGTGGCAGAGCTGTGGTAGTACTGTGATAAGAAAATGGCTAATCAGCTATGGTCAGAGCATATTGATAAGAAGCGCACACCACTCACTGTGAGCTATTATTTCTACATGTCACTGAGTAGTGTCATAGAGACACATGAGATGTGTCATGTCTACATGATGTACCAAACCACTTGGACCAAACTTGAGCATCATTAACATGGTTCTGCATTAAATCACAGAGTACCCTTCACCTCCTCTGTTGGCAGCATCTTCACCGCTTCACATGGAAGTCATGCTAAATGCTTTGCTAAATTGAACGGTATAAAATGCCTCTCCTGAGTTTCACTTACTGACCTTGATATTTATTTCCCTAAGAATGCCATGAACCTGAGCTATGCTTCCTGTTCAAGTATGTCTGAATTCACGGCTGCTATCTACAGTAAGTATTCTTATTCCCATGTTCCCTCATCAGCTGTCTCAGAATAGTTTTCCATCTTTCTTTGCAGTTCTGTGATTTGTCTTTTTTTGAAAACAAACAAACTATTAAGTTTTCCACGCGTTAGTCACAAGGAATGTCCCCAAAGCTGTGTAAACTCTAAGTTAACCTTTTTTTTTTCCCTGTCAATAGGAAAGATTCACTGATTTTCTATTCACTTTCCTTAAAATGCCTGGATGTGAAAAAAAAAAATTAAATCTTGGCTATTTCTTCAAATGCAGCTGACTTTTTCATATTTCAGTTCTTGTTGAAATGGTCATTTCTGAGAGAAGGATCATTGTTGGACTGAGTTACAGTTGGTAGATGTGTGAATATATTTACACATAGGTATTCCAAGATTTTGTCAGCACATGCTGCCAAGACTTATAATAAATCCTGGGAAAAACCTATTAAAATTATGAGGTCATTTTTTGCCCTACTTTTGTTCTCCAATTCATTTATACATTTCTCACACGTATGTCAAAATTTCTCAAGTCAGTGTGCTGAATTCTTTTTTTAAAAATGTTATTAATCAGTGTGGGTCAGTACATTTCAAATGTAACTCTGATATGATCCAAAACTAAAACCGAAATATTTCGCTTTTCGAAGTTTCGATTCATTTATAGCATATTTTTATTATACCCTTTGTGCTGGTCTACTTTATCATTTCCTTTCATTCAAGGTTAAAAACACAAGTCCCAATGTGGTGAAAAGGAAAAATAATGCCTCATTGACATTCGAGAAGTTTCTTTTCAACTGTTTTCGTGTGAGTGGATGATAAAAATATGTGAATTATAGGAGGACCAGTAGGGACTTGATGAAGGGACTCTGAGACTGAAAGTTTGCCTGCTTTTTCAACCATATCAGCTGGTTTAATAAAAGATATTACCTCTTCCTACCAACTGTACCTCCCTAGAGTTAAAACTATATAGAAGTTTCTATTTTAACATTCTCTTGGCACTCATTTATTGGGTGTTCCTGTGGGCTTGCTTTCACTGAAAGTCATGTCAATTACTGCACTCAGGGTACCCCAGCCAGCCTTGCGTGGCTGGGATTAAAATGCTTACTCTGCAGTGGGAAGCTCTAGCCATATTTAAGCGTATATGTGAGCACATGCATTCTCTTCTTCATGCAACCCTGGAAACTCATTGCAGTTATGAGTTTCTTGGCCTTTTGCAGGCATATTTTTTGATTCCTTAAAAAAAAAAAAAAGGAAAAGAAAAAAAAGAAGGTTCCTTCCTCTGCCCTTATGCCCCCTCTGAACTGCTATGCCTTTATGTTTCTTTTAGGTACATGACTTGTTATCTTAGCAGCTTCTCGTAAAACCTTGTTTTTTACTTTGTCTAAAGCCTAATCTCAGTAGGAAGTCCAAGATTTACCTGTGAATACTAATGCCTGAAAGGTTGACATTGATGTATCTGTCATTTTGAACACAGGAGACATCTGCTCTGGATAAGATATGGTTCATAAGCCTTTTTCTTACCTGATTGTTGCTGTGTAAAGGCTGCTGAAAGATGGCACCTAAAAGGAATGAATATTGGAATTCATGGACTCATGTCCATGAAATAGAAGCTAACTTTGAATGTGGGTGCTTGAAGATGAAAGAATAGCGTATGAGAAGACAAAGAAAAGAAAAAAACAAGATGAAAAATGTCACTGCTGAATCTAACATAATATGAAAATTGAATCCTAAAGACATGCAATTTTATTAGCTCCTGTGAAACCTAGCAGACCAGTACAAGTATCAGAGTGTGTAGACATTGATGCTAACATTGCTGCAGAACTTGCTGTCTTGTCTGGCTGAACCAGGCTCTTTTTGAATAGATCACAGGAAAAATAGGAACCCTGTACTTTCCTGGGTTAACCACAACAATAGAGGTCTTTCTGACCTCTAGTGTGTGTGGTAAAATTTACTTTTTCCAGGCTCAGTAACACTTGTAAAGACCTCAAAGGTTGATGTCCATTAATTTTTTTGTTCTGAGAAATTTCTTTGTATCCCTTAACTTTTATTAACAATTCCAGCTAAGAAAAATATTTAACTATTACATTAGACCACATAAACTCTAGTGCTTACAGAAATTAACAGTACACATAGTGCTTGTGGAGAAGGTGGCTTCAGAGCAGTCTTATCCAGGACATTTGCATTTCTCAGGGTCTGGGAACCCCATCAGCACTCAGGGTTTGCACTCTCTTGGCCACAGAAGTGAGTTTTGTAATCTTAATAATCCCAACTCAGATTTACACTCTCATGCCTCTGAGGCTTAACCCACAGAGGTGGGAGCTGGATATTGTGGGGACGGAAATGTTTTGAAGCTCCAACTATTAATCAGCGACACTGGATATTGAGAGGTTGGCTTCCCTTCTGCAAAGTAGCCCAGGCTGAGTTTGGCCAATTGTCATGGTTTAATTCTGGCCAGCAACTCAGACCCACGCAGCCGCTTGCTCACTCCCCCTCCAGCAGGACGGGGGAGAGGATTGGAAGAATGAACACGAGAAAACTCGTGAGTTCAGATACAGCAATTTAACAGGTAAAGCAAAAGCCGCGTGCACAAGCAAAGCAAGACAAGGAATTCATTCCCCATTCCCCATGGCAGGCAGGGGTTCAGCCATCCCCAGGACAGCAGGACTCTGCCACTTGTAATGGGTACTTGGGAAGACAAACGCCATCACTCTGAACATTCCGTCCTCTTCCCCGAGTCCCTTATGTGCTGAGCATGACACCATACAGTATGGAATATCCCTTTGGTCAGTTGGGGTCAGCTGTCCCGGCTGTGCCCCCTCCCAACTCCTTGTGCACCCCCAGCCTCCTGGCTGGTGGGGCGGTGCGAGAAGCAGAAAAGACCTTGGCTCTGTGTAAGCACTGCTCAGCAGGGACGAAAACATCCCTGTGTTATCAACACCTCACAAATCCGAACTATAAATTATACTAGCTACTATAAAGAAAATTAACTCTATCTCAGCCAAAGGCAGCACACCAACACATTGCAATTTCACCTTAGCAGCAAAAGTAGCGATGAAAGAGTTAAGAATGTAATTATTCATTGGCCACTTCTATCGCTCAGTGGAGGCTATATCATGATGTAATCATAACTGAATTTCAAATTTGCATATTTAAAAAATATAACTTTTTTTTCTATTTTGAAGTATTTTAGGTGAACTAGAAATCCTCACATTGGCTCAGTTTTGCTCAAAGGTTTTCCTTTTTCACGTAAACTCTTCTTTGCTTAATCTCTAGCTTAAGTGAACTGCTGACTTGGGGGAAACAAAAAAGAAGTACCTCTTCCTCACACTCATTTATTATGGAAAAGAACCTTCACATTTCAGCTTGTGTTTTAGCTGTTGCAAGAATTTTAAATATGTAGATACATACTATGATTTTAAACTATAGAGTTGGTTGGAGTTGATTTGAAATAGAAGTGGTTTGGGTTGCAAAGGTTTCACACAAATCAGGAAAAGAAAATGACAACTTTGAAAAAATATCCCCGTGCCTTTGAATCAGGATTTTTCTTTTTGAAGGAAAAACTTTGTAAGAAAGTTTTCCTCATCTTTAGGACATTTTCTGTTCATTAACTAATTGCATTCTTTTTCTCATCATTATTATTTGTATCATAGAATCATAGAATCATTTTGATTGGAAAAGACCTTTAATGTATTAAGATGCTTAAGACACATTTCGCAATGCATTATTCAAACTTAACACAGCAATAAGCTCTGTTGTGATCACTGTATGTGATTTGATTTGTAGAAAAATTTCTTTAAATCATTCTCATGAAAAACTGTATATAGTATAGACCAAAAAATGTGATAACAAATAGTTATTGGCATATTCAGCCCATGTAAAATTAAAAGCATATTTTATTAACTGTTTCATCTCAGAATTGCTTCTAGGGAAAACTGTGCTGTTGACAGAAAAGAAAAACTAAAACCAAGCTATGTCAGAATTTGAAAAAAAGAATATTTAAAAGTAACTATCTTTTCTTTAATAATAAAAAAAACGCCATCCAACTCTCTTCTCCCTTTGAGTTCCCAAAATTTAATGGCAACTTAATTTTCCTTTCCTGCCTTGATCTGGGTGACTTTTTTCCTAAAGCAATGCTTAGGGTATTGGAAGCACAGGAGATTAACTGCTTTGTAAATATTCCCATTCCTAACTTCCAAAGTGGTTGTGTTACACTGGCCAGACCCAGTTCAGCAATGGTCACAGAGATGTTCCAGTAATCAGTAACACAGCTCTTGTCTTCCTACATCTGCCCAGTTCACTGTGAACACTATTATAATTAACTCTCAAGGCCAGATGTAAACCTTTCTTAACTTTTGGTATCTAACCTACAGGATTAAGAATTAAAAGCTGACAAGCGCAATTATCCAAATTTTCCTTGCAGCTGGTGTAAGTAGAGTGGCACCTTCTCTGAATGATGAATATTTTGCTGCAGTGATTCTGGCAAGTCTCTGGAGCAATAATTTTATTTATTCAAGTACTTTAGCTAGGTATGTAAAGTACCGTGGAAGAATCTGGGAGCAAGTGAATAAAAACATGTTTGTTGCAAATCACGTACTGGAAAATTCAATTAAAACCAAATTAATTCTTTTTCAGATGAAAATAAAGAGTGAAGCCTTTCTAACAAGGCCATGCACTTATTTAAAAAAATAAAGTTCCAGAAATAAACCATACAAAAATACATTTGTATATGAGAAAATGTTGACTTGATGATGTTATTGAATAACAAATAATATCTTATAGCAGGAAGGGGAGAGATAAAGCCGTACTATCTTCTGAATACTTAAATAAATATTATTTAATTAGATGCACGTTTTTACAAAGAATCCTGTTTAAGCACACTTAAAACCTGTTTAAATGTACTTATGAAGCATTTCAAGGTAATTCTGAAATTGTTTAAGTGTTGTATGGTGTCACTAGATGGAGAGTGGAACCCACATCTGTCCTTCCATGAGGGAACCATTCAATGACTGTACTGAGAGGCTTCCTCAAACTTTTTAAAGCAGCGAGCATTTACTTGTCCTATGCAAGCAGAGGAGCTCTAGCAGCAAGGACTGAGAAAGCCGTGACCAAAACACTGTGTATTAAACACATGTGTTTGAGCCTCTGGGCACCCAATGAACCAGATAACGGAAAAGTTCCCGCATAAGAATCTCCCTTATAGCTTTTCTTTTTCTCAAAGCTGGAGGTCTTGGGAAGAGTCATATCTTACAAATTAACAATCTCTCTCTTTGTGGCACTTTAAGCACACACCATTACCTTGCCCTTAATTCTTTGTAGTGCAATTTAGAACTCCTATAAAATATTGGAAGAAAGAAGATGAAAAATATCATTAAATAAATGTGATATATATATCTTAGAGGGCATGACCTCCATGAATTTATGAAATATACACCTTGCTTATGGAAATTACTTACCTTTTTGAATCTTTTACAGTCATTATAACTACTTAACAGGAAATTTGAGGTTTATGGTATGAATTTGGAGGGATTTTGAGGGCGGTTCTGAGATTCTACCTGGTGATTTAATTTGTGTATATCTGTGTATTTACTGGGCCTTATTTCATAGAGCAGTAGTGACAGTATTTTGTTTTAGATTGTTCTTGTGGTAAATACCATAGTTAGCAAATGCTAAGAAAATATATCCTAGGGAATGCAAATCCTCAGTGCAGTATAGGTGATAATTTGTCCTGGAGTGTGGGACTGAAGACTGTGTTACTGAGAGCTTAGTAATAGGACCATGAGCTCTTCACCTCAAGGTCACCCTTTCCAACCTAACCCCAGGCCAAAAGTAACTGAAAATTGTTTCCATCTGATACAGATGTTCATTCCTTGATGGTCTCATTACAAAGCAGGACTGAGTGCATTATACGTTTTCCACAATAAATGACATTAATGGACATCCTTGTTGTCAGCATCAGCCCAAATCTGCCTGGCAAATTGAGGAGGTGGTCTGCAGAGGAGAGTAGCCTTTTATCTCAAGGCATACTCTTTGAAGAAAACTAAAGCACACTGGGAGGCGAGGACCACTGTGGGATTGCACTGAGGACCCTGTGTCATACAGATTCAGTTAGCAAGTAAAGGCCTTCAGGTTCCACGCCTTTAACTGCAGTATTTTTTAACTTGCAATAGAGTCTAATGAAAAGAAAACAACCACATAATTCCATGATTGAAAGTCATGCAATTTTATTAGATGATTACTTCTGACTGTTCTTACTACATGGTCAACAGAGTAATGCAAGGGCTGTACTGAAGCTATACTGTTCAGTGTCCACAGTATTTTCATGCTGTAAAACATGGTACAAAATAAATCTGAATAAAATCTACTGTGCTATATTGAAAACCATAATTTCAAAAGAGTGCATTTTTTCCCCTAAATAATTTAAAGTAATATGGAAAAATCAATATTTAATCTTTCCAGTACTATTATACACTGGGGGAAGAACTGGATATATAGTTCAGGCTGCTAAAATGTTAGAACAAATATACACACAGTACAATTTGCTACAGAGTCTTGAATAGTTGCATGTGAGTTACAATGAAATAAGGAAGTATCCCTTACGTTGGAAAATCAGAGGTTTTAGGATGACTTTTTTTTTAATTTATTTTTTTTTTTTTTGGGAGGATAGGGTATTCTGATAGCAACATTCATCTAGGAACAGATAAACCATATTGTGGAGAGTATATCAAGCTACATCAATGACTTAAGAAATTCAGAGTGCAATTAAGATCCAGTCTCTCAGATGGTTTAAATCAAATTCAAATCAAATCTGTTGGCTTCCCCTGAGTTATACTGGTTTGCCCAAGCTGAATATTTGT
The DNA here is from genome assembly GCA_013399095.1 of Psophia crepitans. Taxonomy (NCBI): domain Eukaryota; kingdom Metazoa; phylum Chordata; class Aves; order Gruiformes; family Psophiidae; genus Psophia; species Psophia crepitans. The sequence goes on along the minus strand of VWZZ01002374.1, from coordinate 55,686 downwards.
CCAGGTGTAAAGCTGGATCTGTATGAAGAACACAGCGAAGGAGATAATGATGGAGGCCATGAGCTGTTTAACTTTTGTAAACATTCAAAGAAGGTTAGCTGTGGGTGTGGGATGGTTAAAAATCACAGTAAACAATAAATCCATAGCTCTTAGATTGGTTTTCTGAATCTGCTAGGTCATGTGAAGGCTGAACATGTAATTATATTTTGTAAAGATGCCTACCAATGTTTCCAGCCATATGTTAATTTGTAAAGTGAAAGCATAAATTTCATCAAGGCCATTCCTGAGGCCTGTGGTTAACAAGAATTTTCACAATAGCAACCCGCAGAGCAGTTGATAATTGCTGCGTTATTTGGAGCTGCGAGGATAAAGTTACTATTGCAAGCATCCAGGTGCTACAACTGACCCTGTCCGATGTCTTGCTCTAATGGGATATCTCTAGTAAACCCTGTTATCTGAATGTTCACAAGTGCTTCTTAAAAAAAACCATGTGAGAATTAGAAGATTCTTTAAGGATTTCCTTTTATTTTACCATTTAAAGAAAAACAGTACAGTCCAGAACAGTAATTATATATAAATGAAGCAGAATTGTGAGTGTCCTGCTGTCATTTCAGTCGGTCCATTGACAGAAATATCTTACAGCACTGATGTTGGTAAGCCAAGACTGCCAGTGCCAAATAATTTTCATCCATGATAACATTTTTTTTAGCATGGCAGATAGAATGGAACTGAAAGAATTTTTTGTTACTTGGTAGACAAAATAGTAAAGGGAAATAAAAAATTCTGTGTACCGTTTCCATAGGTTGGTACAGAGATGCCTGTGCCTTCCAGTAATGTCAGACTGCATGAAAACACACCAGTACCAATGGCAGAATATCTTGGGTGAATATTGACTCTTCACCTGAAAAGTTAGAGCCACTCAGGCTTGTGTATACATGCTAATGAAGTCTTTTCCTTCTTTGCCACAAGCACGCCTATTATACTTTCACAGTCAACAGACACAACTCAAGCTAAATCCTTTCATCTTACAAAGGCATCACAGCAGATGGGCTGCGACAGGAAGGCACATCAGTGTCCTTGTAGCCTTCATTCCCCTTTGGCCTAACTTTTGACAACACATATGCTTTCGACCTGGGGCAGGGGAACACCTAGCACACAACAACAGGACATTTCTATCCATTATCGTGGCAGAACCTTTCCTGGGGCTGGAGTACTAACGAGAGCAGCTAGTTAGGATGGAACGAATATCTGTTATGAGCTGCTGCTTAAAGGTCTGTGAAATGTTTCTAAGTAGAAACTAGTAAACTTCAGAAGACTACTTTCAGACAAGATATTTTGGAATACACCCTCACTTTGCTAATTATTTTAGCTATCTTCATTACTCTGAGTGCAGAACTCCCTATAAAAATTATTATTAGTATTGTAGAAGGGTCTGCAAATTTTTTTCTAAAAATATTTTTTGTAGCTGTCTTTTCCAGTTGGCCTCAGCCTACAATTATACATTGGCAAAGGGTAAAACTACTACACATTGAACAGATTCTGTGTGCAACTGCTACGCTAGGTCTAGCAGAGACTCCAGTAGACAAAGTGCTAATTTGAGAGGATAGACTCCTTGCTTCTAGTATATCTCATATTTTGTTGCATTTAGAGCAAACCACTGATGACGAAATATCTTTCTTTAACTGAAAGTGGTTTGTAATGTTCAGGTGAAAAAACCAAAACACTGAAGTGCAGAAGAGATCATGATTTTGTAGATAATTTTATAACTTTGAGTAGAAAAAATCTTGAGTTCTACCTTCAAGACAACGCGTTATTTTGCTCTAAACAAGCTTTTCTCCCATTTTTAATGTCTAGGGATGTTGGGTGATGTTATGATCCTTTGAAGGAGGGCATTTTAGAAAACCAGTACTTTTGTAACAAAGAAGGCAGAACTGAGTCACCACTGATTTTGTCTTCATGCTGCTGTTCCGGCTACTCAGTCACGCTACATCTGCGCATAGTTAATTCATGTAACCAGGCAAGACATTTATAATTTGCTGTAATTTGTTACGATACAGACATCAAGTAAAGAGTCTACAAGTGCAAAACAAGTCAGCTTTCTTACTATACTGAACTTCCTTGCAGAAACACATTCCAGTGCATTAGCTCTGCCTGCACCTGCGCTTAATTGTTGGAGTGTACCACTGTCCACTCTGCATTTCTTTCTTTTTTTTTTTTTTTGGTGTGGTAGTGGTAGCTAAAGGGGTCTCACTCTTTTGTGGGACTAAGACATCTCAGAGGCTTGGAGCTTACACCGGCAACAAGGAGCCAGGAAGTGCTTTCATGGGTTAGCTATGCCCATTTGTCCAATGGAGGTAAAGTGAAAAATATTTGGTCTCGGGAGAGGTTGAAGGAATGATTACATCTTTGAGATCTTTACACAGATAAGTGGTTAAAGCTAAAGGGGATTTTGCTTCCTCAAACTGCTACTCCATCGAGAGGGTGTTACCTTCACTTTCACTGCCTATTCTCTTGGGACAGTATGGAAATGACAGTCCTTGGCTTTTTCTGAGAGCAGAGTATACTTCATTAGCCTTCACTGAGTTTAAAAAGCAAGCTCTTTCTCTCCTCTGCATCTGTCCTCATAAATAAAACTCCTACTGTACTTAGATCTGGGTAAATACATGTTCTATGTATATCTGTGCAGTAACTAAAGGACGAATGTTCTTCCATTTTTATTTCTACAACTTTAATAAAACGAGTAGGGTTGTATCGCACAGCTGCAAGTGAGGAAGAAATGCTGTCACTGCTGGGCCACAGAACTGCAGCTAGGAAGCATTTATTTTATAAGGCAGCACTTCACTACAGGATAGTTTGAATCACCTTGCGTACATGGAGTCGTGACAAAGATATCATTCTTGATCTTTTTTTTCCCAAGCCAGGTCTGTTCATCAGTTAAAAATAATATAACTCCTCTCTCTTCTGTCTTCAGCCATAACTGTATATCCAGGAATGACCTTTAATATGCAGTCTTGAAAGACATTGGAGGTAATAAGTGTGTGACGTAAAACAATAAAAAGTTCTGTAGGTTATGAGCAAGGAAGGGTATAGAATCAAAATTCCTAATGCCTATTTCTACTAATTCTAACTTAATCAACCTTAACTCTCAGCTAATAAGACTCATCATATTTTGAAGAAAATCCTAGATTTTCAGGATTAGTTCTTTGTAAAAATTTACAATATGAATACATTAATTATATAATATTAATATGTGCAAAATGTTCTGAAATGTATTTGAAAGAAACAAGAATCACAGGGAATCATAATTTACATATTTAAAGAAGTTTCCTTAAGAAAATGTAATCACTTATCAGAATACATACAGGTGCAGGAGGCAAACAGTGATCAGCAGTGTGCCATCCTGCCTTCCACAGGAATGGAGCCGTGTCTGCCTTTCATACTTCTCAAACACGTGCTGTTACCGGCTGGAGCAGCCTGGGCGCATGCTGGAGCTTTCCCTCTGAATGCCCTGATGCGCTGCGAGAGCCTCATGGAGGATGCAGAGAGAATTGGTCTCGCTCATGTCTTTGTCTGCGGTGCTGGGGAGACGCAGCTGAGACCCGGCTGAAGTTACAGCAGCTCTGTGGCTGACCTGTGGGCGGATGTAGCACGCACCTCTGAAGGTATGCCAGGCCCAGCTCAGCACTGGCGTTCACCCTGCACAATAATTTTCAGTGAGGTTGTGCAGAAGCAGTTTCCATACTTTTATACTTGTGCCATAGCATTGAATGCCAAGACGTCATATGAACCTGTTAAAATATTCAGTCAGTGCTATGTGATGTTTTACCAAGGGTCCATTGTCAATATAAGTGGGCCCAAGCACAGAGCAGAAGGCAAGCACCTGTCTTATTTCGACACTTAACTAATGGTTAAATGGGCAAGAAGGTATCTCATTCATCCTCTGCTTTCTGCAGAAAGCTTAGTCATCTTACACAGCCTGGGGCAAACCTCAGGGCAGTACAGGCCTGGAAGGCTAAAACCAGCAGTAAATAAACTATGTGATTAGTGTGACAGTGTGTAGTCTGGGGTAAGAAACCTTAGGATAGGTGTGTAATGTTGATTAACATCCTGCCAGTTGGTTCAAAGGGACTTTAATTAGACCCTACATAATGAAGAATGTGTCTCAACTGGGAACAGTACTCAGAGGAATATATACATAACACCCCCCCTGCCTCCCCCCACCATTTATAGTGAAATGTTTAGCAGTCTTGCACCTGCATGTCACGTAACTCAATATAATCCCATGAATTATACTTTGGTGCTATATCATGATACATTCAGGTACATATTCTGTCACCTTGAGTCACAAAAGCTATGTTTAAACCACAGATAAAATGATGCCAAGAAACATTTCCAGGCACTGGAAGCCTTTCACACACACTGTTGCATTGTTGGAATATTCCCTGCCACGCTTTTGCTTTGTGTTACTAGTGCCATCAAGAACAATTCCCAGTCATATTTTTGGAATTATCCCAGTGGATCACTTGGAACAGACAATTTACATATGGTCACCTTTTTTGAAGACTGTGAGAGCTTGATGGTACAGATGAAGCCAAACCATGCTGACTGGTCTCAGGGCCAGAGGAAGCTGGCAGTATATAATTACTAATGAGATGCAGCCAGCTTTTTCGATGGAACATTTACTGCTAAAAGTGCAATTTTGTTGAAACTGACATATTCGCAGTTTTAGTAAGAAGACATTTCAAGCTCAGACTAAAGCCCACCTGGAACCAAATCTGGCAAAGGATGTGAAGGTCAACAAGAAGGGCTTCTACAGGTACATCACTGGCAAAAAAAAAAGAAGACTAGGGTAAGTGCCAGCCTGCTGCTGAACAGGGAAAGGACATGGTGACAAACAACACAGAAAGGCCAAAGTACTCAATCCCTCCATTTTTTCAGTTTTTGCAGTGTAAGTTTACCTTCAGCAATTCCAGGTCCCTGAGACCAGTGACAAAGTCTGGGGTTATGAAGATTTATCCTCGCTTTAGTTTAGGGATCATTTGAACAAACTGGACATGCTCAAGTCCAACATCTTTATCCATGACCTGGATGAGGGGATAGAGTGCACCCTCAATAAGTTTGCAGATGACACCAAACTGGGAGGCAGTGTCAGTCTGCGTGAGGGTAGGGTGGCTCTCCAGAGAGATCTGTACAGGTTGGATCAATGGGCCAAGGCCAACTGTATGAGGTTTAACAAGGCCAAGTGCCGGGTCCTGCACTTTGGCCATAACAACCCTGGGCAGCGCTACAGGCTTGGGGTGGAGTGGCTGGAGAGCTGCCTGGCAGAGAAGGACCTGGG
>VWZZ01002374.1:0-50140 GCA_013399095.1 Psophia crepitans | reverse complement strand
TCAGGGCAGGTTCAGATTGGCTATTAGGAAGAACTTCTTCACAGAAAGAGTAGTGAGGCATTGGAACAGGTTCCCCAGAGAGGTGGTTGAATCGTCATCCCTGGAGATCTTCAAAAAACACATAGATGCAGCGCTCCAGGACACGGTCTAGTAGGCATGGTGGTGTTAGGTTGACGGTTGGACTTGATGATCTCAGAGGTCCTTTCCAACCTTAGTGATTCTATGATTCTATGATTCTATGACAATGGGATGCACCTACAAGTGCTGAGGGATCTGGCCATTGTCATTCAGAGGCCACTCTTGGTTATCTTTGGAAGCTCATGCTAATCAAAGGAGGTCCCTGATGATGGGAAGAAAGCAAATGACATTCTCTTTTCAGACAGGGCAAGAAGGAAGATCCAGATACCTACAGGCTACTCAGTCCCACCTTGTGAAACTGATGGAACAACTAATCTGGAAACAATTTCCAGATATATGGAGAGCAAGAAGGTGATTTGGAGTAGTCAGCATGGAATTATGAAAGGGAAATGTGCGTCTTACCTGGTAGCTTCCATGAAAAGATGGCTGGCTCAGTGGATGAGGGGAGAGCAGTGAATTTTGTCTTGACTTTAGAAGGGTTTTTGACACTGTCTAGAATAACCACCTTACAGACATCTCGATGAAGAAAAATAGACAGTAAAGTGATTAAAAATGGGCTGCATTGTTGGACTCAAAGGATTATGAAAGCTGGAGAGGGTCTTTTTACAAGGGCATGTAGTGATAAGACAAGGGTTAATGGCTTTAAACTGAAACAGTGTGGATTTGGACTAGATATTAGGAAAAGATTCTTTACTGTGAGGTTGGTAAGACTCTGAAACAGATTTCCCAGAAAAGTTGTGGCTGTCCCCTCCTTGGAAGAGTTAAAGGCCAGACTGGATGGGGCTTTGGGCAACCTGGTCTAGTGTAGGGTGTCCCTGCCCCTGGTGTGGGGAGGAGGGAGTGGGTGAACCTAGATGATCTTTAAGGTCCCTTCTAACCCAGACCATTCTATGATTCTGTGATCAATAGTATGGAGTCCAGCTGGACACCAGGCATTAGCTGAGTGCCTCAGGTTGACGCTGGTACAAGTACTCTTTAATATCTTCTTTTTTGACATGGACAATAGGGCAGAGAGCCCCCTTAGCAAATTTTCAGATGAAACAATTCCTGCCCCTGTGGAGAAATAGCCGCATGCACAAGTATACAGTGAGGGCTGACTGGCTGAAAGACAGTCTGGCAAAGGACCTGAGGGTCCTGGTCATCAAAAATTTGAACGTGAACAAGGAATGAGCAGTCATGGGAAAGAAAGACAGCAGCTTTAGGCAGGGCATTGCCAGCAGGTAAAAGGAGGTAATCCTTTCCCTCTACTCAGCCTTGATGAGACATACTTGGAGATTCAAGTCTAGTGCTGGGCTTCCCAGTGTAAGAGAGACAATGACATATGAGCTCCAGTTCAGCAAAGAACCATAAAGCTGTCAAAGGGTCTTGAGCATCTATCCCATGAGGAGAAGCTAAGAGAGCTGGAACTGTTCAACACAGAGAATAGGAGGCTCAAGGACATCTTATCAATGTGTATAAACATCTGATGGGGGGAATAAAGAAGATGGAGTCAGGTTGCCTCAAATGTGCCCAGTGACAGAACAAAAGAAAATGGGCACAGCCTAAAATATAGGAAATTCCATTTAAACACAAGAAACCAAAAATACTACAACATTTGTAAAATAATGGAACATATTGCCCAGAGAGGTGGTGGAGTTTCAGTCATTGGACATATTCAAAACCTGACTGGGTATGGCCCTGGACAACCTGTTCTAAGCAAGAGGGTTAGTGTTGATGAAGTTTATAGGTACCTCCCAATTTCAATGATTCTGTGTGATTCCATATGGTGAGGAGAGAAACATCACCTCAGTTCTTTTCCTTACTTCTGCCTTCAAGATAATTTCAGGCACAGGTGCTGGAGTGTAAACAGCATGTACAGCAGACTGTATTCTGTGTTGCTCTGGCTGTTTTATCTACTGTTGTTATGGGGCTGCTCAATAAGTAAGTGAAGGTGAGGGAGAAGAGAAAGTGAAGGGAATGTGGATTCAGTTTCTGAGCAAAGGTATATGTGGAGGCTATTTTTCAATAAGCTGGGCAAATGTGGTCAAGACACAAAGAGTGGAAGTGATTATAGTATTGAAAAAAGAAGTCTGCATTGCAACACCTGATTGTTTTAGTATGTCTGACAGAAGAAGCCCCAGAGCTTGACAGAGAGGTATTCTTCTTCAGGACATAGTTTTGAAGGTGTTTCTTCATGTAAAATTCTCATGGCTATAAAGGAAAGCAGATAACAGAATAGTACTCTATCCATTAAGTTGAGGTGAATCGGAAATATAAAGGCAAATTTAGTAACCCCATACCTGAATTCTTTGTTTCTTAAAAGTGGAAAGACCTGAAAGGTCTTATCCATCTCAGCAAAGCTCTTTGACTTCAGTGTTCAATGCATCAAGCCATTCATGTACTTGGTACAGGAATCAACTCTGGAAGAAATAAATTCCCCAGAAAGACCAACTTTTAAATGTTGTAGAGATTCTTTTGTATCTAGTAATATAAAGAGAAACTCTAGTTCTGGTGAAGCAAGACAAAACCATCTAAGAAATGAGTACCAGAGGAATAACTTCAGAAGATAATAACCTGAAGAAGTTTTATGCCAGTAAAGTGTCTACCTAAAGATGACCAAGGAGGATATCCATAGCCAGTGATGCTTGAGCTTTCAGTTAGGACCCCTCACAGTGAAAACTTTTTCCTAGAATACCACAGCAGGCATATGTGTAGTCCTAGTTATTAAAATTGTAGAGATTCATATGCAAAATCTTTAATTCATTTGTCAGCTACCTGAGAAATCAATTTTTCTTCTTAAGGTTGGAACAGTTTCTCTGGGAATGCTTAGATGTAGAAAGTGCATCTAATTCTGTATTTCAGTTTTCTATTAAGCTTATGACAACTTTTTTCCTAGGTTAAAATAGACATAAAACATACTTTTCACTGGGTTTGCTAACATTTTGCAGCCTCTCGGTAATATTTCTCTGTAAGTTTCAAAGTGTAAAGTTCAAGGTGATTTAAGGTGAGGTACCACTGAACCTTTCTAGATAAATAATACAACTGCATCTCCCTGTTTACTGTTCATATTTTCCAGGTTTGTTACTGTGGATATTTCAGACAGCCATTATTTGTTTGTGGTGTTTCTGAACATCCTGAGTGTTGCATGACTTGAAGGCCTATATAAGTGGGTTTCAGCATAGAGCAGCCCCAAGATGCAAACCTTTCAGAGTGAAGAAATGTATACTTTTTGTTTCACAATGATGAGCACGGAACATACTAAGAAATGCCATGTGTGGAAAGTGATCAGTTCATAGGCAGGATTTTGGGCATGGCATATTAAGAAAAGTTTAATTTCTGTTCATGGGGTTCTGCCTCCTGTGCTGGAGAGAATAGCTGGAGGACATGGGGATGTCCTCCATCCCCAAGATGGCTCAGGGGAGACCTTATTGCCCTCTACAACTACCTGAAAGGAACTTGTGGCGAGCTGGGGGTCGACCTCTTCTCGCAGATAACTAGTGACAGGACAAGGGGGAACAGCTGCAAGTTGCACCAGGGGAGGTTTAGGTTGGAGATGAGGAGAAATTTCTTCTCTGAAAAGGTGGTCGGGCATTGGAACAGGTTGCCGAGGGAGGTGGTGGAGTCACAGTCCCTGCGGGTGTTTAAGGAAAGGTTAGACATGGTACTGAAGGACATGGTTTAGTGGTTAATAGGTGGGGGGAGACGGTTGGATGGATGATCCTTGAGGTCTCATCCCTCATCCAAATCATCAACAAAGATGTTGAAGAGGATGGGCCCCAACACCGACCCCTGGGGAACACTGTTCACAACCGGTCACCAGCTGGATTTCACTCCATTCACCACCACTCTCTGGGCCCGGCCATCCAGCCAGTTATGAACCCAGCGAAGAGTGTACCTGTCCAGGCCATGGGCTGCCAGCTTCTCCAGGAGAATGCTGTGGGAGACCATGTCAAAGGCTTTGGTGAAGTCTAGGTAGACTACATCAACAGCCTTTCCCTCATCCACCAGGTGAGTCACCTGGTCATAGAATTCTGTGGTCAACTCACCACAGAATTTTATAGATGAAAATTGGGTAAAAATTAGAAAATTTCTGCAAAGGGTATATATACTCTGTGAGCCCTGTTCAGTGTAACAGAAGCCTGTAGGCTATTGATTCCTGACTGGATTACTGATAGTTCCTTAGCTGCTTTCTCAGTCATATAGTTCCAGTTAGACAAAGAAAAGGCTGTTTCATGGAAGAAGAAATAGATTAGGAATTTTATGCTTCCCATCTGGAAAGTAGACATGGGCTAAGGAGATTCTGATGGCCTTTCCACATTCCTTTTGGGGAACATATGTAGTATTTAGTTGTTTGAGTAATCTCCATAGCTGGCTGAGAGATATGGAACATGTGGAATTCAGGGGAAATTTAAAAGCAAACGAAGGCTAAAACTAGATTTGCAAAGCCCTTGATGATAAAAGGCTGGAAAAGATTCTCTTTTTCATTTATTTAAGAAATATAAAGCAAGGAGAATGTAGAGGGACATAGTAGGGCTATGTGACCATAGTTGGGGGCAGACCTGCAGGGACCCTGCTGGCACGTTAAGAGTAGCTCAAAAAAGCTACAAGCAAGCTCTTTCAGGAATAAATCATTCTTCCTGTTCAGCAGCAGTTTTTTAAAAGAACTGCAGATTTTCAAGCTTTGGCAAGTGAGAAACAGGACTTACTTGAGAGACCAGCAGAAAAAATGGATGTTCATATAGCTTTTCTATCAGTGACAAAAGCAACTTCCCCTGGGGCTGGGAAGGTGGCTGAAGAATTTTATCAGAGGTTCATTGATCCCCTTCTGTGGTGTTTTCAAGGGCTTTCAATGATGTCTTGAGTAAAAGAGCGTTAGGATCTTTACCATATAAAGGCTTTTGCATTGCTTTCTTCCTTTGGTCAAACTAAAGATTTAGAGAATGCTAGAGATTGGAGAGTTGCTGCCTATTTAAAAGAGATTACAAAATTTTTATTCTATTTTAGTGAAGAAACTGAGAAAGAAAATAGTAGGGCAATAATTGTATCTCAGACATTCTAATATCTTTAAAGGTCACATACTGGCAGGCACTTTGTGTAGTTTGTGGGAATTATTTGAAATTCCAGGAGAAGACAAAAATAGACTGTCTTTGAATCTAATCAGAAGTTTTAGACAGAGTGGAAATTATCTCACATATCTCAGGACTGGGTTGTGCTATAGTTTGTTAACTTGCATTGCAAACACCTTAAGGTGAATGTGTTCCATCACATTTTTTAGTGTTTTTCTTTGATTCTTTTGTTTCATGGGAGGAATGGATTTGAAAGTATTTCAGGGTTTAGTCGCTCAGCTGGAGGGAGAGAGATTTTGTAATGTTCCTGAAAGTTGTCATGTTTATAAATGTTATAATAATGGTAGGCTATGCAAAGTAGTCATATGTATGTATACATGTACATACATACATAGACATATACATTCATGTAAGTACGTATCAGTTTTAACATTAACATTTATAGATGATACAGAGAAAATGTGAGTAAAGTGTGACACTAGGGTGTTTACTGTGGGATACTCCTTCACAACTCCGGATGCCCTAAAGGTCAGATGAATCTTTTTTTAAGGAAGGAAGGGGAAGATCTGATTGCTTTGGGTTTTGTTTGTTTTCTTAGGACTAACTGATTTTCAGCAATGATTCAGTATCTGAACTAAACTGGGAGAAACTTTTTCACCTGTCAGGCAAAAGTGTTGGGGTGGAATAGATTAGCCTTGACTTGGGCAGGAAAAGAGATATTAACTAAACACTTTACTCTTTTTGCATTTGTGTGATATATGTGTATCCTCCCTTTGTAGATTCTTTTATTAAAGGGTTAGAGTCACTCCAGATGCTTTGGGGCAAGAAATGCAACTTAGTGGGAAGTAGCAATCTTAACTCTTAAGTCTGGTGATAAGGTCTCCCTCTGTTTTTCTCGACGACCATACCAGGAAATGACCCATTTTACTTTGAAGGCATAATGACATAATTGCAAAGCAAGGAGACTGAGTTAGCTAGTCTGTACCTCATCTATCACCTGCCTGTCAATTATGGATAGATTAGTACCAAGGTGTGCAAATGCCTTCTTGATGATCCTATTTGGTTTTGTAATCTTCAGTATTCTTGCATAACTGAAAATGTTGACTTTTGTAGAGTTTTTTTACATTCTTAATGTCATAGGTTTTATTATTAATACCATAGATATTGCTCAAATGGAGGTAAAAGGGAAAAGAAAACTTTTTGGTTTTGTCTTAAAGTGATCTTCATAGTCTGAAGTTCTATTGATCAGCTGGAAAGCGTGCTCTAGAGTTAACAGGATTGTTTACTTCCACCTCTTTGCAGATTTGAATTTTGCTGCTTCTGGGCACCTTGAAAATTCCTAAATTTAACTTGAGGTTTTATTCAGATCATTTATACCAGGTGCCAAAGTAACTCACAGAACTATTGTAGGTCTAAGACCAAAAGATGAGAAATTCACACCATCTGCTATTTAGGATTGCCAGACTGACTTCAAGTACAGACAGTACTCTCTGCCTAAATTAGGCAACTACAGTAGATAACATGAATACAAATTTTTATTTTTAAATGATGTCTTCATCCTCTTTTGACATATCACACAAAAGAGAGAATAATGAAATGTACCTTCTGCCTGTCAAACTGTCACTACAAGACTCTTGACTTTCACAATATTTAGTGCAGACCTAGGTTGACATTCAACAATTGTTGCTGCCTAGAAGGACACAGGGAGTTTTTCTGCAGAAATTAACTTCAATAACAATATCTGAAGCAGTTGCATTCATTGTTGATATCCTGATAGAATAAGGTCACCTCTGCTGGAATTAAAACAAGAGAAGGAAACTAGTATTGCACTGTATTTCTGCAGTTTAAAATGAAGCAGTGTCATGTCCTTGGCCACTGAACCATCAAACCTGCAGGTCTCTAGTGGATGGAGAGTGTAGGTGCACTGTCAATCACAGCCTACGAGGCCTATCTCACTATTGTCTGGCTTTACATGCAAACGCTATCTTTTAATGAGATCTTAGTTATTAGAAATCCTTCCAGGTTGTGTTAGGATTCCAGTTCTTCAGGCATTCATCTTTTTTGATTACTTTAGCCTCTATCAGCATGTTGGAATTTTGGTGTTACGTGGGAGAGCTTCTTGGTAAGGGAAAGGTGTGTCCAGAGCACTGCATTCAGCCCCCTGTCTCATCAACTACCTCTTCACTATGTGAATAGACAGCTATGAAATTTCTACTACTTTTGGGCAGTCTGGACATTATGATGTTAAATTTATTGCATCCCAAAATGTCAGTTGACCTTTGCTATAGTGTAAAACTGTATTAAAGTAGCATCCAGAAGTCCCTCGCAGATGCCCTGGTGTGTAAGTGCCATACCTGCAGCTAATAAGAGACAACCTCTTTGCTCAGGCAACTTGCTATTAAATAGACAAGACAGTTTTCTCATGCCTCAGTTAAGTGCCTTTCTCACACTTCTTCTATTGGTTTGCCCAGGGTCAGTCAGGGCTTCTGTGAGAAGAGCTAAATATTGAACCCAGATTTGCTGAGTCCTCATTTAGTATCTTAACCGCAGTGCTATTTTTTTTTCCTTTCACAGCCACTGTATTTGCTTTCCATTTTTCAGATGCTGCTTTAAAGACAGGCTAAATTATTAACCAGAGGCACTAACATTTGGAAAACGAAAAGCTCAAGGACACACATACAGTAGCTCTCAACCCGCAGTGGTGTAGGAGATGTTTTTCGACTGATACTGTGGGTGCAGAATTAGCATAAACAGCAATCATTACTCCAGAATCTCTGGGCTCTTTGATGCTCTTGCTGTGAGCAGAACGTGCTCTAGCATGCTGTGCTCCACTCACTGAGAAAATGAAAGATTCGGAGAGACCATGGATTAATGATCTACAGTTGGCCAGTTTCACTTGTGTAGGTAACAGCAGGTAGGTTGAAGCTGAGGAACAGTTCCAGTTCATGTATTTGAATTTTAAAGGGGATGTCTGTCCTTTGAGTGTATGCTAGCACGATCCCCTCTGCAGTGTAGCAGAGTACTATTAACGAAATCACCGCTGGGTTTTTTATGTTTTACTGCTGTTGACATTTTTGCAGCTGTTAAAGAAATGACTCAAGACCTATAAGTTCTGGGTCATTTTTCATTTATGGGATATTTTCTTCTCTACATACTCAGTTCTGACTTTTATTTTTATTAATTTCTTATTGTACCTGAGGATCAGAGTGATATTTAATGGAATTTTTATAACCTTGCAGAGAGGTAAGGTTATTATCTAAAACTGCCTTTACCAACCTGATATCTACTTAGACAGGGCCAAATTCTGACATCCTGCAGTGAGTAGACCTTCTTCTATTCAAGTTGCTTGAGGCACTTTGCACGATGCCTCTAGATTTTAATTTTTTTCATTGCTTGAATTCATATAGCAGATTTAGACTTTACAGTGTTTACTAGCAGTCTGAGTAACACTGATAGAAATTGGACACACAGTCAACTGCAAATAGTGACACTTTGGATTTAGCCTTTTTGGTTTTTGACCTTCACAATATAAACTGATGATTAAATACACAGCTTATATTTCAAAGTCTTCATGAGCTATAGTAGAAACCTCTGTTCTTGAATAGTGTCGATAAGCTTAAGGTGACACTTGAATATACGCAGAATATATTTAATAACCTTTAAATAACCTCAATATCCTTTGTATTTGAAAGAATGGAATACCATGACTTACTCATAATCAATCAAAAATTCATTTTTGTTGATTCAGCTTCCTCAGTAACTTGGCAAGATTGTCAAAACCGGCAGTGCTAAGAGATTACAGTCTGTTTTGAAATTAAGAAGCCGTTTGATATTGCCTGAACCGTTTTTGCCATATCCAAATCATATATTCTACTTTTCAATAGTAATTATTATATAATTCCAGACATGTCAGGTTAGAATAGTTAATAGAACTAAGTGGCTCATTTCCCTCTTTCCTTCATTTAATCTCCAAGGTTTATTACCCCCAGTAGAGAGAAGGATGTCCATCGCAAGAAATTGTCCACAGTATTTTCAAATGAGATTGCATGGAGGTGTATAGATCTTTGTGTAATTACTCATCTACATTTTTCCTGCTAACCTTTATTACTCATGCTGCTTTTGATCTCACTAACAGGATTGTTTTAAAGGACGAGAGTCACTTTAAAGTGTTTGCTTTCTGAATCAATGAGCATAGACTTGGTTGAATGAAAAATGAGTATTTTCACCACCCTTGCATTCTCTAAATCAATGCAAGCTTTATTCTGGTTATTCCAATGCTACTAAAGCCCCTGCTCAGGGATTGATTTCTTTGCCTCCCAGGCTGGGTAGTGCAGGATGACTCACCCCCCAGCATGACCTCCCTCTCCAGTGGACTGCACATACCTACATTATGTATCAGCTGGTTCCCGTCTCCTCTGACCTATGACCAAATGGGCCTTTAATGACATTTCATTTTGAAATACATAAAGACAGATATGTGACAGTCTGCTTATAAGGTTTTTATGGAGCGATGGTATGTGCCTCATGTCTCAAAATGTGGTATGATGGCACATGGTGGTATTCGAGGATAGAAACGTGCCTGGGACAGTTCTGGAGGACTGTGGAGGCTGACGAATGACCTTCAATTGCCTTATCACATCAAACTGCAGTCATGAAGACTAGAGCAAAGTATCCCTCAGTGATACCTGGTTTTGTTTCAAAGGAACTACTGAGTGCAAAGAGGACAAACAGTGACAGTCAGCCATGACTGTCCACCAGCCAGCCCACCTTGGTGTGGGGAAAGATTATGGAACAGTTCATCTTGAGTGCACTCACCAAGCATGTCCAAGACAACCACAGATGAGGCCCAACCAGCATGGGTTCATGAAAGGCAGGTCCTGCTTGACCAACCTGATCTCCTTCTGTGACCTGGTGACCCTCTTAGTGGATGAGGGAAAAGCTGTGGATGTCATCTACTTGGACTTCACTAAAGCCTTTGACATGGTCTCCCACAGCATTCTCATAGAGAAACTGGTGGCTCATGGCTTAGACAGGCACACTCTTCTGTGGGTAAAAAACTAGCTGAATGGCCAAGCCCAGAGCATTGTGGTGAACAGAGTTATATCCAGCTGGTGTCTGGTCACAAGCGGTGTTCCTCAGGGCTCAGTACTGGGGCCAGTCTTGTTTAATATCTTTATCAGTGACATGAATGAGGGGATTGAGTGCACCCTCAGTAAATTTGTGGATGACACCAAGTTGGGCAGGAGTGTCAATCTGCTTGAGGGTAGGAACGCTCCGCAGAGGGATGTGGACAGGCTGGATCGATGGACAGAGGCCAGCTGTATGNGCAGGAGTAGGGAGGTGATCGTCCCCCTGTGCAGCTCTGGTGAGGCTGCACCTCAAGTACTGTGTCCAGTTTTGGGCCCCTCACCACAAGAAAGACACCAAGGCCCTGGAGCATGTCCAGAGAAGGACAACGAAACTGGTGGAGGGTCTGGAGCACAAGTCTTGTGAGGAGTGGCTGAGGGAACTGGACTTGTTTAGTCTGGAGAATAGGAGGCTCAGGGCAGACCTTATTGCCCTCTACAACTACCTGAAAGGAAGTTGTGGTGAAATGGGTGTTGGTCTCTTCTCCCAAGTAACAAGTGATAGGACATTCAGAGATTAGGAAAAATTTCTTCATCAAAAAAGAGTGGTCAGGCATTGGAACAGGCTCCCCAGGGAGGTGGTGGAGTCACTGTCCCTGGGGGTGTTCAAAAAACGTGTAGACAGGCACTTTGGGACATGGTTTAGTAGACATGGTGGTGTTGGGTTGATGGTTGGACTTGATGGTCTTAGAGGTCTTTTCCAACTCTGAAGATTCTATGGTTCTATGATTCTATGAACTGGAGTCCTAAACCATCAGCCTGAGAGCACCCTCAGCTATTATACATGTTACATTACAATGTCTTAAAAAAAAAAAGATCATAAGATGCTTCTTATCTTGAGCTTGGATAGCAGAAATGACACCTGTTATTATGGGTAGAGTTTGATGTATAATATTTTTCATTATAAGCCTATTGTAACTTCCCCAAACACTGATAATTTGGCGTAAGTTTTTCCACATCTTGAGTAGTTATTTTATTTTAATGTTTCGGTAAAAATGTCTCAGTCATTAAAAATGAAAATTAATTTAGGAGAAGAAAAATATTTTTCTTTAAAAAATAATATTATCATTTGCTTCTTTGAAGTGCTCTAGTGCCTTAGGGCTTAGGAGCAGGAGCACTACATTTGTCAGGGTGTTTTTCTTCTATGCTCATGAAAATATAGTTAGTTTGGAACAAATTATTATACTCTGAAAAGCCACATGTTCATATACAGCAAAGCGTGCCATCAAGAAGCCTGCTGTTGAATTTTCTGCATGCTCAGGTACAGAGTAAATTCACAAGCCTCACAGACCTGAATCTACGGATGAAGTACAGAGGCTGAAACCACATCTTTGGTACTGGGGCAGCAGGGATGGACTGGGAGATAGACGTTTCATGTTTAGTGGTTTTGCTAATAATTCTGTATTCATCATTGCAAGATCTCATATATCTGCTTCAGATGGGATGCTTGAGCAGTTTCATAGATATGTGGTCTGTCCTCTCCTCCTTCCCCATTCCATGGTAGTTGACCAACACAAAGAATACGTTACCTTCATAAGCTATGCTTTTCATCAAAAGCTCTTGGTCTAGGCTGCTAATTTAAAAGACTCGAATTAAAATCTATTGACTTTCAATGTCATTCTGTAATATGGAATTATTGGCCTATTTGCAGGGAGGTTTTCTTTTTTAAGCTTCCTTTTCCTTTCTCTTCTTTTATATTAAGAGATATTTTACCCTCACAGCTGAGATTAAATATACCATCTTATTTCAGCCTTTGTATATATACATGTTGATAATCTATTAATTGTTCTCATTACATTTTTATATCTCCTTTATTCAGTGCACAGCCTGGATGCTGAATGAAAAACAGAACAGTAATAAAAGCAAATATGATTTGTTGTTGAGATGAAAACTAACTAGCCTTTCTGGATTTATCCCCATTTTCTACATAATTGTATTTAAGAACTTATTATAAGTGCAAGGATGCTGAAGTGAAGCAGCAAAGGGAGCTTGATTCTGTCATTTCCTATTTTCTGTGTGCTTGCCTTTGTGGTTGTGGTGAGCCATGAAGTATTTCATTTAATAATTATGTTTAAAAGAAAGTTAATTATACAAAGCTACACAGTGCCACACACACATAAATACATTTAATTGTCAAAATTGCTGAACAAAATATCTCCCAGGAAGAGTTTTACTGTTACAATTCTCATACTTAACCGCAATTATGTAAATAGTAGGCTCTGAACCCAAATGTTACTTCTTTTCCAATGATTAGATGAGTTTTATAGCTAATATTTTTATCAATCATTGACACTTTTACTTCTCAATGAGACCTGTGACGCCCTACTGCCAATGTGAAAAATTAGACTTCTGAATAGGACACTTGGCACACACAGAAATTTCTCAGTGGAAATTCAGTTGTTGATGTGGCCTTCTCAGTCACATCATAGTTATAAAATATGATCAGCCACATCATATTTTTAAGTTATGTTGATCTTTCTGTGTTTGGAAGTGAAGGTAATATTTTACTCAATTAGTAATATCTACTGCTAAGTAGGACGTCCTCATAACGTGACAAGTAAGTATATTGTTAGCTAACATGGATAGTGCAATCTCATTGTGGGAGTTAAACGATGAGATGAAATGGTCCATGAATTGGAAACGTGGGTTACAGTTCCTTAGGTATCATAGACTATATCACTAATGAAGCAATTTGTTCAGTGTCCACTCACATTTCATTTGCTGCCATCAACAATTAAGAGATGTCGTAGTAAGGTCATTCCAGATTAACACCTTGTCTTTGCAAAGATCTCATTAAAATAGAGAGAAATTCTAATTTCTAGCCAAGATAATGTTAATTCAATGGGAGAATAAATATTGTGGAAGCAATTTGTGCAAGAGAAATGAATGTTAGAGGCACTGCTCTCTTTTTACTAGAAGTAATTCTTACTTGGAAAGACATCCTATTGAAAATAGTGGCAAGGCATGTTACTGTAGGAATTGACTGGGTACCTTGGCCTGGTTAAGGAAGCGTGTCTTGTCTGAGCTTTGCACAGATGTGCAGACCCATAAATAAATTGAACAGAAAATAAGATTTCTTCCTTTGCTGGTTGCCAGTATTACAGCTAAACTACAAAGAAAGTAATTTCTCCAACCATCATGCATTTACTTCCCAGTCATTCTCAGAATCTTATAACAGTGAAGAGTGTTGTAATTGACATTTCATTCTAATATATTGGCTGCCTTACCTGAATTCTGACTGGCTGATAAAGCTCACAGAAATCCAGAGTCTCATCATATCCTGAACAATTTCAGTCCACCCCTGTGGCAATCTAAGCGCTTAACCAGCAAAATAGGAAAAACAATATTTGGGGATTCTACTTTTCAAAATGCACAAGAACAAAGTAACTGAAATAATCAAGTTGTCCCTATATAATGCAATTCTTTTTCAACTTGCAAAGCAGAATGAAGGAAAGATTTAAAAGATTATATGTGCCAATTTAAATAAATAAATGCACAGGCATGCATTCATCCCAACTATATCTTCATTGAAGTTACATTTCAGATAAATTTCATCATAACATCACATTTTTTTAAAGGAGGAAAAAATCAATGATCTTGTCTACGGATTTTGCATTACATCCCAATTACTTGAAAGAAAATGTAATGCACATCAACTCATTCTTCAGGTCATACTTTCTGAATAGATGTGGATAATATTACACAGACTAGGGTATTGATCTCCCAGGTCTTCCAGAAATGAAGTGTCACGTCTTGCAACTTGTTCTTCTTTACTATTTCATTATGTTTTCATTCACATGGGCTTCTTTTCTTGAGAATGCATCACTTACAGAATGAGCCTTATTTCATTCTAAGTCCCTGAAAAATGCTTATTTTTTCAGCTTACTTTTGCTGTGTATGGGTATGTGTGTTGCATCAGAAGTTCAAATAGAAGTTTATCTGATATGACAATTATGCAGATGTAAAGATTTTTATGCCTTTTTTGTATTTGATTTGCATAAACACTATGGGTTTGGGATTTTTTTTCCTTTTTCTTTCCTTTTTTCTTTCTTTTCCCCTCCCCAATGTTGCAGACTATTAAAATTCATGCTAACCTCATTAATAATGGCATGACCACTGGGCAGCTGTTTCCCAGTTTGCAAAATGCCTTATTAGTATTTAGCCCCTAATGACAGAATTTTCACAGATTTTTCTTTTTTATTGTTGAGCAAATAAAGAGGGATCATAAAGTTCTTTCATTCCTAACAGGAGCAAGAAATTCTTGTGATCACTAAAACACAGAAACTTTCAAAATAACCCTGCCTACCAGATTCCTGGAGCCAAGGTTACTCGTCAGGTCTTGTTTTTCTGTGTCAGCCTGGAAAAAGTCTTGAAAGCCTGGCTGTCGGGCAGGTCTCTGTGGAGCTGAGTGCGGGGCCAGGTTTTCTCCCAGGCTCCGTGGGGTTTGCCACAGAGCTGAGAATCCTGAAACTTCAGCATTGCTGGAGCTCCCTGCTCATGGGCATGGTTCAGGGCAGTGGCCTGAACCGAGAGATGACTTTGCCTCTGAAAATAAACACCTCCTAGTAAAATAAAGGTGCTCCATGCTGTTCTCTGGCACTGAGGTCAAAACAGACATAAACCTGCCTGTAAATATAACATTTAGCTCCTGCTCTGTAAGCAGGTCTGGTAAAGATTTCTTACCCATACTAACCCCTGAACTGTGCCCAGGAACTTTTTGGGAGCATGCTAATTCACCCAAACCACAGATGGTTCCAGGGAGCTGATAACATAGACAGTCAAGATCCACTGCCTGGGGAAAGTGTCCTTCAGCTTTGTATAACGTGGGAGCATATGCTTAGCCCCGAAGCTTTAGCACTTTGATTCCCATATGAAGTTACACTTAGAAATTTGTGAAGCAAAATGATTTTCGTTATTCTGAAATGATATTTTTATTATTTTGCCCCTGGGCATAACTTTAAAAATAAAAGTGTGTTTTATTCTAAAAAAGGAAGATCTGCTACAGCCACTCTTAATTACTTATGAGAACATCACTCTATCTCTCAGTCATGTAACTTAGGTGTCACCTTGAGCTCTCATTTTCTTAAAGGACATATTATGTCTACATTTTGTTAAAAGCGTAATGCATGACAAACAATTTCAGGGGAATACATTGCTGCTCTGCTACATTTGAGCTGCTCAGAGGTAATGGTCCATGTGCATGCCTTACCTTGTGGAACCCTGTCGGGAATCAGAAGTTATTCTAGTGAACACACTCTTGCGTGAAACACAGATAAATATCTCATATTTATCTTGGAGTTTGGAGGCGAAGAAAATGCGTGTGGACGGTACATTGGACACTTGGTAACATCTTTCCCTGTGGTAATTTTGTTCATGTGTTTGACCTCTGTGAAGTAACTTTCCATATCCATCTGCATTGTTTTGTCCAGAATCTGTTCTCATATTCTCTTCTTTGGTCTCCTTCTCTTTTGCAGAATTAATTTCCTCCTCTTTCAAGACTCCCCATAACCTTTCCCAGTACTACCTACAAACTGTGCAGTATTGCTAAGCTGTCAACTCATGTGTCTCATTGGCTTGCTGTGGTGAAATCCATCACTTTTGTTAAATATTTTTGAAGGAGCTTCCTATAACTATTAACAGTTCTATATTTGTGTGTGTGTTTAAGTTTACCCTTTGCAATATCAAAATACAAAACTTTCTTTAAAAGTCTCCATGGTGCCCATGAAACTCTTGACACCAGTCAAGGATCTTTTTGCACTGGAGTCATTCATCTATCATGATGGTTGCACCTTTTCCTTCTGTCTACTCAGCCAGTTATCTAGAAAGTAGTTATCTAGTCATGTGTGTCAAACTAGACTAAATATTACTGAATAGGGACAGCATTTTTGTCCTGTTTTCCTACAGTGTGTGAAATAGAGGTGCCAGTGAGCCATGACTTCTTTTCTTTCCATATACAAATGCAAAACCAGAGTTCTGCAACAGAGCAGACAGTGTGCACAGCAATCCTTACTTTCAGAGTCCCAGGACAGGTGCTAACAACCAGCTCCTAAAAAGAAACTGTATTTTAAAAAACTAAGCAGGTTCTCTGCTGCTTACAGTACCATGCAGAACCCAAAACAACTGCCTGCAAGTTTTCAACGTTACCTTGTGCAGATTAAATATTCTTCCAGACACCAAGAAGAGGAGCTTGGGAAACTCTGTGTAGAGGAGTTTTATTTACCTAATTCACCAGAACTTAGGGTGGGAAGGAAAGGGTGTCCTCAGCTCACTATAGTCTTGAAGTCAAGTCTGATAACGGGTCTTGAAGATAAACCTGGGGTGGTTCTTACTGTTGCTGTAGTTGATGTGCATGGAAATATATGTATACAGATGCATATGTGTGTAGATAATACATATATGTGCACATGTGCATATATATATCTGTAATGGCATATCTTTCATTTCTATACTATGGGCTGTTGAATTAAAACATGGAGAATATAATTGTTTTGGAAGAATTACCAAGTGTAGCAAATCTAAATCAGTTTCAAATCAACAGGTCTCCCCCCCAAGGAAAAAAGCTGACAAAAATCAGCATAAAAATCAGTACTGCACTCCTGACTTGCCTTTAAAATCATCATATTCTAGATATCACTACTTCTTATGGTCAGATTTTGTTTGTCATGTTCACAAAGTTTGATTCTAGAAGCTCCTTTCCATGTTACACATGAATACTTAATACTTAATAATTTTAATAATATAGCAACAGATTAAAAGATACATAAATATAGATATAGTCCTGAAAGTGTAGCAGTATTAGGGAAAATAACTTGCTGCTATGGTAAGAAACTGTCAACTTTCACACAAAAAGTCATTAACTTTTTTCTCTTTTGAATTATAATTTTGGCACTTTCATATAACACCAAGGTAATAGATTTTCATTATACCCAGGGCGCAAAAACGTTGGCTGTGGAAAAAGCAACAGGGCTCAGATTAATAGGAGCCGACAAGCTGACCAAAGAGGAAGTGGCAGCATGGCTGCCACCATGGCTCAGCGGTTGTGACAGGCAATTAGTGAACAGAGCAGAACAGATGTAACAGGAGGCAGCAACAATTTACTGAAGCATTAGCTTGCTCACTCTGTAGTGCAGAGCACTGATACTGTTTGCTGATACAAATAAATACTAATATGATCTTGGGAGGGGAAAAGAGGCAGTGTGCACAGTCATCTTACAGGACTGGAAAGTACCACAAAACAGCAATAACAAAAAAACAATGCAAAATAAGCTCAGGTAGACTTAAGGGAAACAAACCAAACCAAAGCAATCTTCTGTGCTTTTGGAGACAAGATGAAATTTTTGCCTCATAACCAGATTGTAAAATGCTTTGGAAAAAACAACCACACTACAGAGAACTTGTAATACCATGTTCTTCTTTCACAGTACTCAAAGAGGATGCACAATGTTAATTTTTTTCCTCTCTGTTGTTCTGGGACAGACTTACATTACTGCAGCTCCTTGAGGCTGCTGCAAGTTGGTGTGCTAATGTGGAGAGAGGAGCCTGCCTATGGAGTCCTTACATATATGGTCAGAGAAGAGAGTAACAATCATGTGGGAGGTTTTTGTGGTTACAAGTTTTGCCTTGCAATTTTTAAAACCCAGCCACAAAATTTGTACCTTGCTTTTTAAGATTATTTTTTTTTAACACAGCACAGGTCTCACAGTGTGTTAAATTAAATTAATCTACCTCAGAGAACTTACTGGTTGTGTTTCCAGGAGGATCTGGGTAGATGTCTTCAGTCTCAGATGACAAAACTGTCAATATGTACAGGGATGTTGAAACTGGATGAATTACTATTTTCTACTATACTAAGGATTGTTGTGATTTTCCAAAAAAACAGCAGTGAAACTATTATGTTGCTTTTAAGAGCAGAGAGTGCAACATCTTCATTCTGTAAATTGACATAAATTCTATGTGCTATGGAAACATATTTTATTTAGAACTGGAAAAGAAAATGGTCAGTCTTTTGTCTACAGTCTATGGAATAGCTATTGACATCTTTCATTGACAATAAAAACACCACAGTCATTTGCTCCATTCCCACAAAGACTGGGCATTTACCTGCAAAGTATTACAGAATAGACCAATAGAACCTAGGAGGTTTACCTTCTGTGCTGAGTAAGGACTGGGCCTTAAGGGCCGGTTTCCTACCCCCAGGTGGAGCTTGAGAATAATTTTTATTGTACCAGATCAAAAGTAATCATATTTTGCTGTAGTTGCTCTTCCCCCACTGAGACAGCATGGTTTGCAACAATGAAGACATGACTTGGTGACATGCACTCCAGGCCATGCCATTTTTGTACCGCAAAGACTTAATAGAATAGAATAGAATAGAATCATTAAGGTTGGAAGTGACCTCAAGGATCATCCAGTCCAACCGTCCCCCCACCACCTATTACCCACTAAACCATGTCCCTAAGTACCACATCTAACCTTTCCTTAAACACCCG
This sequence comes from Psophia crepitans, assembly GCA_013399095.1. NCBI lineage: Eukaryota > Metazoa > Chordata > Aves > Gruiformes > Psophiidae > Psophia > Psophia crepitans. Next base: position 31,342 of record VWZZ01002374.1, on the reverse strand, counting down.
CAGGGACAGTGACTCCACCACCTCCCTGGGCAACCCGTTCCAAAGCCCGATCACCCTTTCCGAGAAGAACCTTCTCCTCATCTCCAACCTGAACCTCCCCTGGTGCAACTTGCAGCCATTTCCCCTTGTCCTGTCACTAGTTATCTGTGAGAAGAGGCCAACCCCCAGCTCACCACAACTTCCTTTCAGGTAGTTGTAGAGGGCAATAAGGTCTGCCCTGAGCCTCCTCTTCTCCAGACTAAACAGTCCCAGTTCCCTCAGCCGCTCCTCATAAGACCTGTGCTCCAGCCCCTTCACCAGTTTCGTTGCCCTTCTCTGGACACGCTCCAGGACCTCGATGTCTTTCTTGTGGTGAGGGGCCCAAAACTGGACACAGTACTCGAGGTGCGGCCTCACCAGGGCTGAGTGGAGAGGGGAGTTGCTGCAAGGACCAAGGAATCTCCTCTGCCTGCCTGTGGCTCCAGCTGGCTGCTGTGGATTTAGGGATGATTTCTGGTAACTACTCGCTGTTTCTGACTGAGATTCCATGGGGAAGATCTTCTCCAATCCTCTTTTTAGTGCCCTACTTTAAATACTGCTTAAGTAAAGCAAAGTGTGTTTAGCATGCATCCTGTTTTATAGCATTTGTTTCTCTTTCACAGGAAGAACATAGTCCTGCACCCAGAGACGTGCTGTCTTATTAAAGAAGATTAAAATTTGTTCATGTACAGTAACACAAAAACTTTTCAACTAAATTGAAACAGGATAAAACTCTGAAGCTTTTTCTTAAAATTGGAAGAATCATATTCATTTGTTTCAAGAAGGTTATTGTTTTGGGTTTTGTTTTTTTTTTTTTTACAGTATGTGTGTGTGTATGTAATACACAAAAAAGATGGGATTTAAGAGAATGACGTCCTCTCTACTTAAGTTAATAGCTAATTCAGTTTCACTTAGAACTGTAGTTGTAAGCTTAGAAGTGAATGGGGAAGGGAGGGTTATCCTAGCAAATGGCTTAATTAGGAAAAAAACAGTAACACCACCACAGAAAACAAATTAAGGAAATGGGGAAAATATAGAAGAGACAGCCATTTTTTTTAAGAGGAGACAGAATGACTAGCTAGCAGTCAGCCCTATATTAGGTTGTACAAAACTCTTCATTGTAAAGAATTTACATACCTGTTCTTTTGAGAAGCTGATCTTTCTCCAACGTATGCATCAGGCCTTTTGATATTCATCAGAGATAGCTTAAACTATGAAAATGCCCTTTCCTTGTACCACAAAAATTTGTTCAGGATTTTTCTCAGAGCTAATCTAAGGGATGGTCATTTTCCTCCTATCATTGGCATGCACCATGCAAATACAGGCTGATGGACAGCAAATAAATGCCCCAAAGATCTGGATGGAGGCCACCACCACCACTCCTGCAGTTGCAGGGGATATGACACAGCTTTAAAATTCCTAGGGAACCTGACAGTGCAAATGGCAGGAGTCCTTCTCCCAGGTCCTAATGGCATGCTTGTCTTCCCAGTCCTTCTCCTCCAGCCACCTTTTGGCTCTCTGTTGACTTCTTCTACCTTCTGAAGTATGTAAAGTGATGCAGATCACTCTACTTCACTGTTCTCCCCAGGCACATACCATAACTGAAGTTTCTTCTCAGTTAAATCTGCTCTTGCTCTTACCTACCATGTTCAGTCCTGTGTCTTAATATTGCTAAAGGTTCAGGTTTCTGATTGCAGAGTAATGTTATATTTATGTATTTTTGATCTTTCATTCTTTCTTTCTTGAGGGAGATATGTTTCATAGGAACTTATTTAAGTTTATTGAGATCACAAAGCGTAACTGATTGGAATTGCCTATTGAACCTTAAAACTGGTGGGTTTTTTAAATGTGTTGCAAGGGAAGAAAAATGTATTTTATTAAACCAGTCACTTTAGTTGAAAATGAAAGAAAACTCTCTGGTCTTATATGTTCTTCAGGTTTTCTGCAAATGTGTATGTGGTGTGGTATTTAATTACACAACTAGTATTTCCTCAGGGCCCCCTCCTTTTTTGGTGCAGAAGATAGCTGGAGTAGAAAGCAGAATTATGGCTTGAAAAGGAATTGTAAGTGAAGGCCTTAGTTTTTCAGACATAACAATTTTGAAGCTAGGTGAAAACTACTAGAATCTGCTTCTCCATCAAACTGTATAGTTTTGCATAGTTGTTTTAATTCTTGTAGCTGTTACAGACCGGTGTTTACTTATTGGGTCAGGTACGGTAGCAATACTGCCTCTTCAATTTGAATGTTAAAGTCATTATTGAAATACCATAAGCATTAGAAGGAGAAATAGGTGAGGATATTGTTTTTCTCTTTAATATAAACTTAATTCTTTGCAATGACTGGGCATACCCCTATTTTCCCTGCCTAACTGCAGTTCTCATGTTCACAGTTTCCATATCTGTTCTTCCAAATAGTTTTGTTCTGCTAAGCTATATCTCATTTCACTGTTAGGGCAATGTATCTCTGGCTCATGAATTTTCTACCTAGATACATGACCAGTGCTTTGAGAACTGTCATCACAAATATATTCTTCTTTCTGTTTCCAGCTATTGTCTTAAAGAGCTCAGTTTGCCTCCTGAAAAAGGAGGCCTGATACTGTGGCAACTCTCTGCCTGCAGCTTATTACAGCGGTCACAAACAACTTGTGGCACCACAGCACTTGCTGACTTGAATTTCCCTGGAAAGGCAAGAGCAACAGCAAGGAACAGCAGCCTGGCACTTGAAATAGCAAGAATGGCCAATAAGAGCTGTGGGAATGATTCACAGAAGTGAACAATGAAGTTTGAGAACTGGGTAGGGAAATCCATAATCACCACCTAAAATGAGGAGAGAAAAGGTTGCTTGACTCTTTCAGTCTGTTGGACAGAATAGTAAGCGACGGGCTGAATTTTGGAATATTGTGCTGTTGTCCAAAGGAGTTGACCAACTTACCTGATTAAAATTCTTATTCCAGAAACTTCAAGGCATTTTGATTCAGGAGCCTGGGTTTTTACTCCTCCTCTTTTTCTTCATCCTCTCTTTTCCACCTTGGAGATTTATATCCCATTAACATTTTCTGCTCCTCTCTTCTATTTAGTCAATGCAGGGGCTGGCCATGTATCCAGCTTCCCCTGGATGCATGCCCTTTATGGCCTAGTACCCTCCTCTGGTATATACATTGCTACAAACATGTCTCGTGGCAGTTGGTAGTTAGATTAAACTGTTCTCTTTCTCTGCTTTCTCCCCAGCTACATGTCTAAGACCAGTTGCAGTTGCAGTCTTCTGGAGTTTTTAATTTAATTCTGATCCCCTGAGTCACATCTTATTTTTCTAGAGGCCAAAGATATTGTATGAAAATGACATCTCTACTTTTGGAAATAGACGGCTCTTTAACTTAAAGTATCAGAAGTATTAAAAAGACCTGTAAATGTGGCCTGTGGTATTTCTCCAAGAAAGACCAGAAGTCCTTTTCGTCTGTGCCAAACTTCAGAAAAAAGTATTTTCAGGGGTCATAAACCTCATAGACCCATCTGGAATTGCTGAGCAGGAATACTACTTGACGTCTGTGAAAGAAACTGAATTTATCATGTAGGATGTAGCTTGATAACACAGCAAGAATAAGATTTGTATTTGTGAAAGTGCTCTCAGAGAGAGTTGCCAGCTGGTAGGTTATTTTTTTCTTTAAAAAGATTTTCTGGTTTGTGATCATGGAACAATCACTTGACACTAATAAAAAACACCGAATAAATAACAACATTGCAGGACATAAAAACAAAAGGCACATGGTAAGATATTCTGAAAACGTTCATATATATTTCAAGTGAAACCAGTCATAGATTTGCACTGTGAAATGTGTCAGTGGCATCTATAATACAACCAAGAGGTTTGCAGTGCAGTAGCCCAGAAAAGAGGTGCAGGTTTTCTAGGTTTAATTAAGGCAAAAGTGGATTCAAAAGCAAACCCTGTGTTAAAAAAGATTATTAAGATTGCAAAGTCAGTCTTCACGAAATTTAAGATTGGTATAATTTGTGTACTTCGTATATATGCGTCCCCTTGTAACAATAGCCTTGTGATAGCTATCAGCTGATACCAGGTAATAGTTGATAGCTTTGAGTTCCCTTGGGATAATAGGATAATATACAGTTTTATTCTAAAGGACTCTAGCATAATTCCATATTTAGAATAGATAGGGCTCTCAATAATTTGATTTTGCATTGCTTTATTTGTGACTGTAGATCTTATTTACAGTATAATATTAATTTTCTCAAATGCTCCTCTATAACACTAAACCTTACCGCTTCTGAAACTCAAAAATGTAGGTGAGGAATTTGCAGTTATAGATGGGGAACAAAGGCATTGCAAAAGCAAAGTCAAAACACAAACTAATTTTGTTGATCTAGATGAAGATGCCACAGGGTTAGTCTTTTATAATATTTAACATTCTTAATACACTGATTCCTGTTCTGTTTTTGAACAATTAGCAGAGAGGGTTCCCAGCTCCCCAGCAGTGTGTGCTGCCTGAAGGGTGAGCAGCTACACTCTAGCTGTGCCAAGCTACTAAAGGAAGGCCAGCAGTGAGAAATACAGGTAGACCTGGGATAGACAGTTGTGGGGAGGTCCTCCTCCAACTTCCTGGAAGCAAATCCTTCCCACAGAGTCTGAATTCTCATGCAAGGGAAATAGCCACAGCAACAGCCCAGGCTTCTCAATTTTTCAGTGTTATACTCAAAATCTTATTATTGGCAAAAGGGAACATGCAATACACATGTAGATAGAAGCTTCTGTTATTGGTTTAATTTGATAGTCTAAACAAAATACAGCAAAGGGGAATTCTTAGTCCAGTTACCACAGTGATGTGATTCATAGTCCAATAACATGTTGAAATAGCTACAAAGAAAACTCTTTGTGGTACCTGCCCCTTTTGTCTGGTGCTGTGCTCTCCATCCCAGACTCCCAAGGGTGATGGCAGCAGCCTTTTTCCATGAGAAAGACTGGAGGTTATTGTCAGCAAGCTGAGCTTTTCTCCAGGGAGTTTGATGCTGATGGTAAGGCTACCTCCTCCTGTGATCTTGGAGTCTGCTTGGGTTTATATGTACACAATTTCTTAACACCATCTGCATACATTTGACCTAGATAGGCTGGAGAGCTGGGCAGGGAGGAACCTGATGAGATTTAACGAGGACAAGTGTAGGGTCTTGCACCTGGGAAAGAAGAATCCCATATGCCAGTACAGGTTGGGGACTGACCTGCTGGAGAGCAGTGTAGGGGAAAGGGACCTGGGGGTCCTGGTGGATGGAGGGATGACCATGAGGCAGCAATGTGCCCTGGTGGCCAGGAAGGCCAATGGCATCCTGGGGTGCATCAGAAGGGCTGTGATCAGTAGGTCGAGGGAGGTCCTCCTCCCCCTCTACTCTGCATTGGTGAGGCCGCATCTGGAATATTGCATCCAGTTCTGGACCCCTCAGCTCAAGAAGGACAGGGAACTGCTAGAGAGAGTCCAGCACAGAGCCACAAAGATGATCAAGGGAGTGGAACATCTCCCTTATGAGGAAAGGCTGAGGGAGCTGGGTCTCTTTAGCTTGGAGAAGAGGAGGCTGAGGGGTGACCTCATCAGTGTTTATAAATATGTAAAGGGTGAGTGTCGGGAAGATGGAGCCAGGCTCTTCTCGGTCTCACTAAGCGATAGGACAAGGGGCAACGGGTGCAAATTGGAGCATAGGAGGTTCCGGGTTAATGTAAGGAAAAACTTTTTCACTGTGAGGGTGACAGAGCACTGGGACAGGCTGCCCAGAGAGGTTGTGGAGTCTCCTTCTCTGGAGACATTCAAAACCCGACTGGACGTGTTCCTGAGTGATGTGCTCTAGGTGGCTTGCCTTGGCAGGTGGGGTTGGACTAGATGATCTTTCGAGGTCCCTTCCAACCCTTGTGATTCTGTGATTCTGTGAGACATTATCTTCAGCAATTCTCGGTCTTTCAGTTTTCTGTTCTTTCTGTTACCTCTACATTAGTTTAACAAGATTATACTTCTGTGAGGACCATCATGGTTTGTGTTTGCAGTGTGGAGCCTCTGTTATCACCCTTTCAAATCACTTTTTATTCTGTATGTAGTTCAGTAGACACTTATTATCACTGTAAGCTAAAATTAACTTGAACCAAAGCTGGCTAGTAGATAATTGCCCTCATAGTTAAAGAAGCATAGGCTGGGGCAAACATAAACAAGTCTCAAGGCCTTACATTCTCAGCCCATACAAAACCTATGACCTTTTGCTATTAATGACAAAATTTGTATTTATTGGCCGAATAGGAAGCAGAAATGCCATTTCTTTACCCTGGAAATATTTTGCTCAAAGTGTCTGCTACTGTACCTGTGCAGACAGATAGACCTTGTGGTCAACTCCTACAGACCAGAACCCGATGTCTTCAGTCACGCACACAGATAAATGGCACTGGACAGTCATGTACACATCTGAAACAATCATTTTTCCCTAGTGCAAAGGAATAAAGAACTGTCCTGTAATTATGTCATCATGTAACTGGAGACTACAGGATAATACCTATGCAAAGAATGGAACTGAGGTTTTCAAGGCAAGATTAATTGTGAAAATATTTTTTAATTATTAATTGTTGGAGTTTATTTGCAGCATTCCTAACTATTTCAATATTGGGTTTTGTGTTTGTGTTTTTCTGGTTTTCTAATCAGCACACTAACTCTGTCCTTAATATTGGTGCCTTGAAATTATGTCAAATAGAACTCTAGGTTGCCAGTGGACTTAGATCTTTAGCACTACAGCATAGACCCCTGCCACTTAAACTAATAAAATAACTATTAAAAGTTAAAAATTTTTATTAGAAACATATACCTTACAAGCATGCGATTTTTTTCTTTTTTTTTTTCAGCTGTACTGGGTCTGGCTGTAATGGAGTTAACTTTCTTTATAGCAGCCCATATGCTGTTGTGGTTTGCCTTTGTGACTAAAATATTGTTGGTTACATATCAAAGTTTTGGTTATTTCTGAAGAGTGCTTGCACAGCATCAAGGATTTCTCTCTTCCCACCAGCGTCCTCCCTCCTAAAAAGTGAGTTGGCTTAATGCTGGCAAAAAGTTGAGAAGGGTCAAAGTGAGGACAGTGGACCCAAACTGACAAAAGAGATCCAATATGTTGTGCTTAAAACAGAAAACACAACATTAAGGTCTGACTTTGTGCTCAGCAAGAAAGGAGGAATAGGTGGCTGAAGGGGAGACGTTTGTGGTGATGACATTTGTCTTCTCAAGCAACCGTTACCCATTCTGAGGTCCTGCTTGCCAGGAATTAGTTGGAAATCTGCCATGGGATGCAGTAAATGAATTCCTCTTTTTGCCATGCTTAGGCACACAGCTTTTGCTTTCCCATTAAAACTGTCATTATGTCGTTCCATGAATTTTCTCACCTTCCTTTCCATTTTCTTGCAGGAGAGGGGAGTGAGTTAGCAGCTGGGTGGGTGTTTGCCTGCTGGCTCCAGTACACCCACCACATCTACCAAAGAGAAAACCATTTAACATCCTCAAATGAATTGTACAGCTGTTTTCCAATTACCTCCATCCTTAGTCTTCTGCTTCCTCCTCCGCAGCTCTTCCTTTGCTGTTAATCAGTATCTCGTATTCTCTTTGATTTCTGTCTTTTCCCAGTAATATTTCCTTCCAACTTTCATGGCATTTTGCTTCCTTTATTGGTTTCATGCTGCCTGTTTTTTCTCACCCATCGCTGCCTCTCCCAGTCTTTCTCTCTGGTGACAGCTTCCCCACTCTATTTTTTTCTTTTTCTGCATATGAACCAGTGTTTTTCTCCCTGGCACTAGAAGGAACACCAAGATCACAAAGAAGATTATTCCCTTGTCCAAGAGTTTGATCCATCATTTTGCTTCCTGTTCATTCCAAAGCCCTCCTTCTCTGATAATGCTTGCTGTGCCTTAGGCTTTGTTTAAAGTAAACTAAATAGCCTTCTCTGAGGAAAAAAAGCCCAACAACTAAGCAACAAAAAACCAAATCAAACCACAACCAACCAAGCAACTGAGTGCAATTCAGGAGGTAGTTTTTGGCAAGGATGAGAGACCATGGAGAAGTCCTGCACCACAGTTATCTCCCTCTTGACCCCAAAGAGCCTTTTGTATGCGGAGACAAGCACCATGTGGCATAGACTTGTCCAGTCAGCTTTGAGAGGGCAGACTCTGAATAGTGTGAATGTGAGCTATTCTGCATAGCTTGCTCCTGGAGGTCCTTGGAAAAAAATGCATATGGCATGCTGGAAGGGCCAGATGATACATCTAAGTTGACACAACAGTAATTAGGGCCAGGGTGAAAGTCAATGTCTTAAATGTCCACAGTAGTCAAAGAACAGGTCTTCTGTTCTTAGCTTCATTGCTAGCTTGAGATGCTTATTGGACTACAACCAAGTAGATGCTGTTTTGTTCACTGCTAAATTATCCTTAAACTGATTGGGATTTCAAGTTTGTTGAAAATCACCTGAGGGTTCACAAATTCTGGGAAAGGGACTGATGAACAGACAGATGAACAGATAGATGGACAATGTGACTCATCACCATTGTTTCTGGAGACAGCCAGGCTATAATTGTGTTACTGAGAAGGATGGTGGTCATTTCTCATATTAAGACATTTTTTTTTAAAAGAAGAAACATAAGTGAAAGCTTTTGCAGTTTCACAGTTTGACCTAGTAAAAAATATTACAAAGCTTTCAACACAAAATATTTTTTCTAAATCCCACCTTACTGGCAAAATTCTTTAAGGGAGTAAAATCAAAAGTCACCCAGTCCTTATCCCGTGCCTTAGCTTTCTGTTGGGTTTTAATCATTCTCTTTATCTATGGTGTAAAAAACCCCCAGTCTCTAGAGTCAGAAAAACACTAATTCCAGGGCTGCTAATTTTTTCCATTTTTTTCATTTTTCAAACCATTGTATAAAATCAGAAAAAAACCCCAAGCAAATATACATGTTTCTACCAAAAGAAAACAATCAAGATTTGTTGTTGTTGTTGTTAAGGGTCAATGAATTTTGTATTAAATGCTGGCTGAACAACTTCCAATTAATTTGAAATGCATATAAATATTGTCACTACAGAGAAATGGGTGATTTTGTGCTCCTTTAGAAAAATTACTTTCTGCCTCTTTACAAGCTATTGATTCATTTAGTTTATTACCATGTTTTATATATACATATTTAAAAGGTCATTTCTTACAGGAATCTGCAATAGGAAACTTTCATGACTTCAGTTTTCAGAATGAAAAGTTTCAGAGCTAAGAAGAAGGAAAGATGAAAATCTCTTTTGGTTATCTAAATTGTTTTATTGGTAATATTTACAAGCGAGACACTGCAACTTAAATGGATAGAAAGAACTAAGCTATATTGCTGTATCTCACTCCAGACAAATGCCTGATGAAGAAATGTGAAGAGAAACATTCCAGTAGACTACAAGGTTCTGTCAAAGCTAAAATGTCATGAAGTAAAATTAACTGAATTTTTTTTTTAAGGCAGTAAAAGATCTCCAATACTATTGTAATGCTTATTAATACGTATACATATTCACTATAACACTTTCATTAATATTTTGAAGGAGCTATCCTATAGAACATCTCATTTAGTGTTGTATTTTTTATTGGGAGATGTAGGTTACAAAATAATAAAGACAATATCCAAATGAAATGCTGTGGTTTTATGTTTAAAAGTCAAGCATTTTGATCTGCTCCTGTGGTCTTAATAGAATTCTCTTCCATTCAGAGCAAAGAGCAGAAGTTTGCATTGTCAGCTTCTTCCTAAAAGGTAAATGTCATCCTCTGAAAACTGCCACTTAAGATCCCTTCATTATACATATTTTGTTTGTATTATAAAGCATTTTTTGCCTATTTCAACATGAAAGTTGTGGAAAATCTAGCACTAGATATCACCATAAGCTATTTTAGTAGTAAATTTTTGAATTCTTTTTCTAAGTGACTGGACTTTTAACAGAAGGTCAGCAATGAAATCATCCTTGAAGTATGAGAGGCTTTTTTTTTATTCCACTAGATGTTTTCCTTCTTTGAAATTCACTGCAAAACTTCATGTTTAAAGTTTTAATTCTTTACACTTTATTCTGCCATTCACATGTGACAGATGTCAATTTATAAGACTATATTTAACGTTGTCCACCTAAATTAAGTCAGTAAAATCTATGTATGCATTGTATGCATAAACAGACTAACATCTACTTTGTATTCATCATGGTATTAACTGATGATCAAGTACCACATGTATTGAATAAATAGAAATACTAATAGATACAGTGAGGCACAAACTTCCTTATGTTTCTGTGCATGAACTGAATTGCATTAGTTGAAATTTTGCAACAAGTGTTCAGTTACAATAAAGAGGGAATTCTCTCCTGAAGAAGTTCTTGGCATTGAGCATAATTCATAATTGGCTGGATGGCTGGGCCTAGAGAGTGGTGGTGAATGGAATGAAATCCTGCTGGCGACCGGTTGTGAGTGGGGTTCCCCAGGGGTCGGTGCTGGGACCCATCCTCTTCAACATCTTTGTTGATGATTTGGATGAGGGAATTGAGTGCACCCTCAGTAAGTTTGCAAACGACACCAAGCTGGGGGGAAGCGTCGATCTGCCGGAGGGTAGGATGGCTCTGCAGAGGGATCTGGACAGGTTGGATCACTGGGCAGAGGCCAACGGGATAAGGTTTAATATGGCAAAGTGCCGGGTCCTGCACTTTGGCCACAACAACCCCAGGCAGCGCTACAGGCTGGGGGCAGGGTGGCTGGAAAGCTGTATAGAGGAAAAGGACCTGGGGGTGTTGATTGATGCTCGCCTGGACATGAGCCGGCAGTGTGCCCAGGTGGCCAAGAAGGCCAACGGCATCCTGGCCTGTATCAGGAATAGTGTAGCCAGCAGGAACAGGGAGGTGATTGTCCCCCTGTACTCAGCCCTGGTGAGGCCGCACCTCGAGTACTGTGTCCAGTTTTGGGCCCCTCACCACAAGAAAGACATCGAAGCCCTGGAGCGTGTCCAGAGAAGGGCGACGAAACTGGTGAAGGGTCTGGAGCACAGGTCTTATGAGGAGCGGCTGAGGGAACTGGGACTGTTTAGTCTGGAGAAGAGGAGGCTCAGGGCAGACCTTATTGCCCTCTACAACTACCTGTAAGGAAGTTGTGGCGAGCTGGGGGTCGGCCTCTTCTCGCAGATAACTAGTGACAGGACAAGGGGAAATGGCTGCAAGTTGCGCCAGGGAAGGTTCAGGTTGGAGATGAGGAGAAAATTCTTCTCTGAAAGGGTGGTCGGGCATTGGAACGGGTTGCCCAGGGAGGTGGTGGAGTCACCATCCCTGAGGGTGTTTAAGGAAAGGTTAGATGTAGTACTTAGGGACGTGGTTTAGTGGGTAATAGGTGGTGGGGGGATGGTTGGACTAGATGATCCTTGAGGTCACTTCCAACCTTAATGATTCTATTCTACTCTATAACAAAAACCTCTTAACTATCAGTAAATATTTCAAAATTCTGGGTTAATATGTTAAAAAATATTTTCAACCTGCAAATTTGATCTGCCATTTGAACTAATGTATTTCGTTTGCACTGAGTCATGAACCACCATCAAAACTGATTTTGGGCAGTGTGTCCACTCTGTGAAGTTCTGCAACTGAATCAGGACTGACAGCTGGGGTGTTTGCCTGCCACATGTTAACAGCTCTCAACAGTGCCCTACAAGTTACAGAATTGCCTCCTGTTATGCCCAGGAGCTTCTTACTCATATAAAAGAACATTGGTTTTCTTCATTCACCCCTTTTCTCAGCTGCTGTTTGATAACAGATCCATACCATTTCAGAACATGTTTGCACATACTGTATCCCTCCCATGCAATGTCTTCTGATGTACCCCAACAAAGTCTCCTTAGGTGGGAGGCACAGCCCCTTTACTTGCACAGTGAAACTGTAGTCCGCTCAGACTGCTGGGAACTGTGAGTGGAGATTAGACATGCCCACAGAAAAACAATATATTCCTAAAGTTATTGGTTAAAGAACCCTCTTGAAAAATCAAAGCTCTGATTTGCGGGAGGAGACACAGTGCATGAGAGAAAGTTTCTTCCTAGAGACTTTCACCTGTTTAAGAGTGTTCTGGAGACATGGTGTTAGAAAGCATTCCTGTTGTTTCACCTGCACTATTAATTTCAAATTAAGATAGAATTAAATTTGCTTTAGACATGAAATAGGCTCTAGCACAAGCTCCAGCCATGTTAAGTGTAGGTGGGATTCTGCCAATACATATGGCATTTCATTGTAATAGTTTTCATTCTCATAATTTAAAAAAGAAGAATAAAACAGAGTAATCATCTAAAAATACCTCCAATTATAAAATGGACCATCGATTTTTATCTAGTAATTATACTGACATATAATTTACATGAAATAGTTTAGATTTAATTTAAATGTCTCAGATGCTGAAGAAGTGGCAGGGGTAGTGGCAATGGTGTGAGAAAAATTATGATTCATAAATTAAAAAGTTTCATGAAGTTGTTGGGTATAAGGTGAATCCTGTAAAAAAGAATCTCAATAGCTACTGAGTTGTGAAAGTTGAAGGATATCTCATTTCCTTGAGCAGACTCCAAGATAGGTAGCTGAAGGTAAGCCACAGCAATTGGAATGGAAGGCAGGTCTAGAGCAAAGCTCTGCAAGAGAAGGACATCTGGAGAAGCTTGTTTCTTTCAAAACGTTGTTCAGGTTCTCTGATGAAGGAGAAAGCCACAGTTTCCTGTCACCAATCAAGACACTAAGGTAACTACTTGTTGTGGTTTTACTCCAGCCATTGGCTGGGCACCACATAAACACGCGCTCCGTCCCCCTCATTGGAAAAGGGGGAGAGAATCGGAAGAGCGAAAGGGAGAAAACTTGTGGGTTCAGGTACAAGAGTTTAATAAGTGAAGCAAAAGCCGCGTGCACAAGCAAAGCAAGACAAGGAATTAATTCACCGCTTCCCACGGCAGGCAGGGGTTCAGCCATCCCCAGGACAGCAGGGCTCCATCACATGCAATGGTGACTTGGGAAGACAAACGCCATCACTCCGAACGCTGCTGCCCCCCCCTTCTACTTCCCCTCAAGCCCCTTATAAACCGAGCATGATGTCATATGGTATGGAATGTCCCTTTGGTCAGTTGGGATCAGCTGCCCTGTCTGTCCCCTCCCAACTCCCCGCACACCCCCAGCCATCCCGCCGGCGGGGCGGTGCGAGAAGCAGCAAAGGCCTTGGCTCTGTGTGAGCATCGCTCAGCAACAGCAAAAACATCTCTGCACTATCAGTGCTGCTTCCAGCACAAACCCAAACACAGCCCCATACTGGCTGCTGTGAAGAAAATTAGCTCTTGCCCAGCTGAAACCAGGACACTACTATAGTGAAATTCAGAAGCAGCCATTTTTACTGACTGCCTATATTTCTTGCTTGGTGGGCAGCTGCCAAGTCCAGCCCTGGAGCAACCTAAGCCTTATCCTTAGATTTCCATTCTCTGTAAATCTGACATTAAGACGGAATTCAGTGGTTGCAGATACAGTGCAGGTGTCCCGGTCTGTGCTTTGCCTGCCATATATACATATCCCATTTTCCTTCTCAGTGCCCTCATGTATCAGGTGTCTGCTGTCAGACAGAGGAGATAGCTGGAGGCCCTTTCTTAGAGGCCTGAAACATGATATTTGCTGTCTGCAAATAGCTTGAATTCAGGTTAAAATAATTTTGCATAGGACAGCACTGTGAATGAGTGGAGTCAGATCTGAGAAATACTTTACACTTCAGTTAGCACTTAGGGACTTTCGTATGGGGGACCCGTATGTTCCACTTTGGGCTATTTAAACCTATTAAATAACTTAAGCCCATTAAGCACTTGCTAGCCCTGAAGTCTTCAGCAAGATTATTCCAAGTATAAATTCGGTAAGTCTGGACTCATCTTCACCTTAGCTCGACTCCATCTATTTACCACTTTAATAACCCTCCGGTATCTGTTTAATAGCTGCCAATTGTTTTGAAATTCTGTTTATATGATAAACCTCATGTTTAGCCCACAGCAGTCAGGAAGGACCTTTAAAAACACTTTCTTAGGAGCTCTTTGGCATTCTGATAGAAACTCGTTTTGTTTTATCTGATCTACAAACCTTTTTTTTTTTGGTGTCTCAGGGAATTTCTGGGGCAAACCTGTCTGGTAGACTGTGGAGACAGACTCTCATGAGTATCACCCAAATGGAGAAAGGTGTAAGAAATTAACTTATCATTTACTTGTTCTCAATGTAGCTGTCATAAATAAATATTTTTAATTTGATGATCATGCTAAGTAGACATTCAGTTCTTGGAATAGTAGACTTATCCTACCGAGTCTGAAGTTCTGAGGTACAAAATTGTTACGCTACATTGGACTACAGCTAGTGAAAGCTATTGCTTTCACTTTGTCATAAGAAAGAACAAACACTCCACCAAACAATAAAGCATTGTTGCAGAAATACTAATAGACATAATGCATATATCAAAGGTCTCCCAGTAATTACCAGTAATGCATGCTGAGAACGGGATGTAAGATCAGGGAAACAACCTCATCATTCCCTATATATTTACAGTCTTCGCTCATTTGGCACTGAGTCTGACTCCTGGTTTGGAAGAGAGTCTGAGTCTCTGATTTCAGATGTGAGAGTGTGTATGATCTAGTGTGGTCTTTGTCCACCAGATCAAACATTCAGGGAGCCAGTTTTCTTTATGGCTATTGAAGATCCAAGGACATCTCATGTAAGCAAAAAACACTGCTTCAGACAGTGTTTACTACAAAAATAGGGTGTTTTTAGCTCGGGAAAATAAAACAAGATTGTGATCTCCATGTAAAATCTGAACAGAGACAAGATAGTTTTAACCTTAGACCACTATCTGAGATAAACCTCAAGAAGGACATACAAAGCTGACCTTCACTGCCCACGTCAAGGCATAGATATAGATGGTTATCTCATTGTTTGAGATATCCTCTTGCTTGTTTTAGTAAAACCAAAACATTTCTGTCCTCAATTTACCCTTATTTCAGTGGTACAATATGGCTGCTTTTCCAGTCCAGAGGTGACAGCTTTTCTGTACAAAAAGTAATTAGATTGTATTTTTCTGCTGTGTTTTGTATAGAAAAATGGTGTCATCTTGGAAGACCCACTATTATGGAGCTGATGTAATAAGTTTATATTAAAAATTACCGCATCTTTCAAGTTTGTAACATCTCTTCCACAAGCTTAATTTCATGCTAATTTGTTCACATATAAACCAGCACTTTTTAAAGCTTGCTGTCTCCTCATAGAAAGTGATGTTGTGGTTGCCAGATGCAAAGGTACTTTGAAAGTTATATTGCCTCATTTCAGTGATTGAATAACAGGGTCAGAGTTACCTGAGGGAATGTGTTTTGCCTCTTTTTCTAGAGGTTACATTCCCCAATTATAAGAGCTCTGTCCTTCATTTAGAGAGACAACAGTGGAATGAGATACTCTGCAGGATATTTATAACTGTCTATTCTCAGCTTGCTGCATTGTGGCTAGTTAGAAGTGTAACATATGGCACTGATGAGAAAATAATTATTACTCTTTGATAACTTACTTAGGGGCAGTTATTCTAGATGACTTGCATGACAGACTCTTAAAAAACTGTGTTCTGTAAAGTTATTGACACAAAAATGCAGTAAAGGCATAGTTTTTCACAGTTTTCTGTGCACTTAATACCCTTTAATGCGTTTTTAAACTTCGAGACATTTATCTATTGGTATGATTTGCAAAATCTTGATGGTAATCACTTTGTTCTATGTTCAGATTAGTTGTTATTTGTGACTAATTTACTGTGGATCAAAGATCAAGATTCAGACTATCTTCTGCCGAGGACTGATGAATTTGAGGTTCCAATATAGTTAGTCAAGAGAAGTGGTTATGCGAACTAAGTTAGATAGCATTAATGAAAATATTGCCCTTTGTGGCAGAGTTTTATTAGAAAAAGAAAACCAGATTTAGCTCAAAAAAACGACTTTTTCTGGTTTTGTTTGAAAAATCCTATCTAGATTCTGTTTTATTGGAACATTATCCCCACTCTTAAAAGAGGTTGTATTTACTTAGAAAATTTGCTTTTGAACACCAGTTGTGGTACATACTTGATCATACTTCTTCACAACCAGTCTTGGGCCCAAAAGCAGAAAGGGAGGATGTTGACTGCCAGTTTTGTGGTTTCACATGAAGGAAAAGAAAAAGGAAAACTTCTTAAGTGCCATGGAAGAGCTTATAGTAGCTCCTTGGGTTATAGATTTAGGTTGTGATAGCACAGGGCCTGTAGTGTTGCTCTGGGACTTGCTGTTGAACTGGGGGCTGAAATTCATTCTATGCTTTTTCAAGCATAATTACCTGGTCTTTAAGTAACTGCAGTGAATTTTGCCCCTGAGAAGGATCATTATCCTGAATGACACCATTTGACTTTTGATTCGTGCTCAAACTAAGAAACAGCAAACAAGAAAAAGAAGTTAATTTTCTTGTCACCCTAAATTACATTTCTCATATTTGTGGTTAGTTTATTAGAAATATAGCAAGATAGATCAGTGTCCAATATTTTCCTTTCCACAAACATCTGAAAGACAAGAACCTACACATCATGAATCAGGAGGAAAGAAGTACACATCTTCCAGTTAGCCAAAGGTAGAGATAATTCAGAGTTAGAGAAGGACCTCCTGGCCTCCTAAATAAGGAGCATTAGACTGTTTTTCATGTGTCTGTCACCACAATCAATGGGTCTTTAGAGCTGTGCTCAAAATATCGCTTACAGACAAAGAAGCAACACATTTTATATAGAAGGAAAACAATAGCATAACTGAAATCTTAAGAGTCTGATCATTATTAGTCCAGATCTATTTGTTACAGAAAAATAAACTATAATAATGGAGTTAAATTTGTTAAATATATACCTAAATTATTCCCCTTTCTCTGGTGTTATGCTCACCCTTCCCATGCTCCAACAGGTCCTAAGGGAGGTGGTCTCACTCTGGTGGCAGCAGTGGGAGGTGTTACCGCAATTTGTGAGCATCTGGAGTTCTTTGATGGGAGGAATGGGTTTTCTGGGTTTGTTTTTTTTTGCTACATTTTTGCTTTTATACTTTTTTCTTTTTTCATTGGTTTGAAGATGCACATTTGGAAATTGGACCTGAGTTTGCTATATATGGTGTCTTTTATGCTAAATAGACACCATTTATTTGCTTTCTTTATTACTGTAAACCCATTTTTGTCCACGACCAGGTCTGCATTTCTTTAACTGATCACTGATGAGTGGTTTATACCTGTGAGATTTCCCATGCCAAGCCTGTGCCTTCTCTTTGATCAGCCCATGCCTGTGGTGCCCTCTACCACTTTTCAAGACTTCTGTTGTTGTGCCAGGCCTGCCTTTCTCTGCAATAATTTGTAATAGAGTCATAAATATCTCATTCTACATAGGTTAATTACTCGGTACTGCTCTCTGTATAAAATTATGAATTTTATACCACAGGAAGTTAGACAAAAGTAAGACAAATTAGCTGTGGAAACCTGGTTGATTAAAGAAATTGCTGCCACAGCTAAACCAAGTCAGACAGAGCAGCAGACAGGTCAAGAAAACTCAGAGAATACCAGACAAGCTTTAGCCCTGAGGCCTCACAAACTGAGCAGAAAGCTTACAGCCTGTTAGTAGCAATGGCAGTACCATATTACAAGGCTAACCAGTTTCACTAGTCTCATTCACACAGCTGAAACCCTGTATGGGTGTTTCTGCCTCTCCAAGACCTAACCACCACCACCTCAGTGCCTTTAGTTCCCCTGCCGCCCTCCTGTGGGAATCCCACTGAGCAGAAGGCAGGCTGTGCTTCAGCCATTTCTGTAGTAATTCTCTGGGTAATCTCCTCTGGCCTCGTTTCCTTGGGAACAGGCTATCTGAAGTGGTGGTCCACAACTCTATTAACACCTCATTTACAATGGTGTGAAGATGGGTGGTATGCAATATGAATAAATAAAGTGTGTTTCAGTAAATCCAGGTCATAAGTCACGGAAGACAGTTAATAGCCCACCCACAGAAGAGGAATCCAAAAACTATGTATGAGATAAAAATATTAGAAGATCATTCACCTTTTTTTTTCCCCAAAACTCTTTTACATAATTTCATGCAAGACAGTATACTTAATGACTATTAAGTTTTCATATTTAAGCATTTAAATTCCAGGAAACGTCACACTGAAGATTGCCCCAAAACTTTGCAAATGTGAAAACCAATATTTTTTATGCCACCCCATGATACATGCTATATTTAGCACAGGGAAGGAAACTTCTATTAAATCAGTTTGAGGAAGATTTGTGTAGAAATGCAGGCACTGAAACATTTCAGCAACATTTGCCCCATCTTCTGAATAATGGCAGAAATCTCTTGAAATTTGCTTTCTCATAGTATTGATAATAATAATGGTAGAAATTGTGATAATAACAATGCTTTCAGCCCAGGGTTATATTTTGGCAAAGACATATGGAATGGATTGGAATGGAATAGAATGAAATGGGAAATTGGGTTTTAAAATAGAATTCATCAGGCAGTCTTAACTCTAGAAATGGCTACATCCTCTGCCTGTAATAAGCGATGTGATGACATGCATTCTGACATCAAATTAAAATCTTTTCCATGTCCTTTTTACAAGGAAGGACCATGAACATTAAAGAAAAATAAAATTAAAGCACACAGAACACATTTAAAATGAAATGTAATCTGTAATCTAGTCGTTCCAGAGAGAACCCCATCTGCCACAGAATATTTTTGAACTTGTTCTACTGGAGCATATTATTCTTTCCCCCTTAGGCTCTCCAGTTGCACTTTAGAAAACTCAGCAGTGGGTATGATGATTTCTTTTAGACTTCAGGCTATGAAAAATCATTTCTGATTAAACTGACTTGAGAATTGCGGTTGATTATATTATAAAGATATGTCAAAAGAGACATGCTTGCAACTCGTGTGTCTGTGTACTTGCTAGAATATTAAGCTGTCCTCATACTACTACCTCTTAAATAGTTTTACCTCTGTCCTGTTTTACTTCATTGGTAATTATTTCGAGGTATTATATTAATTAACAGTATTCTGTGTCTTCATTCTTTGACTTACATCTAATTTGCATTTATAAATACAATAATTTTTAATGTGATTGGTAATATATGCTGGGAAAAAGGTCTTTTTTAAAGTAACCAAAAAGAAAAGAAAGCTGTACTTTCAACTGTCCATTTTGTATAGCATGAAGCTGTAGGTGTTCCAGAAAATATCATTCAAATAATGAGAAGAGAGGAAGTGGAACCAAAAGGCTAATCAATTAGCAAAGAGAATTTCCTTCTAAGGTATTAGATTTTTTCTTTTGAACAGCAGCAATTCTGACTAGCATATTCAAATAAGTAAACCAATACATTGGTTTACTTATGTATTTTTATTGCATTGTTGTACTAAAATATATGGGGCAAGGTGCTATGAAAAATGCAGCATCTGAAGACAGCTTTAATACAGGTACAATCTTGCTTAGTTTTGTCCCAGTATATAAGAAAACTGTACATCTAAATTTTCCAGAAATTTAAAAACAAGTTAGATACATTATAAAGGAAGTCTCTAAGAAATGGACTTGAACAGTCCTAATAATTGCTGTTATATTTTACAACAATATTAAAAGTAATTTGTCTATTCTTCCTCCATTGTTAGATTATTTCATCTTACAGCAATATGTTGTACCAGGTTTGTTATAGTTTTACAATTGCTTAATGGTGAGTATTAGATTAAAAAATATAATAATTTTTATATAATTTCTTATGTCTTATTTGGCACATTGACATACTTATTGTTATTCATGCAGGAAACTCCTGGTAATTACCAAAAGATAAGGGAGTCCCTGGGTGCCATGAAGACTCTGACTTTCAGGTATTGTAGTCCAGTGCAACTTGTCTAACTTTTCTCCATATAGTACTTCAAAGTTTTATTTTTATTTTTATTTACTATTCTCTTACTTATTCCTAAGGAAATATTTGAAGTTTACAAATCTCAGCATATAGTCTTGCCAGAAAAACCGTACAAAAGTCATAAATATATAACTTGTGGGAAATTTAATGTAAAAGACTTCAAGATTGAAAGAAATAGAAACAAGTCAGAAAACAAAGAAGGTTGTGTTTTTAAAAATACATATCTATGACTTTAACTTTTGTAATTTATACACAACCTGCCCATGGGTTCAAATCTCTTAGAAATAGTGCAATTAATCGTCAGACAGAGCATTTCAAAGGCACCTGGAAAACTGTGAAATTCTCACAGTAAAACTATTATTAACGGGTACATATCTTACCTGAAAAATATATCCATTTACATGGTTGACAGCTACATACAAACATTTTGTGCCCATCTTTGCTCATAAAGAGGCAAAGATGGAGTTATGAGAGCCCCTTTCTTGGGCGGATGGTAGGTGCTCTGATAGTTCGGTTCTCTCTGAGAGTTGCCAAACACAATTGTCAATATGTGCTCCACAAATTGTATGGACAGGGAGGGGAAAATGTTACTTGGGGCAGCTCTGTAGATGTTTTGCCATAGACTATCATTGCTGGCATTGCATAGAAGCTTTTCTGTATTTAGCACCTTGGAATTTACTGCTGTATGCTATTTCTCCATCCAGCTGAACTAGATGTTTCTCCATTTGTGTCACCAAACTGTGTGGGTCTGGTTTCCTTCAGACCTACTTCTGCTTGCTTGTGTTGCTTTTGCACTACACATAGTGTATGCCAGTGGCAACATGAGCATTACAACAACTGCCCCCGCAAATAAACTTGTGTCTGTGTTTATTATTACTGGTGCTGTCAGACCAAGCTCTTCCTGTAGGCAAACTTTGGCCAGCTGTAAATATGTTTTTGAAAACATAGGCACATGTCATGATTCTGGAGCTGTGAGGGTTAAATATCATGCTAAATACCTATCTGCTTTGTCAGTATTGAAACATATTGTTTTTAAATTGTCTATTTTTATAGTTCACAAACATGCAGCCTTATCTGCTACTTTGTACACATCATACCTTCTTGTTGCTTTCCTCTGAAGAAGAAAGCACGCAATAGCTGTGGTACCTTCAGGTAGCATTTTGAAAATAATGAGATTTAAGATAATCACTCTCTCCCTGGATGAAAGGGTAGCAGATTTCTACTACCTAGAATTAAGTCAGGTATCTGGAAAGCTTCTTGCTGTTACTGAGACAGTGTGGTGCTTCAAGAGTCTTTTGACTGTTTAGAAAAAAAAAAAAAAAAAAAAAGAAAAAAAAGAAAGGAAGGTTTTTCACACATACAAATTCAGATTTCTCACATTCAGTATTCACTGAAACCCTCATCCTGTACAATTCTTTTCTAATAACCTCAATTCCAAGTGAAGAGAGTGAAACAAGTATTTGCTTCATTATTACACCTCCTGCTATATTGCCTGTTTGTGACAAAGCCCAAACTAGTGACCAAACCAGGTCTTTCTGACATGACGTTTTTAGTTCTAAAAGGAGAATCTTGACAGTGGTTCTCTTGCAGCCATATTCCCTGTATCCAAAACCAGGCGATGATTTTGCATAAATTAGCTGCTGCATCTGCCCTTTCCAACAGAAGAGAAGAGACATTTTGTCTGTCGTAAATTGACTGCAAGACAAGCTTAATATGTTTTGTAATACTCTTTATGGAAAGAATGCAATATTTTATACAGACAGAACATACTCAAGGGCAAGGGCTGATTATAGCCATACAATTAAGAGAAAGGCATTCAAACTGTGCAGAGCTGCTTGCCTATCAGCAGACAGTGTGATGAGGATGGCTTCATGCTCAGCAGCTGCTCTGAACACAGTGGTCCAGCTGCTGTGCTGAAATACAGATTTTTCTGAAACCCCTGCTTGTCTGGCAATGGCTCCTTCACCTGTGTAATAAGATTAACAGATCCACTTCAAGGACAAGAAAGCTTTGCCAGCCAAGCGGAGATTAGCATCTTTTACACTCGTGAACACTTAAAACAGACAAGTCTTCTCTGAAAGATGAGCAAGACATTCACAATACTAGAACCAGGAGAAATTCTTTAGTAACTGTGAGTTCTTGATTTTCACCGGGGTTGTTCCGTTAGTAAGGAATGCTGTCCACAAAGAGTAGTTGGGCGTTATCAACTAGCAAATAGTTAATATGTAAACTTAGCTGAACTTGAAAATTCAAGACAAGATAAAATACTCTGAAATGTCTCTGTTATCAGGCAAGGTAGACAGAAAACTCTGCTCTTCTAAGCTACTTCTGCCATAAGCCTGCAAGAGAAAACTCATAAAACCACAAAGCATACTTCCCTGTACTGGAAAATGAAATAGACCTTGGAAGACTACAGATAAAATATGAGTACAATAGGTACAATCAAGAATAAAAATAACAAAACAATCTCACTACACTAGGTGACATCTGCTGCATTTGTTTTATGAATAGCAAAATACGCTTTATGGCAATATCAAAAGTAAGAAAACCCGAAAGAAAGAAATAGTACGCTGCTTTTGTGAAGGTGTCTTAAAGCAATTTGCTCTTATTATACTAGCATGAGTTTACTGAAATCAGCTGGAATGCCACGAGACTTCAAAAATAGGGAAAATGCAGTGACTTATGATCAATAAGTTCTGCAGTGAATACAGGGGCTTCTTGGTCACTAGTTTTTCTGCTTAGACTCATGGTAAGTGCAGGCAAACACTTTGAGCTTTCTCTATTACATTCTGCCAGTTCAGGTCAGTAGTGACCTGCAATGCACTCTTCTTGTCCAGAGTTTCTCCTGAGCAAAGCTTGCCAATCACGCAAAATTACTTAGTTGTTTTGGGATCCAGACATATATAGACAAGGGAATAAATGGAGACTACTACTACTAAACTAGTTTAATGTGTATCATAAATCAGAAGTGCATGTTAGTCACCCAAGGGGGGAAAAAAGGCCTAGTGTATTAAAACTCTTTGATAGCTTTGATCTTCGTTGTTCATAACATGAAGTATTTTCTAAACACCTTTAAACTGAAACTGAAAGATACATTACTGAAATTCACCCAGGTCATTCTACCTATTCTTTCTGAGCAAACTGGGGCCTCAGTGCTGTCCTAGGCACAGATATGTGATCATCTGACAATGTTCAAAAGTCCTTATCTGAAACCTGTTTTTATGCCTAATGAACAAAAGCCATTCTCTTCTTCAAATAGTTTTCTTCTTCTGTGCGCAGGAAGACTGTTTTGTTTTTTAAATAGTTTCTAATTTTTCTCCCACTGATATTATGGGAGATAACAAAAGACTTTATATACCTTTGCCCCTGAGGAGACAGTGTGCCCATGTGAGTGAAAGACCTGCTGAGGTTAATGGAATTGTCACTCTAATATTACCCTTCCAAGTTTTACATTTTCTGTTTGTAATTAACTATACATGGCATTTATTATAAAAGATCTAACTTATTAATGCCAATTACATTGAATACAGCCATGCAGTCACACTTATATACATATTTAACTTTCAAATTGTATTGATCTTTTATTTTAATTGACTCACTGCTAAAGGTTTTTTTTAAATTAATGCCTGGCTATGCTTCAAACAGTTTCAATGCTTATGAACTTTGGACAATCTAAATAGAAAGTCTTTGTTTTTGTAATGGCTTATTTGAATTAGATTCTGTGGATTTTATCAGGATGCAGTTCTTGTTATATTAGAGATACCGCTTGAACACAAGAAAAAATAAGTAATCCTCTGTAGCATACTCAGTTCACAGTCTCTCTGCAGTGATGGTGCTAAAGAGTTTTGTGTTCTTCAGAATGGATTATTAACACAGTAATAATCAAAAAGATTTTTTTTTCCATTATTCTACATAGGGAAACATCACTAGGCAGGTATTTTAGATGTTGATAGCATTTTTGAGTGAGGTTTATTCCTTCTTTGTTATGGATATGAGCAACGGCCAAAACTTATGCTTTATGAAATGATAAAATGAAGCCAGAAATGTTGAAAATATGAAAAAAAAATGTAGTTGTGTCATCCATCACTGATCTTACAAAAATAGTGTGTCGGTGCCCACAGGACTACACTGAGCAGTCACAGTGAATCCATACAGCTAGTCGTGCCTGTTTCTGTGGATTGTTCCTTGTCACCATATCCCTGGAGTCACAGGTACCACTGCCAGGCTAAATCCTTCTCTCAGATGTCCTCTGTCTGAAAGGTACAAATCTATCAGAGACCTCAAACAGACATGATGAAGCACCTCACTTTCTCTAATCCCAGTGTCACATGCTTCCTTGGTGATACCATCAAAGCTATGGCCTCTATGGGAAAGTGACTAAATGCCACCTACACGAGATTACTCAGATGTGGATGTATTTGCCATGGTTTCAAGTATTTAAAAGCTGAACATTTAATTTTAAGTTATACATCTTCAATGTTGAAGAACAGAGTGACTCAAAGGATGACTCAGAATTCCTGAACTGGAGCAGCTAAGCACCTAATTTTAGGAACAATCCAGCTGGCCTCAGTCTAGGCTAGTTCCACCCCTCCTTAAGATAACTGTTTAATATAGTTTTAGATGCATCAGTTAAGAATCTCCTCTGCAATAGCTTTTAAGTTACTCTAAATGCAGCAGATGAGTTGGCATCCTTAGACATCGAAGTTAGATGCCCCAAGTTAGGACGTATGACTCATTTTAACTGTGTTGTTTTACACACACAAAGTCCTGTCTGAGCATCGTTTACGGGAAAGAGGAGACTTTCTGTAGGAAAGCCCTATAGAAGCCAAACTTCTGCCATTTTGGGCAAAACATGACTAATAAGCAGCTGATTTTTCACTTATAATTAAGATACCAGGGGTTGCCAACACGATATTCTTCCACTTCATTCTCCCAAAGTATCTAGCATTTTAAAAGTGCTCTGAGCTAGGAATGTGTAAATTTGGAATTGAGTCAGAGAACTCTGATAACCACTTCTGTTGTGGACTTTTGGTGGCCCTTTTATTGACTTAGACTCAAAAGCATCACAGGAAGTGAGAGCAGGCTTATAAAAATACAATTTCCTAAACATCTTTTTTCAGTTTACATTGAAGGAAGTAATGAATAGAATTTTTTGTTTCAGATTTTGTCTTAATGATTGACTGGTAGACCTCACACCATTTTGGGGGAGGAGATTAAGCGACTTTTTGTTGTTGTCCCTGCTGATGAACTGGCGGCATATATATATGTGTGTGTGTTTGTGTATATATATATATACACACACCCCTGAAAAAATTTGGTTGAATAGCTGTGATGAATTATGAGCATACTGTCCAGGGAAATGTAATCCTGACTAACAAAACTGTCCTAAGGAGGTCATCATTAAATATCCAAGGTATCTGAATAATAGTTCCCAAGAGGTGCTATAGCAGTTCCAGGAGAGAAAACTTCGTGCTAAACTGGAACAAAACATTTTGAAATTTCCTAATTAAAACTTCTGGAAAATTACTTCAGCAGTGAAAAAAATTAATTACATTTTGAGTTTTTACATCAATTTGTGTGGAAGATCACTATTACTTTTGATAATAATTTATTGCTGTTGGCTATTGTTTCTTGACTGATTTTTAACGTGTTATACCTAGAACACTTTACAAAGGAAGGGAGGCATTGTTATTGCCATTGCACTGGCAGAGAAATTGAATCCTAATGTGAAGTGCATTACCTAAAGTCAAACAAGGTTATTGTAGTGACCACATGGGAAATTACAAAACCTTGCAAAATTTTAGAGACTTTTTTTTGGTAGGGCATCTGTGTTTTGAAACACTCCATGTCTCACTTAAAATAAAATTGTATTACATAACCTGAGTGATTTCAGGAGTTAGTAAGTGACTGATTTTCTGTTCCCTTGGTAAGCAATAACTCATGCAAAAAGATTGACAGAAATTTTACTGTGCTACTGAAATGGGAAAACAGTGAGATACTGTTTGAGACCTTTTACAAGGGAAAATGACAGCACACGAGGAAAAAGTGTTATAAAGGTGTAGAGTACTCAAAATATAGTAATACTGAAAAAGCTAAGCTCATTCTTTTGAAGCAAACAATATTAAAGAAACTGGTAGGAAAAAAAGGCCACTCATTTCATGTATGTGGAAAGAAAAAAGACATTAATATCCCAAGCCTGCCCAGATCAGCAAATTTATGAAAAAATACTTGAACAGAGAACACCTGACATCAAAGCCATTTATAATTACTGAATGGTTTACATTTAATCAGAAATGCATGAGAGGGGAGAAGGACCTAGGAAAAATGAAGGCATATTAAAAGTTATAGCAAATGCAAGATAAGTTTTGCCAGGTTTTGCTGGTTTTAAAGGCTATTTTCCTGGAACAGATTTGCATACAGCTTGAATTCTTATGAAATGCAAGTATCATCACTTACTTAAACAAACCTTACATTCCAAAAAAAAAGGGGCAGGGCTCTCCTTTTACACATAAAAAGAAAACATCTCGGTTGCTTTAATTTTGCTATGGAAAACCAGTATGTGGTGTTATGCACATGATATATACATACTGTTACATACTTTGTAACACAATGGTCAGAAGAATTAATTCTATAATTGTTTATGCAGCAGCAAATTACAGGAGAAATAGCTTCCTCTTAATAGGATCTGAGCACCTAGTAAGCCTGTTTCTAAGAAGTGTTTGTCTCGTCTAACCTTAAATACCTATAACATAGAAGTCCACATCTGAGCTAATCACCTTAGGCACATTTTGTGTTTCCCTGGCCCACATTAGATGTCTACTTTAGGATGAAATGAAGTCTGAATATAAACCCAAAAGAGCATTTGAAGATGGAGGTAAAAGCACACACTGTGATTATCGAATTGTAGCCCTGGGAGAGAGAAAATTTCCCCTATGGTTAAAGTTATTAAGAAAGCTTTAGAAAATTAGCGTTCCAAAATCCAAATGCCAGTATGAAAGCTTTTCAGATATCTTGCTGTCTAAAAATAATTAATAATCAATCCTTTCTCTTTATATTCATATAAAGATGAAAGTTTGGCACAACAATTATTTCCTAGTTTTCAGTAGTTGAAATTCTGCAAAGCTTTCCATGGGGAGGTTTCACAGATGATTTAATAGCACCTTGAAAATATAATGTACTTCTGCAAAATGTGGAGGCTGCCATGAAATATTTAAATATCGATGGATTAAGATGGAAAACGCCTAACGACTTTTCTTGTGGAATTGTACCTTGAACACTTTGGATCCATTTTAAATCTTAAGGGATCCACCTAACACCTTAATCGCTGGAAAAATACTGCAATAGTTACATCTGTAACAAAATTGCTTTAACCAGGTCTTGAATTAAAAAACATTTATATTTTTATTGCAGAATACGAATTCCCATATATCTGCAATAGCAAAATCTCCTGAAAAGCTATTAACCAGGAGAATTACTTGGCCAAGCAAACCAACCTACTAAGCAATTTTGTGAAAATTAAAATTCATTTCCTACACAGTATAGTGTGCTAGTTCACTATAGCCCCAGTAAATAGCTTTTTCTGTTGATGTTTCCCATTTTTAAATTGGGAGAAACAGTCATCCTATTTCTTTCAGTTCAAAAGCCTTAATACCAGCTGAGCAGAAGTGGTGAGGATTTGTGAGAGACATTTAGGTTATTATTTCATAGTGAAAATATTTCATAAGTATCTACCTGGTAAAACCAAATTAAACCATACCAACAAAACTCACTTTTCATAGTCTTTCTTCCTATTTCAGTGTAAAAAACATAAGTACTGATTTTTGCCTAGAGACCTCACAGGTGGGTAAGTCAGTCATTATTTTAGTAGTGTACCGCTTAGGATGATAATATTGCTGGGGCTTTTTAGTCTGTCTTTGAAGAATGTCTCAATATTTTATGAAAATATTATCCTGGATACTAGAAGTAACCAGCTACTGCTACAGAGCTATGTATCACAAATTGACAGATTATCTGTGGCATTCCAAAAAATTGTCTGAGTCTCACAAACACAGGCATCATTTCCAGTCTACAAGAACTGGATATCAAAATGTGCATCAGCTGTTCAATAGCTTCATGTTTTTCTAATAAACATGAAGTTAGCATGAATAAAAGGAGACGTGTTTGTTAAAGTAGCTACTATTTCAGAAAAGATCTAGAAGAAGTTCTCAGAGCACAGCTATATACACGATTAGTATGACAGGAGGAGATACAGGGGAATTGGTGAATGCTTGTAACTGCAAATCTTTTGAGTTGTCATGCAGATTTTGAAAATAACCATAACAT
Source organism: Psophia crepitans (assembly GCA_013399095.1). Lineage (NCBI taxonomy): Eukaryota > Metazoa > Chordata > Aves > Gruiformes > Psophiidae > Psophia > Psophia crepitans. The sequence goes on along the minus strand of VWZZ01002374.1, from coordinate 3,018 downwards.
TCATCATTTACGGGTGCAAATTGGAGCACAGGAGGTTTCGGGTTAATGTGAGGAAAAACTTTTTTACTGTGAGGGTGACAGAGCACTGGAACAGGCTGCCCAGAGAGGTTGTGGAGTCTCCTTCTCTGTAGACATTCAAAACCCGACTGGACGTGTTCCTGAGTGATGTGCTCTAGGTGGCCCTGCCTTGGCAGGGGGGGTTGGACTAGATGATCTTTCGAGGTCCCTTCCAACCCTTGTGATTCTGTGATTCTGTGATTCTGTGATTCATGTGAGTTCAAACTAATTTTGGTACTCCTTGCCAGGAGAAGTGTTTGTAGACACATGATCAGAAGGTATCTCTGTGTTCCAATGAAGAGATTCTGGAAATAGCTCAATGAAAAGGATTCAGATTGCCTTAAGAATTATGTGCATTAATGGTTCTAAATCCTTACTCTTCATTTTTTCAGTTGCTAAAAATTTAGACAGAAATTCCCTCGATTGAAAATCAGCCCACAGTACTGCTGTGTTAAAGTTTAAAATGCATTTGACTCCTGAGATAAATGGAAAATTCTTTTTTCTTATTATATCCAGGAGCTTTTATGTAGTGTATTACAAAATGGCACAAAATAATGAAGTTTAGAGAAGCCATTAAGGAAATAAAAGTGTTTTTCAACTAAGTAATGATGCCTACAATTCAAACAATAGTACTGCATTTGGCAGATAATTAGTCAGTGATTGTCTTTTGAACTCTGAAAATAAATTTTGAAGGAGCAGATATGCTGTGCTCTAAAAAGTGACAGCTTTCACTGTTTGGTGGTTTTTTGTTGTGTATTTTTGTTTTGTTTTGGTTTTTTTCCTTTTAAACCTTTTGCTTAAAGATTTTTTCAAAGACAGTTTTCTAACCAAGTACTCTAATTATGCACACATGAATAGGCCTTAAGGAAACCATACAGGTCTATTCAACTACATGCTATACAGATTTTAATTTTACAGATTATTATCATTTTAGTTCCATTAAACGCTTTTAGCTAAGATTGACCAAAACTTTTCCCTCTGAGACTCTGTTTTGAATTCCTTATAATTGCCATATTTAAACTGTTCAGACTGATATGCCCCATACCAGATGTCTAGTCTAGGATGAATCATTTTGGAAAATTCCAGGAAAAATAGCTCAGTATTATCATTTTAGTTCCATTAAACGCTTTTAGCTAAGATTGACCAAAACTTTTCCCTCTGAGACTCTGTTTTGAATTCCTTATAATTGCCATATTTAAACTGTTCAGACTGATATGCCCCATACCAGATGTCTAGTCTAGGATGAATCATTTTGGAAAATTCCAGGAAAAATAGCTCAGTAGTTTTGCAACATTAAAAAAAAGAAAAAAAAGGTTTTTCTTTGTCCACATAAATATGTTATTTTGAAGAAGTTAATACGAATATTCTTGTTCTTCCCAAATGAATCCCTCTACGCTTTGCAATGTGGTCTTTGTGGAAAGAGGTCCAAATGAAGCTTCAGATAAAATGTTGGCAAGAAATAAATAAACAACAAGAAAATCTTAGCAACAAAAAAACCACTGTCCCCCATCGCCCCCATGCCCCCCAGGTGATTTTATTGGGGATCAAACTGTATAATTTGGAGGACTTTACAATTTTATAGAATCACAGAATCACTGAATCTTAGAATGGTTTGGATTGGAAGGGACCTCAGGGTCACCCTCCACTAGACCAGGTTACTCAAAGCCTCGTCCAACCTGGCCTTGAACAATCCCACGGATGGGGCCTCCACAACCTCTCTGGGTAACCTGTTCCAGTGCCTCACCACCCTCACAGGAAAGAATGTCTTCCTAATATCTAATCTGAATCTACTCTCCTTCAGTTTAAACCCATTACCCCTTGTTCTGTCACTACAATCCCTGGTAAACAGCCTAGGCCCCCTTTNGGACTGCTAGTGCACACTTCTAGGTTGTGTTGAACTTCTCATCAACCAGCACCCCAAAGTCCTTCTCCTCAGGGCTGCTCTCAATCCATTTTCCACCCAACCTATAGTTGTGCTTGGGATTGTGTCAACCCACATGGCAGGACCTTGCACTTGGTCTTGTTGAACTTCATGCAGTTTGCACAGGCCCACGTCTCCAGCCTGTCAAGGTCCCTCTGGATGGCATCCCTTCCCTCCAGCATGCCGACCGCACCACACAGCTTGGTGTTGTTGGCAAACTTGCTGAGGGTGTGCTTCATCCCACTGTCCGTGCCACTGATAAAGGTGTTAAATAGCACCGGTCCCAGTACCGACCCCTGAGGAATGCCAGTCGTCACCGATGTCCACTTCGACACCAAGCCGTTGGCCACAACTCTTTGAGTGCAGCCATCCAGCCAGTTCTTTACCCACCGAATGGTCCATCTGTCAAATCCACGTCTCTCCAATTTAGAAACAAAGATATAATGCAGAACAGTGTCAAATGCCTTGCCCAAGTCCAGGTAGATGACATCACTTGCTCTTCCCTTATCCACCAATGCTGTAACCCCATCATAGAGGGCTACCAAATTCATCAGGCACGATTTACCCTTAGTGAAGCCATGATGGATATCACCTTGTACTTTTCGATGTGCCTGAGCTTATTTTGGAGGAGGATCTGCTCCATGATCTTGCCCGGCACAGAGTTGAGACTGACCGACCTGTTGTTCCCTGGGTCTTCCTTTTTTCCCTTTTTGAAAACGGGAGTTATGTCTCCCCTTTTCCAATCAGTGGGAACCTCACCATACTACCACGACTTCTCAAATATGTTGAACAGTGGCTTGGACACTTCATCCGCCAGTTCCCTCAGGACCCACGGATGAAGCTCATCAGGTCCCATGGACTCATGCACTTTCAGGTTCCTTAGGTGTTCTGGAACCTGATCTTCTCCTACAGTGGGCAGTTCTTCATTCTCCCAGTCCCTGCATTTGCTTTCTGTGACTTGGGTGGTCTGACTAGAGCCGTTTCCAGTGAAGTTTGAAGCAAAAAAGTGTTGAGCATCTCAGCCTTCTCCATATCCTGAG
>VWZZ01002373.1:4755-16930 GCA_013399095.1 Psophia crepitans | reverse complement strand
GGGGGCACGGACCCGTGCCGTGTAGCGGTGGTGTTCCCCCATCTCTGGGGTGGGAGAGGCAGCGGTTGGGCGGTCTGGTGGTACCGGGGCTGGGAACCGTGGCTCTGGGGAGAAGCCAGGCGTAGGCAATGCCCTGTGACCCGTGCCGGGAGGTGGGAAGAGGCAGAAACGCCAACTTAGGGGCCCCGAGCTGTTGGGCAACACAAACAGGAAGGGTTTTGCTTGGCGGGGAGGAAGGCTTCTGTGGTGGGTGCTGGTGACTTGGTGACTGGCCGGTGCTGGGAAGTGGTGGGCAGCCGCGCTGGGCTTTCTGTGCGCTCCTGGGGGGGAGCGGGGAGCGTTGAGCTGTGGTGGGCATGAGCTGTGAGTTGGGAGGGAGAAGGTAGTGTCCACAGAGCAACTCACGGACACGCGACTGCCAATACCAATGTCAAGAAACTTAGGTTTTGGTAAGACGGTGTGAGTTTAATTAAACTAAATTGAACTGCTTTCTAAGTGTTGATTATTTCAGTTGCGTTCTACACAACTTTGTGATACTTTTAGATCTGTAGAGTTAGTCTAGTGTTTATTAAGTTGTTGGGGAACAAAAAGCTTTCTCTAGGTCATACCACTAACACAACCGTTCTGAGATCATGTCGTGCATTTGGTGTGGTGGATGACATTAACCTCTAGATTCAGACATCTTAAGACTTGCTTAACTTTCCATGTTATGACACTGGTGGTAGGAGTGGTATGGCAGAAGGATTAAGTCTAGGATTATCTGTATCCGAAGCGGTTTTGCATTGTCTTAAGGTTTTTTGGTTCATCTGTAGGTAGCAAGGTCCATTCAACAAGCACTACTACAGTATAATCCATCAAGCAGCTTGAAGAAATCACTGGACCACGCACAAGGCTTTATATGCCTTGTCTGTCAGAAGGTCTCCTAACTATGGGAAGAAGTTCTTATGGAACTAGAGGCCAGTTTATTCTTTCTTTCTGACTCAGCTGTGGGGATTTGTTAGTGGGCAGCCTGAGAAAGCACACGTAGTGAGTGCAGAGGTGTTTTGAAATGGCAAGCCCATCCGTGATGCAGCAGAATGTCCTGGTGAGCAGAGGAGCTAGCTCCAGGGTTATGATTAATCTGCTAGGATGTAATTTTTACTGGCTGCTCAGTTGAAATTCTTGGTTACTACTGCTGACGGACACGCTTGTGGATTTACAGCAGTTGGAAGGGGTAGTGGGAAACGGGGCTTTTCTGAAGCTGAACAGTTAGTGCCGGTTCTGGAAGTTCAGAGCACCTCTTCTACAGCCCCTGTGTTTAAGGACTGGAGCGCGTGGCGGTTGACAGCTCACGGTCTCCCGTGGTTCCTAGCACTTTACAAATGTGATGAAGTTGGTAAGTTTTCTACGAGAGACAGGACTTTGTGGCCACACATCCACACACGATGTGCTGTGAGGGCAGCTGAAACCCTGATATTAGAGCTTTGTGACTGGGGTCTGCAAGCTTTTCAGCTACTGTCTCTGTCCGTAGCCTGCCCTTCGTGTTGTGCATGTTTAGGTGACGTTTACTGAAACCGCAGCGCACAGAAGGTTTGTGAACATGAAATGATGCATTGACAAAATGAGTTACCCGGGACGTTCGGAAACTCAGCAAGTGAATATTTTTGATTTGAAAGAACGCTTTCCTGAAGAAGGACCTGTACCTCAAATTTGCACTGGTGACTTTGGAGTCTCTGCTTTCTTTCCCTTGGTTGCAAACACTTGCCCTGATTTCAGGTGCCTAAATATTGGTATTCTAAATACAGTTTTAGTGGGCAGGTAATTCCATAGAAATGCAAGGATGCAGTGGGAGAGAAATGCTTAATGGTGATGCCCATGTGTTGGGGTGAGGCTCCAGCTTCCAGTGCTTGGAGTCAAAACCAGAAGGTGATACTGAAGTCTGGTGCCAAGATAAGGATTCACCTTACCTAGATCTGATGTGCTGGCTTCAGGCCTTAAAATGCCAACCAAAATCCATGAGAGTCTTTGTGCTTTTTTTTTTAAAGTTTTAGGGTCTACTTGTAGTCACTGAAATTTATCACGTGGAGCTCTGAAACTCTCCTGTTGCAGATTGCTATCTCCTATTGCTCGCAGTGCCACTGCGTTTGCTCATTTAGCTAAAAATAGAAAGGAGTAGAGTTGGTTTTCTTTCTTGGAAGAGAAAGCCTACAAAGTTTGAGTTCACGCGCAGGTAACTGTTTTGTCATTTCTGTCCAGGACATGGAGTGATACGCTTTATTCTTCACAATATTTTGCTTTTCCAAATTGATTTTGCTTTGTCAGTTTGGGTGTCGAATATGTGGTCGGAGCACAAAGACAAATTTCTTTCTTCCTCTGGAAACTAAGGGGTTGAGAGAACATTATTATGACTTTCTGTTGCAACTTTTCAGTGTGAAAGTATGTCTCCAAAACCAGGTGTTGTTTTGGGGAGATTCATGCTAATTTTTGTTAAGGTAGACACCACCTTTGGCTGGCTGCAAGAGCTGCAGAGAAGGAGCTGCAGAGCTCCCTAGTTCTGATTTCGTAGCTCCTTGCAAGTGTCCTGTTGAACATCTGTGTGTAGGTAATGATTTGCATGTGGCATTCACAAGAGAATGCCCAGTAACTCGGGTCCTTTCGTGAACGTTAGAAGGATCTATGCTTCTGGTTTTGATAGTATTTTGGAAAATACTTTTTAATAATAACCGTATGCTTGAGAGAGCAGGGTGCCTTGGACAATAGATTCATAAGGGGTGTCTTAACTGAGCCCAAACTCTTGTTGTGTGTATCACATTTTGAACTGCAGGTTCAATATAAACTTGAGAATTCTGCTTTTATATTTTGCAATCTCAAAGCCGCCTTTTTTTGGAAGAAAACGCCCATTTGTAAATACGTGTAATTCTGTATTTGGTACAAATGGTGCAAATAGGTGTTTTTTCATCCCTTTGGGCATCTGACTTTGATATGTGCTGCTCTCCACGTACCCAAAGATGGAGAGCTGATGCTCAAAGATGGTTGCGATCGATGCTCGACCTGCCCAGGGTGAATTTGTAGGCTCAGTCTTAAAATATGCAAACAGGCATCATTTGCATGACATTGTTTCGTGGGACAGGCCTCTCGGCCACAATTGCCAGACACAAGAGCTTGTTGTGGGGGTGTATTCTGAGGCCCAGACACAGTCACTAACCATTTCTTGCAGAATTAGGAGCACGAGGTTGAATTGTTAAGCCCGTCCTCACCCAACTGAAAGGCAGGTTGTTTCAGGGGGTTCCCAAAAGTAATGTTTTACTAGAAAGCAGCATGAGGCAACATCCAGCCAAGTGCATTCGTCACTGCGCAGGATTTCAGCGGAATATGTGCTGTTTAGTCTGTAAATAAATCTAATTCAGTAACTCAGGGTATAGCAGCCTTGTGTTATATTGGCAGGTTAGCTGGGTGAAAGCAGCATTGACAGATTGTTCGGCTCATAGGAATAAATAGCTCTTTGTAGAGTTACGTAGGGATAGACCTGTGTATCAGAACTATTTCTAAATGTCAAATATTTTTCTACAATAAAATAATAAAAATCTAAACAATTCATATTGTACGCATTTATTTTATATACTAGGGTATAGCATGTGGTGGTGTTTTTTGAAACAAAAATCAAATGACAAGCTGAGAGTCTGTTTGCTTTCCCTGACGTGAGGGTTTCTCTATCCTTTTTAGGGTTAGAATCCCCAAGGACCAGGAAGATACCAATGTGTTAGTGTTTTTAAGTGGGAAGTGAGATTTCATTTGCAAAAGGATAACATATTTCATCTTAAACGAGTAAATATGCCAGTTTTGCATTGTTATTTCCTTAGGTCTGTTTACCAGGGCCACAAGAGCTTGTTCCTGCCAGTGGAATTGCACAAGATGGTTGAGCTGATCTGCCACCCTGAATCTCTTCCTCCACAGCTGCACAGTTCTTCCATTTCCTTTCTGCTAGGGCTGCTGCTGGCTTTGACCTTTGCTTGAGTGAGATGAATTCCCTACCTGGCAAAACCCACCTGCTTGGGAGGGCAGGTGAATGGATTGAATCAGGCTGTCAGAGTAAGTGGTGCTAGAAGTCATTCGTGCAAGGTCAGTGGCAAGAAATTTTTTTCAGGAGAAATGGTTCTGGAGATTTTCTGGAGAACTTCTGCTTCTTCAGTGGGAGATTCAGATTGACTCGGCTGATTGTGCGTGCGCTTGGTGGCGATGTTCAGTGTGGAGCCCATCGCTGGGGGTGTGAAGTTGGGGTTCCTGCGGGTGTATCTCTTACCTTTACTGAATTCCCTCTGCCAGCTTTGCTGTCTGTAGCCTGTGTTCGATCTTCTGTTCTTTGCGGCTGGTCCTGTGTCCTTACCATGAATAACTCAGTGTCATCAGCAGATTGTTAGCATTCACCTCCTTTTCCACATGTCTCAGACAATTTGGGCTCCAGCTCCGTTTCCTTTGTTTTAACCAGATAACTTATCCATGCAAGGCCTTGAATTGCCATGGCAGCTTAATTTCTTTAGGAGCTTTTTGTGAAGAATCTTGTGACGTGTTTCTTGGAAATTAAAGCAGGCTTTATCAAGTAGAGTCTGTTGGTGTGTGGGTAAGGGAGGTATTCTAGAGAACTCCTGTAGATTTTCAGAGCTTTCCTGTACAAAAGGGTGGATTTCCTTGTCTAAATGCTGTCGTCTATTTAGCCATCTGCTGATCTGTCTTCTAGAATAGTTTCCTTTATTTCTATACAGCTCACTAGGCTGTAGCATCACTATGTGTTAGGTGAGAGAGTAAACAACTATAAATTGGGCTCAAGAGTGAGCGCTGCTTCAGGCAGCAGAATTTTTTGAAGGGTGTTTTCTTCTGATTCATTCTTATGTGTCTGCTTTGGTGTCTAATGATTTTTCCATAGCCTTTAATAGGACACTGCTTGGGGGAGAGGAATTAAGAGTCTCTCTTCTATGTGATGAATATTTTAGTTGTGTAGGCCTGTTTCTGTTGGATGCTGAGCTTAAAAAAAACCAAAACAAACAAAGCAGCATGGTGGCAGTGATACTGCAAAGCCAGTAACATGGTCCAGAGCACAGGACACCACTGTGGAGACCATCCTTGCTTACAGAGCTGAAGGGTCTGCCTTCCGTTGACTACTTCCAAGCTGCACCCAGTGGTCTGTAACATTTGTGTTCTGCTATACCTACTGCTCTGAGAACGCAAGTGCGGGTGGAGATAAAAAGTTAAAGTGGTAAGGATAGCTACCAAGCTTTTTGAAGGCCTTCTCTGTAAGATTGCGACATTTCAGGTACTCTGCCCTTTTAGTTACAGATCATAGTTTGTTTATTTTTCATCTCCTTTCTGTTCCGCAGTTCCAGTGTTTTTCCTCAGCTTTTTGAGGCTTTTTCTATTTTAGCACTAGCCAATCGTTCTACTTGTGTTTACATAAATCAAATTCGCCTGTAGTGTGTCCTTTCTCATCCCTCTAAAAAGGGTCAGTATAGCGGGTCAGAAGAAAGAGCATAATATCTGTGGGCTTCTGCATATCTTTTGCCTTCCCCAGTCACATGGGTGATTTTTTTTTTCCTCTTTAATAGGTTTTTGTTTCCGCAAGCTCCATTTGGAACGGTTTTCTATGCCAAAGTGATGAGATGGAGCTGAATTTTAATTCATGTTTCAAAATGTTTTAGGAAATTCTTGAATACTAATTGTTATGCAGTTGTGCAAGATGCTGGATGTGCTCAGAACCTGAAGAGGAAGAGACATGGAATACTGTACTATTTTGTCAAAAATGACCAGTTTTGGGAACTTGCAGCTGAGTCCTGTCAAATATCCCCAAAGTTGAAGTGTAGCGAGTGGAACCGTCAAAGTGGAATGGAAGGAGGGAGACTGTTCTGTACAGCCTGTCCCATGGCTTGAAGCTTGCACTGTTCTAAGTGAGTGGGAGAACTCGGGTTATGCAGTCAGTGGAATTGCAGGTATAACTTATGCTACTGGCACCGTCAGGAAAGGAATAGAAATTAAAATCCCAGTTCTCACATTTTTCTTGGTGTGTTTCAACATCAGACTGTTACACTTAGTTTTCTCCCCAAAAGAAACCAGAGAAGCTGCTTGGTTTTTGCTTTGCAAAATAAATTTTTTTGCACTCTTCTGTTTTTCTTGATGTGTGTGTAACTGCAGAGCACAGGCGTTACGGAGTGAAAGCACTGCTGTGCGGTTGTCCTGAAAAGATTCCCACTGCCCGAGGTGGCTATTGAATTGTGAATTTCCTGTCTTTTGGGCTGAAATGTTTGTTAATGTCATGGCCATTATAGCTGGTAAAACAATTTAATTATTTTCTTCTGTTGGTATGCCTTACTTTTCTGATTTCTTGTTACTGCTTATTGATTTAGAGCATGTTGGTGTCCAGGTGGAAAGTTGAGAGGGGAAAAGAACGGTGCTAGTGAGGGGTGAGAGTCAAGGGGAGCAGAGGGTCACATTTGGGGTATTTTCTGTACTGAATTCTGAGGTGTTGCTAGGGTATGGCACTGATGTAGTTCATGAGGTTGTGAAATACACAGCTAAGAAAATAACCCTTTCACATCTTACTTGCCCATAAATTTTTGGCAGTCACCTCCTTTGTCTCTCCCTCAAACAACTTCCTTGACCTGAAGTCATGCTTTGATAACACCCACATCTAGAGTTTAACTATTGTATCTGCCCCTGTCCTGAAGGCAGTGTGTTGTTCCTTTGTACGTGTTTGCATTCAAGCTCCTGTCAAAAGATAATGCCTTTCTGTGGCAGTAATCACATACAGCGTTCAGCACGTGGGACAATCAGTACTGATCTTAGTTCCCCAATTCCGATCTCTTCGCCTACGAGACTGGTAGATGGCAAGTAGCACCTCCGTTAAGTGTTGCAAAGTGCCATTGGATTTATTTGTACTGTCTGATTCCGGAGCATATGTGCAGGTTCACCGTTATGAGGAAAGGCTGAGGGAGCTGGGTCTCTTTAGCTTGGAGAAGAGGAGGCTGAGGGGTGACCTCATCAATGTTTATAAATATGTTAAGGGTGAGTGTCGGGAAGATGGAGCCAGGCTCTTCTCGGCCTCACTAAGCGATAGGACAAGGGGCAACGGGTGCAAATTGGAGCATAGGAGGTTCCGGGTTAATGTAAGGAAGAACTTTTTCACCGTGAGGGTGACAGAGCACTGGAACAGGCTGCCCAGAGAGGTTGTGGAGTCTCCTTCTCTGGAGACATTCAAAACCCGACTGGACACGTTCCTGAGTGATGTGCTCTAGGTGGCCCTGCCTTGGCAGGGAGGGGTTGGACTAGATGATCTTTCGAGGTCCCTTCCAACCCTTGTGATTCTGTTACTGGCAAAGGCGAGCACGACAGCGGGAAAAGCCTATGGAACTAAGCTGTGGTGGAACAAGTAAATAACTGACGAACGTGGGAATGTACAAAAACATTGAATTGCAGCTCTCTAGAAGAGGTAATTGCTCAGTGAGCTCCCCTTGGACCGAAGGAGGTTGGCAGGGGTGAATGAACCAGACTGTTCCCATCGTATGCTGGTGGCAGCTGGTAGAGAAAGTACCATGCAAAGTACCTACAGCTCCTCCCGCTCCCCCCTTTTCTTTGAAGTAGCATGTTTTATAAAGAGAAATGCTAGTCTTTTTACTGTCTGGTCAAGCTATTGCTAATGTGCTTTGCATGTCAGACTCTTTCAGAGATGATTTAGAAGAAGAATGTGTGTCTCAGGTTAGTTGAAGAACCATGCTGTTCTTCCTGTGAGCTCCTGCACCTGACGTTACTGGCAGAGTTCCCTGAAATGGAGGCTTAAGTTGAGAAGACAAAGAGCTGTGTTGAAGAAAGGATTGAACATATTGGTAGAAGGTCAGAAATTATCGGAATGTCTTCTTTCTTTCACCAGACTTTCCTTTTTCACAGCAACGAAGACCACAACTTTCAGACACATAGAACAGCCTTGCTTGTATTTTTTTCTTAGATGTAAGTTCAGGCAGTTAGGGACTTCAGTTGCCGGGGATTTTTTAGTCCTAAAGGGGAACTTTGGCTATTACGTTGTTATAGGCAGCTCAGATGAGAATGCCTGTGGTTGAGATGGGTGGTGTTAGGCAGTTACTTAAATCTTGTTTCGGATAAAATATGCCTCTGATAAACAAACTATTCAGACTGGAAAATCCTGTAATAGATTTTTAGCTGCAGACTGATTATTTCTGTTGTGTTCCAACAAAAAATACTCAAATTAAGTCTTGAATATGAGATTAAGGAAATGGTTTTTTTGCTGTGGTAAGTACACTTTTTTTCCTAAGGGTTTCAGTGGGAAACTCCTGCTGAGCTTTCCCTCTTTAGCGTAAAGACCTGTAGTTGATGTGTTCTGTGGCTTTAATGTGATAGCTGTAAGTTGTTACTTCAAAAAAAAAAAAATCCCCGTAGCTTGGCCAGTTTATAAGTGTCTGCAAAATCATAAATGGTGGCTTGGTAGGGATTACAGGATGGGTTTTGGATCTGCACGTAGCAGATTTCATTATTGTGCAGATTTTGCATCAGGAACAGATTGCATGTGCCACATTGAGAGTAACCTCCACTGCATCCTTCCAACTTTGCCAGGAAGGACAGGAGTTTGACAGACATCACTCTGTTACTGTGTAAACACAAGCCATTCCCCCAGCACCAGACTATCCTAAGCGTAACTTCCAGGCTTTGAAAATGAGGCTTCACATTCTCTGTCTGTTGCCATTAAGTTGCTAAAAGGCAGATCTGGCCAATTGGGTATGTATTGATATATATGCCCAATATATATAGCCAATGTATTGGCTGGGTGTGTATGAATATTCATGTCTCCTCCAAAGCATGCAAGTTACTGAGAACTCAGATAATGAACAAAGGTTTTTCCTAACTTTGTTTAGGGGAGAACATTTGTTTTGGCTGAAATCTTCCGGAGCAACTTAAACAAACACCAGCATGGGAAAATTAGTAAAACTAGCAAGATATAACAACATTTTTATGCTCGGGCAGTTTAAAATGTCGTAGTGGAATATGAAGTAAAAGAACAATGTAAACTGCTTTTTGCCTTGCTAAAAGTGAACTGATGATGTCAAAATGAGAATGGTTAGTGCCTCAAAGTGCGTTATAAAGGTGAGCAAAAGTGTTTAGATATAGAATGTCTCAATTTTGCTACCATACCCATACATTTTAGGTATAAAATGTATTTATATCTAATTATTTTATTGGACTTTTTCACTGCTTTTTTTCTGTGTGCGTTGCTGGAATTCCTAATGACATAACTCTAAACCTAAATTAATGTTGCTTTTGCAGCCACTAAGGGATATTAAAGCTGTAGCATTCTGAGATCTCTGTTCAATCTTGTGTTTTACTCTAACAATGGACTTGTACTAGAATGGTTATTTATTTACTTTTACTTTTGTGGTTCTGCCTGGGCTTTCTTTGTTCCTGGAAGAATACTGAACAAAAAAAGGCTGAAGAGAGACCTTGAGTTAATCCCTTTCTCTGTCTTGAGGGAAGATCACTTACAATGTTCTTGACAGATGCTTGTCTAATCTCTTAATTGCTGGAGATTCCACTGCATTTCTTAAGCAGCTTATTTCTGTACTTTGTATTTCTACTCCTTATTTTTTTCTTCTAATGTTTAACTGACACATTTTGCAGTAAACTCTGATTTTTTTTATTTGGACACATCCAGCTATTTTTGATGTACCTGGATGTACCTGAGCTATCATTTTTTCACTCGATATCTTCTCTAACACAAACTGAGTGTCTTTATATTCCAGTTCCTCCAGTGTTTCCTCAAAGATCTTTTCTTGTCTTCTGATCCGACTCACTGCTTCGTAGGCTTTCTTCTATCAGGTCATATCTTGAAGCTTGGAACCCCAAACCGGGCACTCTGTTTTAATGTTGAAGATTTGCTAGTGCTAGGTGGGCTGCTCCCTGTTTACCTTGAAGAGCTCTTTGCAGGACTCCATTGCTCTACTGTTATCTGTATGTTTGTAGTTCATAGAAAGCTTTGCAAGCGGTCGCAGCGATTGAGGTCCTGTGTTGGCCTGCATTTGGTTGCCTATTGAGATTCACTGTTGGTTTCTATCACTCAGAGGCATGTTCATCCTTCTCAGAAATGGAGGAATACCAAGTCAGATGGGAACCGGTATGGAAAACAGTCATCACCGGTGAAACAAATTGATATTTGCCCCTTGGTAAAAACACTTTCCCCTATGTGGTTAGCAGGATGTACAGTATAAACATTTTATTAGTTTCTTGGCTGATATTTGATCAAACAGGAGCTGTGGCTTTCTTACTTGCTCTTGCCTAGCAGAATCAGGACTTTCCTTTTTGATGTTGTTGCCTGATGCAGTTGTCTGTGTTATCATTTGATTAGCTGCAGTCTTCAATATTCATGAAGAGTAGTGAAGAAAGAGGCTGTCTCATTTGTTCACCATCAAGCTGTTGAAAGCATACGTGGAACATTGGTTTCTCTATGTCCTTTGATTTCAAATGCTGGGATTTTGTTACTATAAAATGGTACAAATCTTCATGACTACTACTGACAATACAGAAAGAGGATTTGCTTTTTCATGGTAAAAGTTGTAATAGCAGCTTTAAGAGAAAAGAAAAAAGCTGGGAAAGAAAATTAAGAAATGTATGCTGAAAAAGTGAAAAAGGGATACATTTAATGTGAATGTGGTCTCTGGTTTCACAGTCACCTTCTAAAATTTGCCTGAGAAACAGCTGTCTTCCAGCACAGACTGTATTTTCGGCTTTTGTTTCTTTCAGACTCTAGTATACTTTTGTACCAAGTAGGGATGTTTTGAGCCTTGAAACCAATCTTCTAGTTATGACTTAATTAGCATTTATTTATTAACTGTTTGGATCCCGTCTTCTTCAAATAACAGTATAATCTTCAGTGCATAACTTCAGACAGGAGTTTGAACTGGTACTATCCCGCTTTAGGTGTGTGATGACCTGAAAGTTGGATTTCATTCCTTGCCTGCTTATTTTCAAACTCGTGTCTCTTAATGTGTTTTACAAGCTAATTTTTCTTTGGACTCTAAATCTTCATCCAACCTCTATCAAGCGTTGCGGTGCAACTGGCTTATGTTTTCTAGGCTTTACTGAATTTTGTTTGTTTAGTAGCTTTGTATTGATAAACACGCCTAATCTTTTTTTTAGTGTCTTTTTGTTCTTGATTAGTGTTTTCCCACCCTTTTTTTTTTTTTTTTTAGGTGGCAATCACGGCTATCACCTTTGCTGCCCTCCTGTCACCCCCAAGCATCTGCTTTTGACTGTGTTCCCTCCGCCCTTGTCACTTCTTGGTCTCAGAGCAGTTTGGCTCCTGCATGGAGCACAAGGTCATCTGCCTGGCAGGGCTGAGGGGTTTGTTCCAGGCCATGCCTGCAGTAGGGAACAAGTGCTCTGTACAGCTCTTGAAATGAAACAGAGGATGGTGTGTGTTTCACTTAGCAGTTACAATGCCGTCTGCGTTTGCCAAATTATCGGTAGCTGCTAAGTTTGTGCTGCGTTTTTTTGGAAACACATTGAATGTATTTGAAATTTGTTAGCAGTTGGTTTGTCGGTGGGTGAACAAGTCTTTCAGTAGCAAAAAACCTGAGAGACAGCGATTGAACAGCCGTCCTTTCCTCCCGTGCGTCTTCTCTTTGTTAAGTTACAGTTCCCCAGCTGAGTTAGCTGCATTTTGTGGTGCTCTTTGTTTGGTGGTGGTTGTTAGTGAAGGCATGTTGTAAGACAGGTATCTCGGCAGGTTGGAGATTAGTTTGTGGTCCAATGTATAATAATTGTGATACCGAGGGTTTGTTTGCGGGCGGAGAATTAGTTGGCATTTTGATGCTATCCTTCTGCATTTCTTACTGTGGCTGTCAGTGTAACGGAGCGTGCTCTGTTCTGTAAGTGAGCGTTGTACTGGGTGTAACAGCCTGTAGCATGGAAGTAAAGGATTCCTCAACTAACCTGACTAGTTCTCTGAGGAGATGGGTTTCTTCCCTATCATTGCAATTGGGAGACCATCAGTATTTGATTCTTCAAATGTGCCATCCAGGGAAACTGATAATCCTCCATGATTATATCCCTTTTCTTACCAATATATTGCTCTCTTTAATGGGCTAGGAAGAACCTAATCGCCAATCTCGTACTTTGCCCCCTAAGAGCTCTCAAATATCGGGGGGGG
>VWZZ01002372.1:0-14766 GCA_013399095.1 Psophia crepitans | reverse complement strand
GCGTCACATTAGCAAGCCTCTAGGCATTTGGGACTTCTCCAGTCGACCATGACCGCTGATAGATGATGGAGAGCAGCTCGGCAATCACATCCGCCAGTTCCCTCAGCACCCTCGGGTGGATCCCATCTGGCCCCATGGACTTGTGGCAGTCCAGGTGGAGTAGTAGTTTTCTAACTCTTTTGACCTGAATCCTGGGGGGGCTTATTCTGCTCCCTGCCCCAGACTTCCAGATCTGGAGCCTGAGTACCCCGAGGACATTGGTTTGACTATTGAAGACAGATGCGAAGGCTGCATTGAGAATCTGAGCCTTTTCCTTATCCTCAGTAGTCATGTTCTCCGCTGCATCCAGTAAGTGAAGGGGATTCTCCTTGGTCCTCCTCTTACTGTTCATATATTTGTAGAAACATTTTTTGTTGTCTTTTACCACCGTGGCCAGGTTGAGCTCATGCTGGGCTTTAGCCTTCCTGATTTTCCCCCTGCATACGCTCGCAACTTCTTTGTACTTTCCCCGAGTTGCCTGTCCCTTCTTCCACTGGATGTAAATTCTCTTTTTCTCCCAGAAACTCAGCAAAAGTTCCCTGTTCAGCCATGCTGGTCTTCCCCACCGGCTCGTCTTAGGGCATACGGGGACAGTCTGAAAGACTTAGTGGGTTCAAGTTCTGTTTGTCATTCATGCCTCAAAATTGGAAAAGTTTGGTCAATGTTATGTGTGTCCTGCACAAAAAGCAGAAATTAAAGGTTCGGAGACCTTGGGTTTATTCTTATTTGATGCTGTCTCAGTGCTCTTCTAAAAGCAGACAGTGTCTCTGCTAACTTTGAGCTGTAGCCAGCGACCCCCTTCTTGTGAAGCTGTTGCTGGTGGTGTGGTTCGGCTGCTGTCTGACTCCTCTGCTTCCTGAGGGTCTTGGGTCAAGTCATGAACAGGGCTGGGTCTTAGGAAGTGAAGTTGAAATGAGAGAGAAGGTGTCACTGGCCTCTTCAGAACTCGGGGGCCCCTGGCAGAAATAGCCAGTTTGAACGCTGGTAAATTTACCAGTTCACATCCTTTTGGTTGCTCAGACACATGCCTCATGTTTGTATCTTGGAGTTAGGGAGAGTCTGATGTGTACTATAATGCTTGTGTACTTCATAGCGTCCTAGGTGACTGCAGTTCTTAAATTCACTTTAAAATAGTAATTCTGAAACTTTCATGTTTTGTAACATCCTTATTTAGCATTGTAAGCAGAACTTGTAAGTTTGATTCTTGTGTATTTAAGTATATAGGAGTTTAAAAAGATACTTGGAGATATATTTGCTTTGCTGCCTTGCTGTTACCTGAAGCAGAAATTTGGAGTGGGAATATGACCACGAATGTGGTGAATGCAAAAAGTTAACTGTTTTTTGTCAATAATCATGGAATGGTGCAGATAAGGTCCTCTAAGCATGGCAAGTATTGCTTAAGAATGTTTTCTTCCATGTGTGGTGCTAAAGAGATTAAATCAGGCGGTATTTACAGCGAGTTTAATGGCCTTTCTTGTATAACTAAAGTGGTGTGTGGTGTTAATCACGACGCACTTCTGAGAACCCGCCATTAAAAATTGACAGCGATATACATGGGTGACTTCTTATGTGTAAATCTATTAGTAAATTAATCAACTGCATGATCCTGAGAAAGGACAGTAAAATGCTTTATTGGTGTGCTGTTCACTGTATTGATTATTTGGGGCTCTTCTGAATACGTTCCTCAGATTTCTACTGCTTGCCAATTTGTCACGGCAGTAGTTAAATGACATTTTGCTGGCTCAGCATTCTTGTCTACACTGGGTTTGTTGCAATAACTGAAGGTGATTCCTTGTTACAAAGTGGACATAATTCTCTAGAGAAGGGAATGTACTGCTAGCCCTAATGGTCTGCAGTATTTTAATGGTGAACTTGTCTTCACTTGCAGTTACTTTTGCTTTAAAGTAATGAATTAAGTATTTTTTTTAAATAAAAAATAATGTATTTTAATCTAAACTTTACATTTTATTGGTGATTAAGCAAACCATTGCAAACTGAAATCGGGTGGGTTTTGTATTCATTTGTACCTTGTATGTACTTTGATTGTAGCAGTAAGAATTTTGCAATCAGGAAATAATTTTGAAGAAAATTCGTTTCAGTTTTTTTCATGTCTTAAAAAGATGGACAGAGAGAAAACTTGAGGGAAATCATTCAATGATCCAGATACAAGATACTCAAGTGACTTTCCCCCTCCCCCCCATTTGAATCCAGGGAAGTTCTGATCAAGAAAAACCAAATGTATGTCCCGTAATGAGTTTCTAGTCACGTCTTTATTTATGTCCAGTTTCCATAGGGTAGATCATAGGGTGATGTTTCTGTCCTCTTCATAGTATTGAAATTGATTCATGGGATGTAAAGTACTATTGATTTTGCCTTTGAATGTCCTAGATTATTTAAATAGAGGGTCTTTAGAGCATGTTTATCTAAATGAATAATAGAAAAGACATTTAAGTTTTGGGGGTTTTTTTAAGACATGCATTTCCACTGATGGATTGGTATCCAGAAACCCTACCCTCAGCAAGTTCTGCGCTTCCTGAGCTGGTGGGAGCTGATAACTTCCTGACATGGAGAACTTAGGACGGCATGAGATCTTTGGTCTATGGAAGTTGCTTGGGGAAAAAAAAAGGAGAATAGAAACGGAGGGGAAAAAAATGTATCAGTCAACTGTCACTCATTTGGCTGTTTTCTTCTAAATCTCCCCACGTTTTCCCGAGGAGCTAAATGGTGTGATTTTTGTAATTCTTCAAAAGCCTGATGTAACAGTGCTGTAAAAGTGGCCAGACCCAGCTGTGGGGTGTTAAAGGGCTTTGAGCAGCTGGCTGTGACCTCTTGTGGGTCCCAAGGGACTCCCTGGGTCTGTGGGAATCTCTCGAAAGCAGAGCTGAGTCTCGGGGAGAAGGCTTTCTTACAAGCCCTCTGCTCCTGCATGCAATGTGTGAGTTGACAACCTCAGCTGTTGTTTTATCAATTACCTGAATTTCATTAAGAGCAGAGTTGTTCTTTTCATACGAAGCAGTAAATATTGAATATCGTGTTAAAAATAGTAAATGTAATCATTTCTATTAACCATTTATAGGTAACAGGTCATTTATACTGATGCAACTTTTGTTTCTTTGTTCAGGGCTGATCCTCTTTTGAAGTAGCAGTGATACATAATAAATCAGGTCAGTCGCATAACTAATCGTCTGTGAACCACAGCATAATTTTTTCAAACAGGAAAACCATACTGTAGGGCTGGCAACATCTCCTACTTGGCCTGAGTGAAAAAACTAAATGTTTTAGTGAAATGTGATTTAAAAACTCCATAGCCTTTCTGCTTCCCCAGTGATTGGGGTTTTTTCCTCCAAAGATTTTAATAAAATTTTAATAGACATTTCAAAATAAAATGACTGTTCAGATGGAAGCTTTAGAGATGCAGTATATATTAAAGCACATAGCGTGTAATGTATTATTTGACGCTGTGGAGTGATTCAAACAAGTCTGGCTCACAACATCAGAACAGTTCTCTCTCCCACCTTCATTTTCTTTGTGACTTGAATTCAGGTTTGTGAGATTTGCATGACATTGATCCTTTCCTTGGGCAGTGCACAATTTCATAATTCAAATGCGACAGCTGCTGTAACCATCACGCCAGCTGTCCCTGCAGATGCTCAAAAATCTACAGCTTCTCAAAGATGTGTATATGTCCCTGGGGTAAACCATTTTTCCAAGAGGTAATGTATGAAGTATCTTAAAAGGGTCACTATCCTGGCAATTCTAAGCGTGTAGTGTGTGTAGTGCTGTTTTTCTTGACTAAAAGCACTTCTCTGTCTCACCGTATATGGCCCATAGCAAAAAAAAACCAAAACAAACTGACCCAAAACCGAACAAAATTCCCCAAACCCAAATGAAACCCCTCATGTGCATCAGCTGTTGTTATTAACTAAAAGAATGAAGGTCTTTATAAATAAATAAATAAGATGGTAAAATTTGCCAAGCAAGGCACAAACTTCTGCCCAAGGCAGATGCTTACAGATTTAGTTTCCCCGTTACCTAGCCTGCAGAGCGTTTACTTCCATGTAGAAGAGCTCCTGGATGAACTCTTGCGACTGTCTGTCAAAGGATCATCCCTGGCCAGATGTTTAATGGGACAACCACTAAACTCCACTGCAGCTGAGTTGGTAAAGTTTCCAGTTAAGCCTTGTGAATTCAGATCATCTCTTTGGGCTGATTTGGTGCTCACGCGTGATCCTGATCAAGGTGTGGGCACACAGAGTACCAGGTTGTGTGCAGACTGCCCTTGGCTGGCATCTCTGACCCTGAGACAATGAAGCGGGGTCTTGCCAAACTGGGGATCTCCATTTCCATGCTTGTATCGAGTGCTGCAGTCCTTGGATCCTCTGAGGCAGAGCCATCGCACTGTTGGTAGTTGGAGTTCCTGGAATGATTAATGTTGTATTAAAGAAGGCAAAGGACTTTCCAGGACGTTGAAGAGTATGAGGCATTCAGACTAGGTCTAAGGACCTAATGGGCCTATGTTAATTGAACTGATTATTTTGTATGTATTCAACAAATCATCTCCTCACCTTAAATAAGCAATATCCAAACAAGAAGGAAGGCTTTAAAGCATTTATTTTGTCATGAAATAACAATGTGATAAGAAATAGGCACCCTAAACTAGGAAAGCAAGGAATATTCTACATCTGAATCCATAACCCACGTGTTTTACTGCTGCTCTTTCATGACAAAGACAGCGTCAGTCATTGGAATCCGTTAAGAAGGAATGCCTCTGAAGACTGACGTTCCTCAGAACAAAGACTTGGAACAATTCATAGCTAGAATGATTCTTTTTCTCCACTACATCTGCTTACTATGAGGTAAAAAAGAAGTAAATACAGATTGTATCTAATATCGGTCCTATCTGAAGTGAAGATAATCATGGTTGTGAGGCTAAGCCTAAGCTGGAACGGCATCCCGTCCTGGATCTACTACCACTCCTAGTGATTTGGTCTTGCTATTACCCCTTTTTGGTATATCCACTTACCTTCTGAGATCCAGGGAACAGCCAGAAATCCCTTTGCTCTGCTGTCTACCATCCCTGTAGTATGGTGAATGTGGGAAGTAGGGGAGTGATTTTATAGTCTGGGTGACTCTCTGCCTGGAAAACACAACCGGAGAGAAAAGAGAGTTTATTTCTAATCAGTTCCAAAATTATAATAAGGATTATTCTGGAAATGTAATTAGAAAATTAATTGCTTTTATGTTTTTCAAAGTGCTGTGTCTAGTCCCAACCATCTGTGCTTTACAAATGTGGAATTTTCATTTGGGCATTCTTGTAGTTGAAGAAATTGTTCACCTAGGGGACAGTTAGAGACATTGGTTATCAAAATCTACTTCTCTTTCAAAAGGGTTTCTAGGTGATTAATTTCCTCAGAAAAACATGTTGTTTTTTTTTCTCCTACAGTGAAATAATTCAGAATTCCAGAAAGTAGTAATTTTGCAGTAAAAGGGAGACAACACGTGACAAAACTTGAAGTTTAATAAAACTTAAAAATACATATTTTATAATCTGTTAATATTTAGAATCAGGGCAAAACTTACCAGCCGCAGAGCATGGTCTTTAATAAGTAGGGCTTTGATGTTCTTTTATACTTTATTAGTAAGTTATAGCTGTCAGGTGAAATTTTGCTCATTATTTCAGAAGTAGACAGTCTAAATTTAGAAACAATTTCTTAAGATTAGAAGTAAAAATGTAGCTGATGAGCAGAGGTTATATTAAGAACAATAAGTCACATCCTCTGAACACTTTTCATCTTGAGACCAAGAAAGATTAAAGTACTATTTTGAAAGATCATTGTGCCATAAGATAATAATTTTATTAATCAGACTTTGTACTTGTATCGGTTCTGCAGTTGGTGGTGAAAGCAAAGTAAAACAAGCGTATGAAAAGTATTTCCAAAAGAGAACACAATATAAAGCAAATATGAACCCATAAATAGCTTGGGGCAAGAGTGCTCAGATCCAAATCTAAGTCCCTGGAAGCCATGTTGTTTAGCATTTCATTTTGATGCATTAGAGACCTAAGAGCCGTGCCGTAAAGTTTGCTTAACCTTATGGACCCAAGTTTTCCATGAAGGTTTGCAGGTGCTCTAATCAAAGATGGACTTTAAAGATATATTTCAAATTATATAGTTCTTCCTGGAATGGAAATAATCAGTCTTTCATTGTACGTGGGTGTGAATTAAGCAGCTTTTGAGAACAAACACCTCAATTTTGTTTCAGTTGATTCTAATTCACAGCAGCTGTTTATGTCTCTAGGCAAAATCATTAAGATAATTCACTTTGATTTCCTGTACAGCACATATTTTTGGAGTTACACTGTTTGATTCCATCATCAGAAATGGTGGAACTTGGTATGTCTGCAGTGATGTGCGTCCACCATATGCTCTGAGCTGTGATCTATGGGCTTATAACCTTTTTTGCTTCATGTGCTCATGGCTTTATAATGTAGGGATGTGTGCTGCTGAGTTCAAGTACAGGATTGTTTCCTGTTCCAGATGCTGGGCTTGGGAAGGAGAGGGTTTGGAACTGTGCTAGAGCAGATGCTTGATCAAACATGAGCTGGGATCCTGGTGCATGTCTGTCTGTCATCGTAGCTGTGCTAACAAGGGATCTCTTCTTGTGAAATCAGATCTGCAAGAAGGCCCTTTTATATCTACTTGCCTCCATTAGAGGCTTTAGCAGACAGGTAAAGGCGTTGAGTACCTTTGCAGGCAAACTAAGTACTTTAAGTCCCCGTTCATTATCAAAGATCAGACATTTCCTTGTGTTCACAGAATTCAGTGATGTTCAAATAAAACATTTCCTTTTTTTTGAGGCACCTCCAGAAGCCGTTGAAGGAGCTTCTCAGATGCAGATGCTAGAACCACTGGCATGAGTCAACCAGTGTAGGGGTTGCATTGAATTTACTCTTGCTGTATGAGATGAAGCTTGTCCTGTCTAGGACCAGCCTGAGGACCTCTTCCAAAGGTCCCAGGTGTACAGTATGTGGCACAGCTGCCCAATTTCCAGGCTGCTACAAGTGGATTATCACCCATCTCCTGTACAAAATAAAACCTACTTTCTCTTCATTGTAGTAACAGATCTTAATCTTGTGCACAAGTTCATGGGACCTGACGGAGCTGCATCCACGGGTCCTGAGCGAACTGGTGGGTGAAGTGGCCAAACTGCTGTCCATTGTATTTGGGGAGTCGTGGCAGTCCGGTGAAGTTCCCACCGACTGGAAAAGGGGAACCATAACCCCCATTTTCAGGAAGGGAAAGAAGGAAGACCCAGGGAACTATAGGCCAGTCAGCCTCACCTTTGTGCTGGGCAAGATCATGGAGCAGATCCTCCTGCAAACTATGCTCAGGCAAATGGAAAGTAAGGAGGTGATTGATGACAGTCAGCACGGCTTCACGAAGGGCAAATCATACCTGACAAATGTGGTGGCCTTCTACAATGGGGTCACAGTGTCAGTGGGCAAGGAGAAGGGNAGTGGGCAAGGAGAAGGGTAACTGGACTTGTGCAAGGCATTTAACACTATACCGCATGACATCCTTGTCTCTAAACTGGAGAGACATGGATTTGACGGATGGACCACTCTCTGGGTAAGGAATTGGCTGGGTGGCTGCACTCAAGGAGTTGTGGTCAACGGCTCGATGTCCAAGTGGTTTTCTGAGAGTTCAGTACAGTGACCAACACTGTTTAACGTCTTTGTTGGCACCATGGACAGTGGGATCGAGTGCACACTCGGCAAGTTTGCCAATAACACCAAACTGTGTGATGCAGCCAACACACTGGAGGGAAGGGATGCCATCCAGAGGGACCTTGGCAGGCTAGAGAGGTGGGCCTGTGCAAATTGCATGAAGTTCAGCAAGGCCAAGTGCAAAGTCCTGCACATGGGTTGGAGAAGTCCCAAGCACAACTACAGGCTGGGTGGAGAATGGATTGAGAGCAGCCCTGAGAAGAAGGACTTGGGGGTGCTGGTTGATGAAAAACTCAACATGAGCCGGCAGTGTGTGCTGGGAGCCCAGAAAGCCAATTGTGTCCTGAGCTGCATCAGAAATAGTGTGGCCAGCAGGTCAAGGGAAGGGATTCTCGTCCTCTACTCTGCTCTTGTGATACCCCACCTGGAGTACTGCGTCCAGCTCTGGGGTCCTCAGTACAGGAAAGACGTGGAACTGCTGGAGTGAGTCCAGAGGAGGGCCAGAAAGCTGATGAGAGGGCTGGAGCACCTCTCCTACGAGGACAGGCTGAGGGAGCTGGACGTGTTCACCCTGGAGAAGAGAGTGCTCTGGGGAGACCTAATCATGGCCTTCCAATACCTAAAGGGAACCTACAGGAAAGCTGGAGGGGGGCCATTTCTTAAGAAGGACAGGCTGAGGGAACTGGACGTGTTCACCCTGGAGAAGAGAGTGCTCTGGGGAGACCTAATCATGGCCTTCCAATACCTAAAGGGAACCTACAGGAAAGCTGGAGGGGGGCCATTTCTTAAGAGAGTGTAGTGACAGGACAAGCGGGAATGTGTTTAAACTAGAAGAAGGGAGATTTAGATTGGATGTTAGGAAGAAGTTCTTGACTGTGAGGGTGGTGAGACACTGGAACAGGTTGCTCAGAGAAGCTGTGGCTGCCCCCTCCCTGGCAGTGTTCAAGGCCAGGCTGGATGGGGCTTTGGGCAACCTGGTCTAGTGTAGGGTGTCCCTGCCCATGGCAGGGGGGTTGGAACTAGATGATCCTTGTGGTCCCTTCCAACCCAAACCATTCTCTGATTCTATGATCTTAATCACTTATTACTGATGTTTATCAATCCCTGCTTGCTGAAAGAATAAACTGACTACAGATATTGCCACAGAAAGTTAGAATTGTAGAGGCAGACTTTATTACTGATTAGTGTGATACCTAGCTGATGGAGGAGCTGCTTGGTTTGACTGAGTTTCTTTTTATGATTTGCCTTCATAATATGGCATCTTGTTTGTGCACTGATCCTTATCTCAGTACTGGAGAGCTGCAATCTGCTCAAATAATGACTCATAAAGCATAAAAACTATTTCTTAAATCTTCTCATTTGCTTTGCTCTGGGTACAGTTTTATGACTGTAGCTAACCTTTAAATAGATGTTTGGGCGGTGGGCAAAAATTCAGCTGTGGTATTATCGCCACAGGGATCGAGAAAAAGCCCTTTGATTCCTCACTTGAATTCTGTGTAAGGGAAAATAAGTGAAAAAACAACAGGGCTGAACCTGTAAAGAGAAATGCATGTTTGTGTGTGTTTGACCTTTATGCCATACGGTGGGCAATGAAAGTAATGTAATTGGATTCCTTTAAAAATTCATAACATCACCAACTGCTGCGGTAATTTGTCAACTTCTGAAACCAATATGCCTTTTCTTATGAGGAGTCTTTGTGTCCCTGAATTGAACAAAGAAGCGCGATGCTTCAGGGAGCAGGGGCGTGTGGTCCGTCTCTGAGGGGTTCTCTGTTTGAGGAGTCCTGCAGAGGCTGCATGTACACCGAAAAATCAGGTTTTTGACAAACTGATAACCTAACGTCATTCTGCCTCTGTGTCATGTCCTTTAACTTGGATCCCTGTCCTGGTGGTCTGAGTCATTAAGCAGATTTCCTGTAACACTTTGCTCCCCATTAGCTGGATGGCACAGGGCAAGGCATTGTCCCAGGACACTTCAGGAGGCTTCTCACTGTCTTTGGGGAAAATGCTGCTGCTGATCTGCTGAGAATCCTACTGACAAAGCTACGTAATGATTTCAGCATAGTGATATGGAGGTGGTAGCTCCCAGAGATTCAGTTTCGTTGCTGCTCTCCATGGCTTTCACAAGGAGCCATCTCTGTATCTGCTGTTACTTCACAGCTGCCTTAGCGTGATTTACTTGCAAAATTTTCATTGGTACATAAGACATCGGGTAGTATCCTCGCCACCACGTAGGGTTGCCTCCTCCTTTTCTAGAATCATTTTCATCTCGGTTCACTTCCCTATTTGTCATTTATATGTCTCTGCCCCAAGTATTAACTGGAAGATTTCTGGGCAAATATAGATTTGAATAAACTGTTTTGGTATCAGTCTTTTCCCCAGCTTACCAAAAAGTGATGGCACAGAGCTCTTTCCCCAGTATGACACTCACAGAGTTCTCAAAAAACCAGCACACCCAGTGTGTCTTAGCCATTGTTCCTCTGTGTCAGGGAGAGTAAGAGCAAATTTTCTGCATGGATTATAGGTGGAAGAAACTGTGTGGAACACTGTAGTGGCAGGGCTGCTGTCATCAGAATTGGGCAATGTCTATGTGCTTTCACAGACTTAGGGTCAACAGAAGCAACTGTTTGCTTTCCGGATTTGCTGGCTTGGAAATAACAACAAGAAGTAAATAGCTTGCATCAGGGTAGGTGAGACTCTTCTAGGTAACACAGTTTTGTTTATAACACACATTTTCTTTCTTTTCATCCTACATGAAGAATGTTCCCCTTAAACCCTTGAAGAAAATACCAATACTTTTTTTTCTGGGAAGCTTAAAAACATCGTGAGGGATCACTGATTTCTCATCTATAAAGTTTAGCAGAGATGACAGAAGAGGCTTGGAGGGTGAAAAATAAGGCATTGCTGTTATTCTTCAACTTAACAAACTCAATTGTTTCTCTTGGCTTTGCAGCAGAGCACAGTAAGCTTCCTCTGATACATTCCGGGAGTTGTGACCAAACTCACTTAGGAAGACAGTTGGGGTGATAGCTTGGGATCACTAAATAGAAGTTTAGGTGCTAATTTGAAGGCATGAAGTCCTTTCACACGGGCTTTCAGCCAACCTCTCCCAGCATTTGGTTTCTTCCTGCAGCCGTTATTTGGAGGGTAAGTTTCTGCTGCTGTGCAGAAGGCTTTCCCCCTCCCCAGGGTGTTTTGGAGGGCCTGTGCCTCAGTGTGCTGTATTTCCTTCACACGGGTGGTATCCAGCATATCCGTGGTCTAGCTGTAACAGCAAAGCCTGTTTGAGGAACCAAGGTGTCACGTGGCACAGTTTCCTGGGGAAGTGGTAGTGTCGGAGCTGCTCTCTTCTCCGTTCTCCTGTAAGCGTCGGAGTGACTTCTTCCCCCGTATCTTTTGCATCCTGTAACATATTGTGACCAGTTGCCATGCTCTCTCCAACTGCACCTTCTTTCCTCCCTGCATGGGCAGCTCCCCCCATCCCTGAGCAGATGTGCATTCTTCTTCCCGGGTAGCAGCGGGCCTCTGGACATGAGCATGTTCTCCCCCTTTACCTTACCCCTTTGATTTGTTTCCCTGCTCTGCTGGTGATACGAGTGAAGAAAATGCCTGAGTCCAGAAGGGCACTGGGGACCAGCCAGGCACAAGCTCCTGTCTGCTCGTAAAGTGCTTTTGCAGAGACAGGGCTTCTATTTATTTGATCTGAGCCAGATGCCGTGACTTTTCCTTGATGCCACTCTTGAAGTCCTTTGTGCGGTCCTGGCCGAGGACTTTGCTTTTGGCAAGTGCAAACCAGAAGCAAAGAGGGTAGGAACTGCTGAACGCTGTTACGCAAGGTGGTTGCAACCCACCAGAAATGCTCTGAATAACAGGTCCTGTCATGGGGAAGCTAATGAAAAAGAATGACTCGCCCAACCCCCTGCCTCGGCCATCCCCAAGCCTGGCGGTGGTGGCACCGCGCAGCTCCTCGGGCTGCTGGCCTCGTGATTTCCCAGCGCTGACAAAATGGGACTTGGCAATCAGCTACTGATATTTGTGTCAGACTTGTCACACGCAGCGCACTTCACTCTTCAGAAGACACACCAGAGCGTGCAGCTGGATCTCAAGGAGTGAACAGAGTGAAATTAATAGGAAGAAAATATTTGTCATCATATGGTTTTGCTTACATATAAGCAAAGTTAGAGTGTTACACAGAACGCAATTAATGTAATGAAGGTGAGGCTGTAATTTTAATCGTAGTCTGCGCTGCCTGCAGATCCACGCATACCATCCCAGTCCCATTTGCCATGTTTTCTGCATTCATGAAGACTCTGACCCTGGTTTTGACTTCATCTCTGACTCGTTCCTTGCATTTCCATTGGCATCTTGTTACCTTCAAAATTCCTATGATCCCCGGTAACATCTCCCAGTCAAACTGGCAAACGAAGCGCTTGAGGCGTACCTAGTAAGAACACCACCAAAGCAGCGCGGACTTAGGAGACAGCCATTGCCAAACCAGAGCAGGCACAGGGAACAACTGTCCAGGTGACAGAAAGAAGTGAACCCAGCAGTGGAGAAACCCTTTCTTCAGGTGTGTTGGTGCTATTTTGATGCATCACTGGATTTTTTTCTGTGTATTTACAGGAAAGCATGTATACCAGAGGAGTGTAAAGCTCCTGTGTTTATACCAAAAGGAAATAACATCAGACATTCCAGTTAATTTACGTTTAATGAAATAGAACTGAACAACTGAACTTCTGTGATTCTGTGATTTGGAAGCTAGGTGCAACTAGTAGTGCTATAATTTCCCATTTTAGTAAATCTGCAGGAATACAGTATGTTCTCACTCAGTTTTTAAAATGCTAGATTTCTACCCAGAAATCACCTTTTTTGGTGTTAACCACAAGTTTCTTGGATCAGTTTGAGCTCCGGATTTTTTCCATTTGATTCTGGAGGTCATCTTCACCACTTAGGTCATTGAAAGAATCAATGAAGGTGGCATCATTAAAAGCATGTTAGGGAGCAATGTGATTGTTAGCTGGTTAGGTATCATCTTTCAGGACAATAATATTAAATGACAAGACTCCTATTTTCTTGCTAGAGCAGATTATTTCATGCTGTTAGGTGCATCGTGTCCTTTTTTTTCTTGTTTTCTTGGACAGTTCTCTGAGATTTTCTTTGTATTGTGTCTAAGCACAAAGATTTAGCATATGAGAAAAATTTTGACAAAACTTGAAAGTGTCTTCCAGTGCACGTATTTTTAATAGGTTTTTGTCCTGTTTTTTTTTTTCCCCTGAAGTTTTTTTGTTGATTCTTTGTTTTACAGAGAGGATCTTACATTGACCTAATGAGTATCAGAATATCAGTTATCAATATTGAAATGTTTATTTGGGGAACTGCTGAATTTGAGCAGAATCTGCCTGGACTGATGCAATGTCTGGTGGGTGTTCTCATTCAGTGACTTTGTGATGTCATTCTTTAGGGCTGGACTCATCTCTTGGCTTGAATATACCTCTCTTGTATTGTGAAGTTTTCTATTCAGTGGAGTATCAAGCCAGTCCCATGATTCTGGTCTTATCGTGGGAAATACTGTCAAAAGAAGGATGGGATGTGAAGCATCCAAACTGCAACTCCCGATCTGTGGCCACGCCGTGTGGGTATTATTCAGTATTGAATTAAACTGAAGGAAAAGACTTTATTTGAAGAAGGAGGTAAAGATGGATCAGTGTAAGACAACGAGTTTCTCCATGTGGTCAGTGGAGGAAGACACAGAGGTCTTGGTTCAGAGCAGACAAAGTTAAGCCCAGTGGTAGAATAGAAGACACTAAAAAACTGAAGTTATTCCTGCTAAATAAAGTTATTGTTTGTAAATATCACCTAAGTCTCACAGAATTAAAAATTGTATTATTGGAAGAAAAAAATAATGATGTGCAGTCTTGATTTCAAATGTTAATACTAGATTTTTACTGGATACCCCTTTTGATTTTTTTAATGGGCTTTGATTTTTCTGTTTTCTACTGTTGCCCAAAAAGATGGGCTGTACCTAAGTATCAGTATCTAAGGTAGCATTCTGCAGAATGCAACTATCTAATAGTTGTCACTGCTTAGTATTTTTAATGTTAATTTTGTATTTATTTTTAAGTGCAGAGACTAGGTTACTAAAAATTAACTGCCAGTGTGTTTTTTTAACTAATATGTTCACGGATTCTACCTAAATGAGATGATGGCTGGAAGCTTTAGCTCTGTAAGTGAAACTGTTACTGGAATTTGGGGTTTTTAGTTTTGAGAGTGCGTCTCCCCAACAACAATACAGTCAGTAACCTCCTGATCAGATAAATGTCTGACATAGAAACTGTTGATTTTATTTCTGTCCACTTCATCTGACTTCTGATAGGGTGAGAGAATGTTTTAATTTAGAGCCAAGTTTTATTTTGACAATAGTTTAGGAAAGCGGCTTTTAGTCACTGTGAGCTTTTTCAGTGTCAGGAGAGGACAGATTGACTTACTGGAGATCTGCTGCTCCTGTCCAAGAGGATGCTTAATTCATAGAATCCTAAAGGGATAGAATGGTTTGAGTTGGAAAGGACTTGAAAGATCATCTAGTTCCAACCCGCTGCCATGGGCAGGAACACCCTCCACTGGACCAGGTGTGGGCTGAGCTGATCTCTTGGCTGACAGAGAATGAGGAGATCATTTGGTCCAGCATTAAGCAAATATTAAATACTTATGCTTAAGGGTGCATTGAAGGAATTTGGCTTGATATTTCTAAATTTAGTGTTGAAAAAAGCTTCATTGCCTGATGATTTTTGCTTGATCAGTTATGCTGATACTCATGGGGATACTGATATGTAAGTTGTCAGGGGACATTCATTGTGCAAGGTAGGAGACAAGTGGGGAGCTGTGCAGTTTGCAGACCCGGTTGTTGCTGGAAGACACTATGTTTAATGGAAGGAAGTTACTCGGGTGTTAGATTAATCAAAGTACTCCTGGACAAGTCCATTCGCTCTTGGAAGAAGGGACAAG
>VWZZ01002364.1:75440-86301 GCA_013399095.1 Psophia crepitans | reverse complement strand
CCTTCTTAACTCTGTTATCCCAGAGGCGCTGTCACTGTCACTGATGTTCTCGTCCTTGGCCAGTGGCAGGTCCGTTTTGGAGCTGGCTGGCATTGGCTTTATTGGACCCCCCTGCCCCCCCCTCCCCATGCAAACCCAAAACACCCTTACTGGGAGGTCAGGCTGCCAGAGTGGGGACCAGCTCAGTGCCAGTGCAGCTGAGGGTGTCCCTTCCCATGCACAGACACTGCCAGGTAGCTCCATGGTGGACAACTCAGCCTTGCTGTGCAGTGCCGGGATGGAGGCAGAAGGAACAAAGGAGAGGAGCCCCTTGTGCAGCCCCTGGCACAGTGGTGCCTGGTTCTACAAACACAAACAGACCTGGAAATTGAACTGCTGTTTCCTAAAGTGTAACTTCTAGTGAAGTTCTTGTGGCTGCCACAAGACAGACAGACAAACATACGGTCCACAGCAGACACAGAGAAGGGTGCAGTATAGGACAACGGCAGCAGGGAGACCAGAAAGAGCAGTGAGAAGAAGCTAGGTGGGAAAATACAGGAGGACTGCTGAGGGGGATTAGCATCAGACAGGGAGCTGAGGACACCTTGCAAGGGAAGAGGAGGCACAATTTATCACTGCAAAATCTTTATCTCGAGCCATTTTTAGTGTGTGGTATCAATTACCACTTATCTGTGCCCTGTAGCTAGATGGTTCCTGCTTGTCTCCCCAGTCCTATGCTTTCACAGTCACTGCTTCCCCCACCGAACTGCTGCTGAGTGGAGGAGAGTAATCAGCATATCACATAGAACTTTGGGAGATGTTATAAATCAGGTCTATTCTGTGGCCAGATCTCAGTATGGGTGGGATTTGGGGGTGGGGAATTACGATGTTTCAGCACAGAAGTATGTTATTATTCCGTGGTATGATGAGTGATTGTGTGGGGTGGTGGGTCAGTGCACTGCTGCTCTCTTCTGCCTGGTAAACACTACTTGGGGCCACAGTGTGGGGTTTATAAACACAGAATTAAGAACTGCCATGAAAATAGGAGTGACCTGGTTACTGCAGAGAATTATTACTTTTTGGGTGTTTTGACATTTGTTCCCTTAAAATCAGTTGTGATGTTTAAAATCTAGACACAAGCTACTGCTTAGCCAGAAAAAGCCTAGGGGTAAAAAAACCCAAACCAACCAACCAACCAACCAAAAACCAAACCAACCCCCCCAACAGTTGAAAACTCAGAAATGAGGGACTAAATCTCTCCCTTGCAGGCATTCCCCTGAAACAACATGGGATCCTGGGCTTTTGGCTTCGAATGTCTGTACTCTGCCAAAAGCAAAAGACAAAGCCAGATCTCCTGGGGCTTGGGCAATGCTTGAGTTCCCTGATACCTAACCCAGCACCGCTGAGCAAAAGGTCTCCATCCATCCTAAATACTAGCTGCAGATTCAACTGAAAGAGGCATACCTCGATGTCAGGAAACTTCCAAGTCACAAATTCTAGATCTGACATAGTTTTTGTAGATCTCTACTTGGATTAACACCTTCTGATCTGGCCCTTGATTTCAGTTCACCTTTACTTATGCAAACGGGACAGGAGACTCAACAGTGTTCCCCGGGGCTGGGTCTGGTTCCAGACATTTGAATGTCAGGGTTGACAGTATCAGATACCATCTCTTCTCAGTTTCCCAGCCTTGTTACGTGGTGCCAAGAGAGTTTGGAGTGGTGTTTGACCTTCAGTGCTTGCCCTGCCAGCCTACTGAAGCAGCTGAGGGTTAGCTGCCTGAGTGAAATGTGAAACTCAAAATCATTAAAACAATTTAGTTTAGTAATTCAAGTAGCAATGTAAGCAAGGATGAGCAAAAGCCAGCACTTCACATCCAAAGCCAGATTTTGGGTGTCTGGGGATGCAGAAGTCTGGACTATGTTGGATCTTGCTCCCTCAGCGAGTGTTTTCTGGGCAGGGCTGGTCTTTCTGCCTCAAAAGTAATATTTACACAGCCAAGACATGGTCTAGTTCTTTAAATGAAGTACAGATTGTCCAAGGAGTTGTCAGTACCACATCTCTCACTGAGACTTGTGCATTGACAACTTGTTTATCTCCCTTCTGTGTGATAGATATTCAGCTTTTGCAATAGGAGGTGGCTAAATTTTCCCCAAAGAGCCAAACTCAGCTCTGGGAAATGAGCTTGCAGCAACATCCCTGTGTAGGGCTGATGAGGTGAACAGGACACGTTCTATTGAGTAGGGTGTTTGAATTATTGCAGAAATATTATTAATTCTTTTTTCCTGAGGACTCTCTTCCCTTCTGCGGAAGCTGTTGTTTCACTTACACTCTTGGTCTGCTGTTCAAACTGATGCATAAGCAGTTTGCAAAGTGCCTAACACAGACAGCGGTATCTGAGTCTGCTGCAGGTATCAATGGATAATTGAAGCAGAAATGAGAGTGAATGGCAAGCATCCTCCAGTGTGTAATTCACTGATGTCCTCACTTCTACAGAAACTCACAGATCACCAGCTGATTCAAGGTCCATTGGGGAGGTGGAAAAAACCCGTGCACAAACACAAACATAGGTTTCATCTTGTTTGAAGACTTCCTGAAGCTTACAGTGAGCTCTGAATGAAAACCATTTTTTCTGTAAATAACTTCAATAGTTGAAATATAGGAAGGCAATGCAATCTCCCTGCAGGTGAGATAACCTTCTGGGACTTACACCTGGGACAGAGAAGGTAAAGCATAACTCACAGACAATGGAGAAAGGATGGGAAAAAAAAAACCAAACTCGGAAAAGCTTTCATCAAAGAAAATTGAATTTAGGGGAAGAATTTGCCCCATAAATCTAGGAGTAAAAATAGCCAAGGCTGGCTGATAGTGGTCTGAAAAATGAGTTCAGTTAGAATGGTCACAGCTGTGATGGATAGGGGAGCTGCTTCTTATCAGGTCAGGCCAGTAATGGAAAGGCAATGGGATAATCATCAAATAATTCTTTTTACTACCTATCAGTTACACATAAGTGGTTGCCTTGCAGAACCAGTTAACTGGTGACAGTAAATGTGAGCAGAGCCTGTACGCTTCAAATGAGGATCTCCTTGTGCTCCTCCCTTACTCGTTCAAGTGCATTTTGTTTCTCCATCTCTGGTGTTGCCTGGGTTAGCTCTGATTGAGTGCTGTTGCCATCGGATAGTGCCTTGGTAACTATGGGAAGCGTGCTAGAGATGCCATAATAGTTTCAAGGTGACATGCGTCACCAGCAAGCCCCCCTCCCCAGACTTAACTCGTTTCACCAGTGTGACTCAGCTGAGATGCCTTAAGAGATTTATTTTTCAGATAAGAGCGAAGCTGAAGTCATGACTAGGGGTCCCGAGAACAATATTCTTGTTACTATTGTTATTGTTCCTGCTGTTACTAGTACTGTTACTAATACGGGTGATATAGCATACCTAGCAGTGCTGATAATAAAAGCAACGAGGAATAATAGTAATAAAAACATTTCCCTCGTTCTTCCTGAGCACTAGAACTTCCCTGGCATCAATAAAAAGCATCCCTCTGACCTTGGATAGCTGCAGTTTATCCAGGCAGGAGTTTCCTGAGGTGTCACTTTGGAGCTAATGTTCTTTAAGGTTGCTGCAGGGGGGCCTTTAAATTGGGAAGTGAAGAGGCTCCCAATGTGTGGCTCCTCAACACACTTGGAGGGTGTGTGAGGCTTAGTGACAGAGGCTGTGTTGGGGCTGTAAATTACAAACATACTATCAGAGTCCAGTGATAAAATTGCGACCGTGACCACGTTCACGTGAATGTGCGATACATCTCTGAAGCTTCTTTACCATGTTCAGATCGGAAAGCAGAGAAAACATAGAATCATAAAGGTTGGAAGAGACCTCAAGGATCATCCAGCCCAACCGTCCCCCCCCCACCTATTACCCACTAAACCACGTCCCTAAGTACCACATCCAACCTTTCCTTAAACACCCCCACGGACGGTGACTCCACCACCTCCCTGGGCAACCTGTTCCAATGCCCGACCACCCTTTCCGAGAAGAAATTTCTCCTCATCTCCAACCTAAACCTCCCCTGGCACAACTTGCAGCCGTTCCCCCTTGTCCTGTCACTAGTTATCTGTGAGAAGAGGCCGACCCCCAGCTCACCACAACTTCCTTTCAGGTAGTTGTAGAGGGCAATGATGCCCATATAGCCAGATACGTGGTTGCTCTGTGTTTCCAAGTCGAAATATACTCCTGTTTTATAAAACATTGACCCTTACAGTATTGTGGGCCAACTATTGTACATGGTGTATACATAGAATAGCCAGGCCAGGATCTTCTCTGGCCCCTAACACTTACTGTTTCCAGTTTAAAGGAGATAACCCCAGAACTGAGCAGAAACGGTTGCTGTCAGCATGGCACACTCCCAGTTGTATCTGTTATTTGGGATGTTCTTTAGACAATAAACTGTCTTTTATCATAATGGTGTGTGCTTGGCCATGACAGGGTTGCACTCACTGATGAAATTACCAAGCATCTGTGAAACAAATGGAACCCTGCAGCCATGTGCCCCATGTTCCCTGCTCTCCTCCACTGCAGAGTAGAAGACACTGATCTTTCTCTCTGAGCAGGGGCTGTCTTTTACTTTACTGCTTAATAACTTGCTCAGTGGAATCATATTTTTATTTGGGGCTAGCATGCTGCTGTACTGCTGATACAATAATTGTTTGTAAAAGGGAAATATTCACTTCTTCATGCGCCTCCTTTTTCTTTTTAACACAAAAAACTATCTGCCAAAAGAAAAATACTCACCTTTTGATTCCTAGTGATTTTGTCTTTGTTAGTTTTCATCAGCAAATCCTCATCTTCAGAGTTGCAGCTCTTCACAAAGCTTTGCAGTTTTCCTTTCAAAGCACCACACTATTCGGTGAAACTTGAGCCAACTCATGAGTTTAATTAGTTATGTGACTTAAAGGAAAACATGGTTGCAGTTTCCTACATGCCATGTCACACCACGCATCTGTTGAATAGGCTGTGGGAGTCGTCCAAGAAGTGCTTGCCCTATTACTCGGAAAGCCAAGGCCTTTTGTTCCCTTCAGTGGCAGCTTGACTTAATAATTAATACTTAGCACTTTGTAAACAAGAGTTAATGAATCCTCATGCTACCCCAAGGCTAAGGATTAGTGCTTCTCTTACATGAGGTGGGAGACTGGGCCACAGCAAGCCCTGTGGTGTCTTCTTCTCCAGTTGCAATGGCCCAGGAAGCTTCAGGACTGTGTTTCCGCTATACAAGAAACTGCCTTTAAAACACAGGAGGGCTTTTTGTTCAGGAACAGTAGGAAGAAACACTGAGTACAGTGGATCTGTGGATTTGGACCCTGATCTTCTTGCTGGTGGAGTAGAAGGCCATGGTACCCACTGTTTCCAGATACAGGCAGGAATTCATGCTACCATGGGCGGGGATGGCTAATATAAATTCAGCTTCCATGTTAAAATTATTCTTGAGGGACCATGACTCTCATGGCAGCTCCTCCTTGTCCTTTTTGAAACTTTGATGTCACAGACTGAGATACGTAGTGATTAGTCAGGCTTGTCACTCTCTCTCATCTCATGAATCAAGAGAAATGGTGAATCCTTGAAAAATTCAATAGTTAAGTGCAGGTGCCACAGTGAAATAGAATATAGAACTCAGGCCAAGGAGAAACAAGCCAGGTTCAAATAAAGAAACTCAATCAGACAATAATCCCTTGTGCATTCTTAGGAATACAAGAGATCACCTGGAGTCTCCTGCTCCATGGAGTAACTACGTGGAGTTACTTTTCTGCCCTTTCCCACCCAACACAAGCCCCTAAACATTCACCAGTGTTCCTGTACCATTAGACTTTCAAAGTGCAAATGCCATATGCAGAATTCAGATGTACCGATAAGATAAGCAGGATAAATCTGGTTTCAGACACCAGCTCCATAGTCCTGCTTTGGGCCAGCTCTGTGAATGGCTCAGCAGCTAAGTTAGAGGACAAATAACTGTTTATTTTTTGAGCATGTCTCTGGAGGAGACTTATGTTCCCAAGATACGTAGGTTAGGTGAGGCCTGATCAGTGGCTTTCAGTATGTTGATGACGCGTAAGCAATGGCTTGAAGTGCCTACATGGACAGGAGAAAAAAAGGGGTGTCAGTGGTTTAACCAATTCACTCAAAGCTCTGGCAGATCCAATAAGTGGATCCAAATCTTCCAGTGTCCTCCTGCATCCACACACCCAGCTGGACATAAAACTGAACCACAGTTGTAAGTCTGTGCACTTTCATACTTTTTTACATTTGCATCAAGGGCTAAAACACTGTAGCCAAAACTCTCTTTCTCGTCAGGGTGTGGATGACTTTAACCTCTTGCAGGTCAAGGCAAAGCTTGGCAGGGAAGGGACTCCAGGGGAAGGGGAGGCCTCTTCTTCAAAGCAGCTTAATCCTGCCAGGGAATTGCTTCTGAGCCCACTGCTGAATGCCATCCTCCCCTGCCTGCCTCAGCACTCTGCTGAGGAGTAATTCGATGGCTTAAGCTTCTCCCCGTGACTCGGGCTTCTCCCCAATGATTGCAGTGGTGACGCAGCACCAGCAGCTCATCACTGACTCACTCCATCAACGTCTGAGAGAAGCAGGGGCAAGAGGGAGACCTTCGTCTCCTTCATTTAAATTCCAGATTTTCTGTGAAGCTGGCAAAGCTTGCCTGAGACCTTCTGCATGCCGTGCTACAGAAACCTTCACGCTCGCGTCCTCTGGGAAGCTGCCTGTAGCATCCAGCACCCCTCTGAGTCAGGTCTGGTGGCTTTTCTGTTTGTTTGTTTCGCCGGACATAGACAAATACATCACATGGGAAAACGGGAAGTGCAAATACCTTCAAAGGATACTCACTGACGCCGTGGCGAACGCTGCAGCTTTTTGCAAAACAGGAGGGAAAATAAGACTTAACAACAGTGGCATTAATAACGTATATGTGTGCCGAAGCACCGCAAGCAACCAGAAACAGCTGCATGCTGCAGTCTTCCCCAGTTCTCTGTGGCAGTTGCCTTGAGATGCCTGATAAATCACCTTTGCCTCCAGCTGAATTAAAAAAGGCCTGTCTTGTCAGAGCCTGTGTTGCTATGACGTTCCCAGAGCGCTGGTTCCTTGTCTGCAGAGCTACCAGGCAGTGGAGCCTCCTGGAATCCTTATCTGCCTGTCTGACACAGTTTTGCCCTGAACATGTTGTGCCTTTGCAAATTATAATCCGATTTGAAAGTGATACTTATCTTAAGTGGGCTAAATGACTTACAGTTCGTAATCCTGGACTTCAATAAAAGTCTAGGCATAAGACACACAATATCACTCCGTCCAGAATGTAGTGTTATAATCTGTCAAGGGCCCTGATTTGGGAGCAGGGATTGAATTCCTTGTGTGTAGCACAGACATCATCGCTTGCATGATCCCCTAGCTTTCAAGTCATTACACCACTGACTGCTCTATTTCTCAAGCGACTTGTGCAACTTCGTTTCTGTGCCTGATCCCAGGAGTTTTATTTCCCTGGTTCACAGAGCATCGCAGCAGCAGGCTTCGTCATCAAACCCTTGGTGACATTGATGTCTCGGAGTTCAAAGCTTTATCCAGCTCAGGTGTGTCTGCAAAACTACTTCAACCAAAGGTTTTTTGAATAGAAAGGATATTGTCACACTCATCAAAACAGCAAGCTTCTCTATTATCTTTTTTTTTTTTGCATTATTTTCTGCAAAACGGTGTTCTCATCCATCAATGGGAGGCATGCAGACCTCCATACACGCACTGTTGTTAGTACAGTGGACAAGCATTTGGAAGACAACCTTGGTGTGCTGATGTCCCGATGCTCTGCAGCAGCTCTTGCTGTCATCAGGTGGATGATACAGTCCTCGGGAGGGAACATGTTGCTGGTAGGGTGTTGCTGGTAACTGGCCCTTGCTGGTGTTCAAGCTCCTGTGATAACAACAGTGACCCTGAGAAGAATCTGGAAGGGCAGGAGATAAATTGTGGCCAAGTCTTACTACACATCCATGCCCTAGCACTGCACAGATTGCAGTTCTCAAAAGTATTGCTCCAGGGCAAGGAAATGCAAACATTGTATTGTGAAAGAAAGCGATGGTTGGCGTTGGAAGACAACACCAAGTATGTTTGGCTATAAAGACGCTGAAAATATAAAGCACAGAGAGCAATATGAGGCAGAAGCAGACAGGTGAAGAATGATTGAGGTAGATGTAGAGATTTGGGCTGAATTTGTGCCTTGCTGTGTACAGGCAGCCTCCGATTCAGCGAGGACCTGCTCGGCAGGAGTTCAGGGTCACATTACTGGGTGCAGTCACCTTCAGTCACTGTTGGGTTCAGCTCATCAAGTGCCTAAGCTTCAGCCAGACATTGGATTAGCTTGTGAGTACACTGCAATATTTTGCCGTAAAGCAATACCCTCCTCCAAATCTGGACAACCATGAATAACCTTTCCCAGGCAGCTCTCTGCCTGCTTTTGGGTCTTTTCTTTTGCAATCAGAAAAGACAAGTGTTTCTAGTCCTGGGCGGACCCTGTCCAGACCCATAATGGAAACAATGTGCTTTGCTTCTGCTCCCATGGTTGTGGCACATAAGACATTGAAACAGGTCTCAAAAAAGCTGCACTGAGGAGGAGAGAAGCAAAGTGAGGTTTTTTTTGCCTCAAGTGGCTCCTGAAATTGTCTTCCTTTACTTTGGACACTGTCCTTGTGGTATTATCAGGGTGTATACTCCACTGCCTGAGGACATGGGAATGACCTATTCTGCTTATGAGATTCATTTTATCTGTATTTTTCACCACTATATGAATCCCTGCAGGGATGGTTTCCTCAGCTCCCACAGATCCCACCTCTATTTTCTCGTGTTGCCGCCATGCCAGGCATCAGACTTCAAACTAGCTGTTGGGGAAAGTCTTGCCCAACAACTAGGTAAGAGTGCGTTTAATTTTTATGACAAGCAGATTTGATTCGTCCAAGGACATTTGCTTGGAACTATTAAATTAGAACTTTGGAAATAAACTAGCTGGAGATTAGCTCGTGGTTGGAAGGCAAAACGAGGCGCCATTAACAAAAATGCGGTGTAGGCAGTCTCTAGAGATGGCAAACGTCAGAGCTGAATCTGGGCGGAGATTTGGAGGTTCTGTTTAACCCATTAAAGGTTTCATGGTGAAGCTTAGGACAGCTGTATTATTTATGAGTGGCTCTTATACTCCTGGTTTATTTATGCCACATATTCTTACAGAAATATTATGAGTTAGAGAGTTATAAAATATTTTACGGTCTGAACATCCCACTATAAATTCATGTTGCCTTAGTTACCATCTGGCTAAGTGCACAGGTGAGGAAAGGCAGAGAGACCGAGAGAGAGAGATTAGTGCCAATACATTTTTAAAATCTTGAAAGATCTTGTGAATTTTAATGTTGTGATACGATAGAAAGCTTTCAAGACCTGCACAATTCAAGGGGGCTATGAAATCAAAGATTCAGACTGGCAGCTGACAAGATAGTGAACACACTTATGGGTCTTTTTATTAAGAAAATCATGAATGGACATGGTTTAGTGGGTGGGTGGTGGAGGGACGGTTGGACTAGATGATCCTTGAGGTCTCTTCCAACCTTAATGATTCTGTGATTCTATGAATCTAAACCTGAATATTGCTCAATTAAAAGCTTTAGTGAAGCTAATAGTTCGTTCTTGACCACTTTCTGGTTTTGTGCTAGAGACCTGTGTCTTCCCTGGTAATTAAATGCGCTTCAGCCTCTGGTTGTGAAAGCAGGTGGCATGGCACAACTTATATTGATACGATTGTGTTGGGACTCGTCTAGTCTATGCCACTTCCTGATCCCAATGGTTAGGCTGCGCTGTCCTGTGAAGCGTGCACAGGCATTGCTTGTATTAGTTTTTATGGACCAATATAGCTCCATGATGTAACCTGATGACTAAACAGTAAAGACTGGCTGCGGGATAGCATGCTCTGGTCCATGCTCTAGTTGATTTAGTGTAAATGTAGGCACAGGGAGAAATGACATTTTCTGAGTACTTTCAAAAGTGGTACAGCTAGTTGAACTAAGCAGGCTGGAACTGTGGCACTGGTATTCCTGTGAAGTTTTGAGATACAGTTGTGAGACACATAATAGTTGATGTTTTTCATAGAGCAAGTCCCAACTGCCAGAATCAACAGCAAAGACTTGATATTCTCGAACTTCATTCGAAAAGACAAAGGAGAACATTAAATCATATAATTCTAGCATACACTGTCGTGAAGGATAGCTGCATGAATGGAGGTTCCCCCTGTGAGCAGAGACCAGCATTTCATAAAAGCTATAATTTCAAGCCAAGTCATAATCTTATGAGAACAGACTCATTTCTTTATCAGAAGAGCAGTACTGCTAGCAGATTAGATACCTCCGACTCCTAAGGTTTTCTTTATTCACAGAATCACAGAATCACAAGGGTTGGAAGGGACCTCAAAAGAACATGTAGTCCAACCCCCCCTGCCAAGGCAGGGCCACCTAGAGCACATCACTCAGGAACACGTCCAGTCGGGTTTTGAATGTCTCCAGAGAAGGAGACTCCACAACCTCTCTGGGCAGCCTGTTCCAGTGCTCTGTCACCCTCACGGTGAAAAAGTTTTTCCTTACGTTAACCCGGAACCTCCTGTGCTCCAATTTGCACCCGTTGCCCCTTGTTCTATCACTTAGTGAGGCCGAGAAGAGCCTGGCTCCATCTTCCCGACACTCACCCTTAACATATTTATAAACATTGATGAGGTCACCCCTCAGCCTCCTCTTCTCCAAGCTAAGGAGACCCAGCTCCCTCGGCCTTTCCTCATAAGGGAGATGTTCCACTCCCTTGATCGTCTT
>VWZZ01002364.1:42259-74958 GCA_013399095.1 Psophia crepitans | reverse complement strand
TCTCTTCTCTTCTCTTCTCTTCTCTTCTCTTCTCTTCTCTTCTCTTCTCTTCTCTTCTCTTCTCTTCTCTTCTCTTCTCTTCTCTTCTCTTCTCTTCTCCTCTCCTCTCCTCTCCTCTCCTCTCCTCTCCTCTCCTCTCCTCTCCTCTCTTCCTCTTCTCTTTCCTTTTCCTTTTCCGAGACAAAATGCGCCTAAGAAGTTTGGAAATAAAACCAGAAGTGTCTGCTCTGTGTCTGTTATCTGCCTACAATCAGGAAAGGCAATCATGGCTCATTAGGCCCATGTATTGGCTTTTTGGCTCACTGCTGCTGAATAATATGATCATATAGGCTGAGAGCTCTGTATTGACTTACATGGGAGTCTGAGCCTCCAGGGAAGCTGAATACAGATGTTTGCAGTCACTCTTCTCAAAATGATACCCTGGGGATCTTGGATATTAGTGATGATAGCTCGTAACTGTGTCCTGACAGAAATAGTTTCTCTAAATTAGAATGAGGAAAATGGGTCGAAATCATGGCACACTTATTTTATTTTTAGTCCGAGTTCGTACTGAAGTCAGTAAATGTGTGGACACACTGGCTGTTTGTTAGTCAATCTTTTACAAGTTTTAACTTGATGGCCAGTTTCAACCAAACCTAAAAGAAAGATTGAGATGTCAGATCTCAGTTTTCCGTGTGTGGAAACTGATACTAGCAATGCTGGCAGAACTGTCTTAGGCATGGTAACTCGTACTGGAGGCAGGTGAATTCACACAGGAAAGCAACTCTGCGACATGGGACCCATGCCTATTTGCTTCCTGTTCAAGGCCCTACTAGTTTCTAAATGAGGTAGCAGAAGGTAGAATCCCAGACACCAAAATGGATTTTGGAGATAAGTGGAATAATTTGAAAAACGTATTTATTTTGGGGTAGCAGTAAGCTGCAGTATTTCAAAAGAAGCTCTATCTTCTTACCTGAACATGTTCAAAGGAATGACTATACTATTTTGTCAGAGGTATGAAACATCTGGCCACCTAGATCAGGTTCTATTTGGTGTGTTCTATCTCACAAAGGTTTATTTTTGACTGTTCTTGCCCAGCCAATATTTATTGACTCACTGTGGTGGGCTAACCCTGCTAGGCAGCTAACCAGCACACAACCACCTGCTCACTCACCCTCCAGTGTGGTGGGGAGGACAGCTGGAAGGGCCAAAGTGAGAAAACTTGTAGGTTGTGATAAAGATAGTTTAGTAGGTAAAGCAAAAGTTGCACACACAAGCAAAGTAAGGAGTTTAATCACTACATCCCATTGACACGCAGATTTTTAGCCATTTCATAGAATCATTAAGGTTGGNAGAAGAAATTTCTCCTCATCTCCAACCTAAACCTCCCCTGGCACAACTTGCAGCCGTTCCCCCTTGTCCTGTCACTTGTTATATGTGAGAAGAAGCCAACCTCCAGCTCGCCACAGCTTCCTTTCAGGTAGTTGTAGAGGGCAATAAGGTCTCCCCTGAGCCTCCTCTTCTCCAGACTAAACAGTCCCAGTTCCCTCAGCTGCTCCCATCAGACCTGTGCTCCAGCCCCTTCACCAGTTTTGTTGCCCTTCTCTGGACACGCTTCAGGGCCTCGATGTCTTTCTTGTAGTGAGAGGCGCAAAACTGGACACAGTACTCGAGGTGCGGCCTCACCAGGGCTGAGTGCAGGGGAACAATCACCTCCCTGCTCCTGCTGGCTACACTATTCCTGATACAGGCCAGGATGCTGTTGGTCTTCTTGGCCACAAGGGGATATTATCTAGTTCCAATCCCCTGCCATGGGCAGGGACACCCTCCACTAGATCAGGCTGCCCCAAAGAACCTGGCCCTTGAATTGATCATGAATGCAATCATAACTTACCTTATTTATATGTTGAGAGTTTCCTAAAAAATGTTTATTACATAAAAGTACCTTTCAAAGTGTAACTAAGAGATATTTATTCTCACCGATCACTGATTTAGGTGGGACCAAATATTAGACTGGAATACAGAGCTGATCACAAAATAGTCCCCAATACTTTCTCCATGGCCCTCAGTTTCCTTTGTTGACTTGATGTCTAAAATATACTGGACAGGTATTTTTTCCAGCAACGTTAAACATAGATGAGTAATTCTTATAGTCTTTTAAAATACTTCAGGCAAAGAACTACCCATCTGCACAACTAATACACTTATAACTACCACATCTTGAAATTGCCTGGGCTCCTTAAGGGCTCCCTGTTCCAGCAATTGAAGCTTACTGAAACAATAAATATGGGAAAGCTGTCATTTCTGATGAGGTGAGGAGCTCAGAACTGGTTAGTGTTAATTTACTTCTTGAGGTGGTTTGAATTTTGACAAAAATATAGTGTTTTGCTGTTGCTGTTTCAGTTTGCTGGCTGAGCATTTCTTTAAATGCTTACTGCCTCTGCTCAGCAATATAAAAGCAAGATTGCTTTTTATTGCAATTCTCCCCCAGCACAAGACTGTGTCTGGGTCTCTTACAGACTTAGCTAAGCTTGTCAGTCTGAGAACTTCAATTTTAATTTGCCTGGAGCCCTCAGGCCACTTTTCTTGCAGTAGTCCTCTGGCTCCCAGGAGAGGTGATAGGCTCACCCTTAAGAGGGTGAGATGACAAAGGACTACCATGCATCTCCCTGTGCAGGTTCTGTGGGGAGTTGTGATGCTGTGGCAGGTGGGCTGCATGGTTTTCCTTGTGTATCATTCACAGTGGGGCTAAGACAGCAAGCTGCAGGGTCCCAGGGCAGTGGTACAGCTCAGGGAATTGTATTTGCTCTTCTGGGGACTGTTCTGCCCTGACCTTGTCTGCTGCTCATTCCAGTGCTGTTCCCTTCCCCTACTTGTGGTCCTCCGTTCCCCAGGCACTTCATAATATTTCCACTCACAGCGTGGTTCTTGTTCCTTCTGCTCCTCTTGGCTCCCTGCATGTCAGCCACTCTGCTTTCAGTTCCATAACTGTCCCTACCAGCCAAAAGAAGAAACCACAGGAAAAATTTTGCCTATACCTCCAAAAGATGGGATGGAGTATGCTTGCTAGACTGGGAGTTTTAGAAGGACCTAGAGACTCTGTGCAACATATTCTGCTGAAACTGCAACTCATCAGGTGCAAGAAGAGTGGACAGGACACTGCTGATAAGTGAGGCGTGGAGGTGAGCATGAAGGTGTTAGGAAATCATCATGAAAACAGTGAAATAATTACTAAATCTGTGGAAGATTAACTTCTCTAGATTTACTTTAAGTTACTTTAAATCTGCTTCTTTTCTTTGCCTCATTCCTTCAAACAGAAGAAGCAATTTTGCTGAAATTTGCTAAGGACTCTGCGTTTTCCACAATGAAAACATACATTGAAGGGAAAACATTTAAGCTTTCCAGCCTCCAAGCTTACGATTTGTAAACAACAGTTAGGGTGTGATAAGCAACTTTCTGTTGATCTCAATGGAAGTTGTGGATAAAGAGAGAAGGCTGAGACAGAAACACAAGGGACAAAGAGGAGAGATCAGTCAAAATGTGTCAGATCAGTGAGCACATGCAGTCCTGCCTTGACGGCTCACTTTTGCTTGTTTTCCTCCAGCAAAAAAAAAAAAAAAGGTGCCTTTTTGTTCTCTGCCAGTATAGCCTGTGTCTCACCGAAGATGCTGAGAGGGGGAAGGGAAGGCTCAGAGAGGAGCTGAAAAATGAAGGGAAAATTCCACTCATGATTCATTTCTATGCTTGGAACTTGAAAT
Source organism: Psophia crepitans (assembly GCA_013399095.1). NCBI lineage: Eukaryota > Metazoa > Chordata > Aves > Gruiformes > Psophiidae > Psophia > Psophia crepitans. The sequence continues at coordinate 71,221 of VWZZ01002364.1, read as the reverse complement.
TCAATGTTCAAGCTTCATTTAAAGGGATATGATTAAAGCTTGGGGAATTTCCTAAGGGATTTCTGCACACAGAGATGGACAGGGGTGCCTCACAGCACTTGCAAAAGGACCTAAGCAGTGTGGGTGCCTAATCCTCCACAATTCCTCTCCTAACTCTTTCGTAGTTCACACTGAGTTCCTATCTCACATCTTAATATGCCTTTGTAAACCTCATGTAATCCTGCATTCACTAAATTCCTTTGCTTGGTTATAAGGCAGGCAGTTATTTGCAGCAATACCTTATGACAAGAACAGATGCTTTCAAGCAGCATTTCCCCAGAATAATTTCCTTTCTACAAACTGTTCTGTCCTCCCAGTAATAACAGCAGCCCTTTAGGAAAAGCAGAGCACCAGGGCATTGCTGATACTGAGCATTGCCTGTATTTGTGCTGTACTGGGACCAGTACAGTATGAGCTGGCTCTCATTTTACCCAGCGTAACTCCAGCCTGGTCTCTTACTATAACATCTTCTCTTCATGTCACTTCTCTTTCTCAGTTCCTTCAAAAACTCAGCACTTCAGCGTCCAGTTGTTCTCTAGTTTTGGTAAGACTGAATCTGGAAATGATGTAGGTGCAACTTTTTCTTTCCTAACTTCATTGTTTCATAGAATCATGAAATGATAGAATATCCCATGTTGGAAGGAACCCATAAGGATCATCAAGTCCAACTCCTGGCTCCACACAGGATTGGCCCAATCAGAGCAGATGACTGAAAACGTTGGCCAGGCGCTGCTTGAACTCAGCCAAGCTCGAGGCGGTGTCCCTGGTGGAGCCTGTTCCAGTGCCCCACCACCCTCTGAGTGAAGAACCTTTTCCTGACCTCCAACCTAAATCTTCCCTGTTGCAGCTCCATGCCATTCCCTTGGGTTCTATCGCTGGTCACCAGAGGGAGGAGATCAGCGCCTGCCCCTTCACTCCCCCTCGGGAGGAAGCTGTAGGCCGCCACGAGGCCTCCCCTCAGCCTCCTCTTCTCCAGGCTGAACAAGCCGAGGGACTTCAGCCTCTCCTCATACGTCTTCCCCTCTAGACCCTTCACCATCTTGGTTGCCCTGTTTGAAATGGTAGAATAATTTTTGCTGAAACTTTATATATATATACATATATATATATATATTTATATCTCTCTCATTTTGTGGTCTATTTTTAGATGCTGCTGAGGACCATGCTCCATGAACTACTGCAGGTGAGCAATGCATTACAAGCTGATATATATTGCCTTTGCCTTGTTTCTTATCTTCTACTGCAACTGTAAAGAAGAATGTGGCTTGAAATGAAGTAAATTTGAGTAACTCACTTTATGATTACTTGGAAGAGTCAATCAGTTTTTAAAAAAAGTTGTAATTGGTTTTATATAAGAAAGTAACTCTCTAGCTAGAGGACAAAGTAGAGAGAAGTCAGTTTTGTAAGAGTCTTGTATTTGTCTGAATATCTTTATAGAGCTGCCTGAGTCTCAGGCATCGCAAAAAAAAACCCTCAAAAAAACTCAGACTGAGCAAAATAATAGAAAACAATTTTCACATGCTTTTACACCTGTGCAGCTGTGAGCAAGCTCAGCTTGGCAGAAGTGCTGTGATTGCTGTGAAGGTGTGAAGTGAGGAGAAGCTGAACAGGTGTTGGGAGAGTGAAAGACCAAGGGAATCATTGCTGGATGTTGGGATGGGACTTGAGTATGGCTGCGCTGAGTATGACCAGAAGGTACTGTACAAGAAAGTGAGATGAAAGTCTTTTTGAGGAGAGAATAGACAATTCACATTGTCAGAAAAAGATAGATGGCTGAAGGACAGAACGTCTGGGGCAACCAGAGGGTGCAAGTTATTTGTGTGCAAAAAGGTGGAACTGGATGGTCCCAAGTTATTAAAAAAGATGGTGGGAGATTTTGATCTGAAGCAGGGGTGAAAGAAGGTGTGATGAGTCCTGATCTAATCTGCACAAAAGCCTCCCCTGACTCCCACCACCACCATTAACATTCTCTTGCAGTGTTTTTCCATGTCATATCTGTCAACCTCGAGTGGTTCTCCTAGAATACTTCAAGTGGCAACTGAATTCCTTGCTTAGTCAAAAAGAGCAATTCAGTTCATCCTGAAGTAACCACTTACTGACTGGTCAGCCAAATTGCTCTTTTGAGTCCATTCACTGTACTGACTAGATTGGACTAGATTATAATGAGAGTCTGGGCCCGTACCATAGTTGTAGATATGTCTTTCTCAACTGGGGCTTGGTCCCTCCTGAGATGTGGGACAAAGGAACAACAAAGGACCCTGCTGTTAGCCCTTCTTGGTGTTGTCTCATCACAGTGGGTTTGGATTTCCACTGGCATGTCTTTCCAAAGTTGCACTGCACTAACCACTGGTGCCCACTGACAGGACAAGGGGCAACGGACACAAACTGGAACACAGGAAGTTCCATCTGAACATGAGGAAAAATTTCTTCACTATGAGGGTGACCGAGCACTGGAACAGGCTGCCCAGAGAGGCTGTGGAGTCTCCTTCTCTGGAGATACTCAAAACCCACCTGGATGTGATCCTGTGAACCTGCTTTAGCAGGGGGGTTGGGCTAGATGATCTGCAGAGGTCCCTTCCAACCCCTACCATTCTCTGATTCTGTGACTTCTAAATATATCCCTGTTGCAAGCAGCCAGCATCTTCTGGCCAGTTTTCCCATTCTTAGTCTGCAGGAAACCCTTCACTTAGTGCTTCTTAAGGAATAAGAATGGGGACCACAACTCCAAATAGTAAAAATGGTAATTCTTATTACTTGTTTTCACAACATTCTCCAGCCTGATTCCTGAGATGGCCAATTTTGGGATCTGGCTGTTCACTCACAGGGCAGGTTAGGTGTTCCCATAGAGAATGATTTCACAGCCTCTTAACCTCTTCATCAGACACCCCTGGCATCTTGTAGGAACGTGTGGTTGCCAGACCCCAAACAAATCTTTTAGCTCTCCACTAAGTACCTTCTATTTTTTTAACTTTTTTTTTTTTTTAAAGTGTGAACATGAAAACCTGCACACAGCACTGTGGTAGTCACTTCTTCAGTGTTCTATGTAAAAAGTAGGTAATTCTTCTCTCCTACAGCTATTTACATTCTTTTGCTTATACATCTTATGTCTTAGTGGAAAAAAAAAAAGAAAAAGACACGGATCACACCAATGTAATCTCTCAGAAAAGTTCTTGATGAGTGTTCCTTGCAGAGAAACAAAGAAATGGAAAACATTATGTTTTCTTCTTTTGGTTCCTTCTTCAATATGCCAAGAAATGTTGCTCCACACGTCATCAGCAGTATAAATCTAATCCTGCTTAGAAACACTTATTTAAGAGATAAGAACCAAAGACCAAAATACATGAAAACTTGATGCTGGGACTGCAACCGTTGCTTTACAACAAATGATAGGAGGGATTTATTTTTCCTTATTTCTTCTCTCAGGGAATTCATAGCTTTTGCTCTATGGCAGATAAAAATATTTTTAATAACCTTGCAACAAGGAATTTGGTGTGTGATTCTTAAAACTAATGCAAGACAAACAAAACCTTCTCTGCCTCAGGAGTATTAGTGATCAGAGTGTGTCTGAAACACCTCAGGTACTGCTTGGTACAATTTCATTCACTGGTGGCTCACTCTTTCCATACGAGTGTAAAAAACCAGCAACATTTAATGCATTCATATCCAGTCCCCTTTTTACAATTCATTTCCTGTTCTTATTATGAAGCATTGTCAGACAACTCGATCTCTGTACTTTATGGTTCATTAGCACCCTTGCCAAAACACTCACAGGATTACCAAGTATTGAGGCAGACTCACTATTTGCACAAACACACATACACAAGCGTTCACACATCGGCTATTTAGATTGAATTATTATTCATAAATTAGTCTTAATTAGACTGCTCATCAGTCTGAGAGATTACACTCCCCCTGTTAGGAGTCGCATGAAATTACTTCTTAAAATTCATTACCATAGCATGTTTTCCTTCTCACTTTTTCCCCCACAGTTTCAAAATAACATCCTCTTATTGCTGAAACAGTTGAGAAGATTTCGACATTGTCCAGCTTGGTGTTAACTCCATAATCCTGGCTGCTCCTCCAGGCAGGGTTCCTCACCTTGCATGGGGGGCACAGGGGCTGGTCCTGGGACCAGCGCTGTTTAGCATGNGCTGGGTGGAGAATGGATTGAAAGCAGCCCTGAGAAGGACTTGGGGGTCTTGGGGGACAAAAAGCTCAATATGAGTCAGCAATGTGCACTTGCATTCCAGAAAACCAACTGTGTCCTGGGCTGCATCAAAAGAAGCGCAACCAGAAGGTCAAGGGAGGTGATTCTGCCCCTTTACTTCACTCTTGCGAGACCCCACCTGGAGTACTGCATCCAGCTCTGGGATCCTCAGTACAAGAAAGACATGGAACTGCTGGAGTGACTCCAGAAGAGGCCACGAAGATGATCAGAGGGCTGCAGCACCTTACAGCAGCCTTCCAGTATGAGAAGAGGGCTTACAAGGAATCTGGAGAGGGACTATTTACAAGGGCATGTAGTGACAGGATGAGGGGTAATGGTTTTAAGCTGAAAGAGGGTAGATTTACATGAGATATTAGGAAGAAATTCTTCCCTGTGACGGTGGTGAGGCACTGGAACATGTTGCCCAGACCACTTGTGCTAAGACACTTAGATCCTGAAAAGAAGGGGGATTAATCTGTTCTGAGCATTTTCCATTTCCTAGCATGGGTGCTCTCAGCTTTCATGCGTGACTTTTATAGATCTTTTTCAGAAAAATCTAAGTCTCCTCCCCCTGAGCACTTACCCCATGCACAATGTTTCTGTTATAAAACCACACACCAAAATAGGATTTGCGATCCTGAGCCTCACAGTGGCTGAACCTCTGGGAGGTCTTGGCCAGACAGAGAGGGTCAGTGCACAGGGTGGAGGCAGCGTTTCTTTTTCCGATGGGCTGTCTCGTGTAATTTAATGCCTGCTCTTCACTTTGCAGTGCAGCTGTTTGTCTGCAAGCAGTCCAGGCTCCTCAGTTTGGAAACAGGTCTTTGGGTCTAGCATCTGCAGAGGCAGCTGGATCTTTCCCACCTTTTTCACTGGAAAGTATCTGCTTGGGATGCCTTCAACTGGGAAGCCCTTTTGTCCTCTTCTCCATACTCCTTAACAGACTTCACCGTCTTTTTTATTTTGCTTGTGACATAGTAAGGCAAAAAGCAAGAAAGCCCAGAAAAAAATAATCCAAGCAGCCAAGAAGAAAAGACAAAACAAATCCTCCCACCGAGGTAGGGATCTCAGAGCTCATTTATTTCACCTTCCAACTTACACTGAAATTTTTCCAATTTGCTGACGTTGAATAGTACATTGAATCTTGGCTGAGGTACAAGATCTCAAACTTATTTTTTAAAGCAGAATTTACATCTACAGCTGCACAGGACACAGAGAAAAGAGCGGGCAGATGAAACCTGCCCTTTCCAGGATGGGGAATTTGTGAGCTCTGTGCTAAATTTCAGAGAAGGAGAGTTGTTTCCTTTGAGTTTCAGTTGTGTTGTGGTAGTGAAAACTACCAAAACTAATTTCGTTGTCAGAACTGTGAGGGAGGAAAGAGACATTGCTGGGTTATTTACTTCATTGCTACCTTTTCTTCCCTTGGGATTTCAGCATCTGTGATCTTTCTTGACGATGTCCAGCTTGTCTAACTCTGGTATTAAAATTTCCTGCCAATCTATTACCTCTTTTCAAACAGGATTTCCAGGTACAAGGAGGACCAAAAATCTACTGTCAAAGTGTGTTAAACTTGCTTTTTCTCCACTTGAGAATTACTTTATCAACTTGCCATGCATCCAACTCCACTGAACCCCAACAATACGGCAGGAACCAGAACTGGGTAAACCAAATTAAGGGTCTGGCTCACGGTTGCTCTGGGGAGCAAGCTGAGCTGTGATGACTGATCCTCACTGCTTAGTCCAAGCAGTTCTTGTCCACATGCAGAAGAGGAGGACTTGCTGTGCAGTGGTTGCCCGCCTTGTCTCATTGCCATACCCATGTCATGGGCTTCAGGGGGTTAGTGAAGGGCAGCAGGCTTATTTCCTGGCTAAGAAGCAAATTTGTACTTCATGTTTGCTCCAGGCTCGTACAGCTTTTGCTGATCTTAACCTGCTGTAGATCATAAGAGCTCCATGATTCTGACTACCAACTCAACAAGGAACCTCTAGAGTTTATCCATCTATCGAGGAGCTGAGAGTAAACCTGCCCCACAGACATGTCTCCAAATATCCCAAGTTATGAATCTCCTGTAAGATCCATGAAATATAAATTTCTTCTAATTATATAATTTTCCTTCAATTTGTTCAGCTAGTATCGTATACTTATAATTGATTTTTAAGCTAAAAGAGATTTATAATGCCCCTTACACTTGAAATGCCTTAGTCCCAGTTTCAGATTTTTCTTCTCGTGTGTATTGTGTGCCCATGCCCGGGTCCTGGCGGTGGGGCTGCAGGGGGGCTCTGTGGGGAGAGGCCGGGGCTGCCCCGGGCCGCACACAGCCGGTCCCAGCCGGTCCCAGCCGGCTCCAAGGGCCCCACCGCAGGACACAGCTGAGCCCCTCAGCCAAGCTGGGGGCACCGGGGGGAAAACAGGTTTCAGCAAGGGCCAAAGGCGGCACAGGCAGAGGAGGAGGGAGCCCAGGAGGGAGCAGCAGCAGAGGCAGCCCGAGGCCGCAGGAGGAGCAGGGCAGGAGGGGCTGCAGGCCCGCAGCAGGGATCCCCTGCAGCCCTGCAGAGACAGACCCCGCTGGGGCAGAGACCCACCCTGCAGCCCGGGGAGGGCCCCACGCCGCAGCAGGGGGGTATTTCCTGCAGGAGCTGCGGCCCTGGAGAGCCCAGGCGGGAGCAGGGTGTCCCTGAAGGGCTGCAGCCCGGGGCAGGGCCCGCGCTGGAGCAGGGAGCCGTGTGAGGAGGGAGGAGCGGCCGAGAGGGGCTGGGATGGGCCCACCGCCACCCCCAGCCCCAGCCTTGCACCCCTGGGGGGAGAGGAGTCCGGAGTGAGGGGATGGAGCTGGGAATGGGAAAAGGTATGCAGGGAAGGTAGTGTTTTTGTTTCTCACCTTCCAAATTTACTTTAATTGTTAAGAATTTTTTTTTTTTTTTCCTGACTTGAGTCTATTTTTCCCATGACAGTAACTGGGGTCTCCCTGTCCTTATCTTGAGTCACGAGGTTTCTCATCCTATTTTCTCCCCCAGTGCTGTTGGAGAATTTGTGAGCAGCTGGGTGGAATTTTGGCCCTTAGCCAGGGCTAACCTGCCACATCATGACAAATTGATCATGTAATTAAAAGCATCTATTAATTTTCTTTGCTTCTTAGACATTATCTTTCCTAACAATTGCACGTGCAAAACCCCAATAAAATTGCTCCATGTCTACTCCTCTGTTGGCAGCAAAACCCACTGTCTCCTCAGTGTCCTAAGACATAATGACTGAAGATCTTTGCTGTAAAGGCACCAGGAAAAGTGAAAGTTTGCTGGTAAATGAGCTTGTGTAGAGAGACATTTAGACTTCATGAGAAATATTTAGCATCACGAATGCTTTTGAAAACGAGTGACTGGCACACCACGGACAGACCTACTGAAAGCAGCGCTGGTGAATACCATGACTTCGTTGCTCAAACAGTGGTTGAGGTGATTGTCTCTGGGAAATGTTAGAAGTTCTGTATGTTGTCTTCAGAGTGTCCTTTTGTGGCAATAGTCCAAAAAGGAAAGTGTATTTAGCTTTACTGTGACCCTCTAAATACTAGAATAGGTTAACTGCTGCAGCTATCTCTTTGTTTTCTGCTAATGCAGTTTCTTCACTTGGCTGCTCACACTTTCAGGATCAAGGGACTACATCCTTACATCGGCGATTTATCTGTTTTTCCCTCCAAGCCAAAAATGGATCTGTGATGGCCAAAGTTTCTGCTGAAAAACCTGGAAAACATATGTTTTATGGCAACATGGATTAGATGAGGTGTTTTGAGAGACCGAGTTGTTACTTCTTTTCAGCAGGAGAAGTTAAGGGCAAGTGGGAATTTAAGGATCAGATGGATGTCAGTCCCCCTAATTAGTTCCTTGCTAGCTGTGCAGAAGATAGCCTGGGAAACACGATAAGCTTGAAATTGACTGCTGCTACATGCCTGTTTTGGACTTAGCAAGAAAGGGGACACCATCTAGTTCTCTCATTAAAAACCTCTAGGACCACTTCAGAGCCCGTAAGGCATCCTGCCCAAAACTGTCTTTCCTGCAGGTCCTTCAGCATACCTGTGCGACCATCAAGTCACTACACGCTTATTTCTGGGCAACTAAATTGAGCCCGAATAATCAAAATGGCAAAGAAGCATCTATTTCCCCAGAGCTCATGGTTCCAGCTCCAGATTTTCACATAAGAGAGAAAAAACTTTTTCAGCTTTTCTGAGTGTTCAGATTAAGAGAGGAGTTTAGTAGTATTAAACACACAGATTCCTAGCAATTTCAGTAATGATCAGTGGAAATATCTCCATGACATTGACTTGAGTCTGATCCGAGAAGAGTCTGATTGGGATTGCATGCTCCGTTGAAAGGGGATTGTACTTTTGGCATAGCAGTGCCAATAAATGACAGTGATTAAGTGCTGACCAATACACTGTAGTCCCCTAAAAGAAAGATTGGACAATCTATCTAAAACCAAGATAAACAGAAAATTGGAAGAAACACTGTGGGAAGGCTCATGCATTGACAGTGGAGTGACTCTGTCGGGCTTTCTGGAGTCTGCTGGTTTCATACTGGTGGTTCTTCTCCTGATTGCTTTCTAGACCAGCATGGCTGAGAGCAACTCATGCAAATACTGAAGAATAGGTGGGGAAATGAAAGCCACAGTGTTATTTTCACTGGGGGACAGTAACAGGAAAAAAAAAACCCATTCATGAAGCAGAAAACAAGGTAGAAGAGCATGAAGTCCAGGAAATTCCCCTGAGACAAAGCTATAGGTAAAAGGAGATAGCATATGTGAGAAGACGATAGGAATTAAAATGAAAGACAAGTTAGAGCAGGAAGAAAACCATTAAGGGACAGGATTAGTGGACATGGAACTAAGTTTTGTGTCAGGAAACCTAAGGTCTCTCACTAGTTCAGTCATGATGAATAACTTGCTTTGCCTGGACTTCTAATTTCCTCTCTGCCCTTTATCTATCAGTCTTTAAATGCAAGGCTCGCTACAGCAAGGCCTCTCTTTTGTCTGAGGACTGGCACAGCGGGGTCCTGATCAGTGACACAAATAACAAGGAGAGAGTATGGCTGAAGAGAAGTCTCTTGGAGGGATCTGGGATCCAAAACAAGCAGGAGGTGGGTGGGAGTGTACAAGAACAGCTGGTTATAGAATGTCCCCACCTTGTTCAGTGCACCAAAATCCCTGATGAACCCATAGATCAGGAATCACCTGGGGCCTCCAAATGTAAATGTGACCATTGGCAATAAGCCAAAGGGGGTTCACTTCTCCCGAGCAGCTCCAGGAGGGAGACAGCTTGCTTTTTACTTTCCTGGTGTTACTCTTCCATGATTACTATCCAAGTAGCTGTCGTAAAGACATCAGAAAGTCCCTGGATAAGGAGCAGCACCTCTGGCAGAAGGAGTGGTGGGACTTACCTATGGAGAAGTCTAAGGATGACTAAATGTGATGACAGACTTCTCTTCCCTCTCTACTTGCACCCTTTCCCAAGTCCTTCATGCTGAAGCTTGCTGTCCACCTGTCTTCTAGGAGTAGTCTGGCTGCCTGGATTGAACGGTTTTAGAAACCTCCTGATGCGAAATAATAATAAACAAATGAAAGAGGTTATTGAAAACATTACAGGCCATAATTTTAATAAATGTTGGCTCCTGTCACTATGTTCTCTAGTATTTATAGTTTTATATACTGCCAACAGATCCAAGTGTTTTGTCTTTTTGACAAACATTTCATGCAATCATAAATTAACTCATTTTTCAGCAAAATCTGACATCAGCAGTTAAGCTGTCAGTATATAGAAGTACCAGGGCTGGCAAATCCTCATCTCATAATGAAAACAAAGAGCTTTAAATGCATCCCAGACAGTGAGCTAAGTGCGCCCGGGCTGAGTCTGCTGTCGCAGGCCACATTGGTCACAGATCTGACAGGCAGTGATTCTGCAGCTCATGCATCAGCCAAAACAGCTCTCACAAATGTTGGCCTTATTAATAATCCTGCACAGGTATGCAGGAGCAACTCCTGGGCTTTCAATGAAGCCGGGGAACTTAAAGCCTCTTTATTTTTTATTGCTGCCTTGTGTTGAGCTCCATGTGTTACTAGTTTAGATCTTACGAGAAGTCCTGTACCAGGTGGGTGTTTTTTTAGATGCAGTGCTGACAAAAATGGACTACAGACCGGTAGAAGATTAATTTATCCACTTGATGCTGGGATTTACGAACTTCCTAACTGAGTGGGACACTTTGGGCAGATAGATCTGCTGCCACCTCTTTTGGGGGAAATGCAGAGGAGGAGAGAGAGCTGTCCTAAGTATGTAGAAGCTCAAGAACAGCTCTGTTTATAGCTAGAATCCACATGAATATTTTCTTCTGAGCAAAGGCTTATTATTTAAAAACAAACAAAACCAAAAACAACCCCCAAAAAACTAGTAGGTTAGTGCCATTAACTTTTCTATTTCTCAATGTTCTTCAAGAGGCGGCTCCTCCATAGACATCTTTGGGGATACATCCTCCCTGCAGGAACCTGTCTCATCATAGTGCTGTTAAGGCAACTCCCCAAAAAGGGGAAACATTTCACCCTTCCAGCACCCCAAAACACAAGGTGGAAAACACGTCTTATCTGCACGAAGATGGCAGATGAGACGATAGCACTGAGTGCCTCGTTGAAGGAGCTGGGGCAGAAGGAAAGAGCAAGAAAATGTACCCAGGCTACTACCAACACAGTTGCAGTTGATGTGGAGGTACAGAGGCTGGTGGGAGAGCATTTGGCAAGCTTGAGAGATTTGGGTGCCTACAGACCCACAGAAGTCCCTCCAGAACTCTTGATATTAACAAGTATCACCCAAACTCAGAACTGAAGATCTGAGATTAAAGGTGAGCGGGAATTTAATCCCAGTTCCAGGCATACATCTCCTACAGGAAATGGCTGATGTTAATTGTCAGGGAGCAATGTACAGAGAGAGCCTAACTCACACTGGACACCAAACTGGCCACATGTGTGCCAGATCCAGGATCTATGAGCATGCTAATGGGTTCCTTAGGAGACTGGTTTTCCTGCACTGGGTGTGGCCCTGCTCCAGCACCAGTACACACCTTTGCCTGGAAACTGATTCATTCCAAGATAACTGTGAGCAGTTTAGTGGCACATGTTGAAAGAGACCAACTGTTTCATTTGGATTAGCAGATTGTCTCGATCAAGTTTTAGGAGAGAGCGTGAAGGGATGGTGACAAGACTTCGCACATAATTCACTTAATGCCCACTGTGTAAACAAAGTGCTTAGCACCATCTTAGACTTTTTGGCACATCCCACCTGATCTCTGTTAGGTCATGAATCTTCCACGGGACCCGTGTCATATCTGTGGAGGTGTAGGACATGATAGGGCATTTCACAATGTTTGCAAAAGTAAATGAAACCTTAAGGTCTGTAGAAACGTTACCAAAAAACTTCACTGTAGCTTTGGAGCTGACTTTCAAATGACTGGGGGGTTTATGATCCAGAAAAATCCTCCACTGAGGAAAAGAGTTCTATAACCCTCTCTTGAGTGCTTATTTCTGCTTGCATGGGGAAGAAGAAAGTGCTTGCTTCCTTCTCTGGGAGCCAGTATGGAGCACCATCCTTGTTCATCTCAAGAACCGACCAACAGCAGCCTCTGTGGATACCTTTCGTAGTTTCCAGTCTTTCTGTTTGGGGACTGGTTGTGGCAGTGATGGACATTTAGCTAAAAATAGCCACCATTCAGTTTATACAGAGTTAACTATTAAGTGGAAAAAAATAAGTGCTTGTGCTTTAATAAGAGGCAGCCTTCAGATTTGCTAGTGACAATAAAAGCAGTACCGTGCTGATGCCTTGCATTTTTTGTGCAGTGTTCCTGCTTCAGCTAATGTCTACTCTCATTCATCATATCTTCTCAGCATTTTGGCTTTCCTCCCAGGCAGGACATGTTTGATTTTATTTTATTTTTTTTCTGAAAGGCATAGAATATAATAAAAACCATTTTTGTTTAGTTGCAGTGAAATATTCAAGGAGATAAATAGTACCTGAATCAATAAAGGGTGAGACCGCAGGTCTTAGTGTTTAAAGATTTAAACATTGCTTATTTCTCCGTTCTTCCAAAGTGAAAAAATTGTAATTCTTTAATCATTTGAAAGTGGTTATAGACATATGTTTGGTTAAGGCCTCTATTTGTTTATCAGCGTCTCTAGTGTGTTGTGTTCCTCTTGTCTTCACTTGTTTAATACAAAGACTTTCAAGATCTTTTCTCACAACTGTTTTGTTGAGGAGTGCATGGAGTACTTAATACAGTATAATGCTCAAAGTGCAAGTGACATCTCAACTATACAGCTGTAAACAAAAAACTTTAATTATTTTTTTTTTTCCATAGGGAAACAAAGGAAAACTGCAGAGGGACCTGGACAGGTTGGATCGCTGGGCAGAGGCCAACGGGATGAGGTTTAATGTGGCAAAGTGCCGGGTCCTGCACTTTGGCCACAACAACCCCAGGCAGCGCTACAGGCTGNGAAAACAAGATGGAGAGCAGAGTGTAAGGATAGGTAATAATTTCCTCTGGCAGAACTACGCTAAGAGCAGATTTGGCAGGTCTTCACAGCTTTGGCCCTAACGATTGACTTCAAACACTGCTAAGAAATCTTTTTACCACCTGACCTGCACTCTGGGCTTCTGCTGTTCACCACTCATGAAGAAGGCAAGAGAGGAACATGAGAAAGATGTTCCTGAGAACAAGCTTTTAGAGCTAAAGGAATATAAGAAAGGTTAGACTGCTGTAACCTTGTACCCTGTGTGCTCTGTAATAATTTCTGTTTTCTGGTAAACTGAACTAAAGCTTATTTTAATAATGCTGTGGATTCAAACCTCCCACTGGATACTGCAGGCATTGCCCAGGTATTAACCCAGTATCTTAACACAAAGGGTCAAAACAAGTGTAAAACTCCTAGCAGGAAACAAGGATGAACCCTGGTATAGCCATTACCTGCCACCCCACCCAACCTAGAGAGTAGGAGTTTTTAGAAACAGAAGTGGCTTTTACTCTTACAGACTGGTTTGGTTTTTTCACAGCTCACTGATCGGTAGAGTTATGGGCTATTTCATAGTGGTGAAAAATATATATGAAAGAGACTTGTCATGGTATCACACGTGGGGAAAAAGTAAGGCCATTCTCCAAACGGTTGGACCTTTAGCATTAGGGAACCCATACAAATTCACAGATCTTCTCTCAGAATGAGTTTGAAAACACCAAAGTGTCTGGAAGTGACTGCTGGGCCAGGCCAGATCCAGCTGTGCTGCAATTTCAGCAAGTCAGATGAGAAGCTAGAGTTACACCACAAGCCAGGATGCTAAGGCAGCGATTTCCCCTTCCCACCCAGTATATCTAAGCCTGGTTGCTTAATTGGTTTCCTACATTTTGATGTATCTGAACCAAGTGCCAGTCACATCATTCGCTGGTGCTCTGTTAACTGCAAACATGGGGAAGCCTTAACTGCATTATCCCAGTGTCCTATTTGTCTTGGAAATCCTGGTAAATCCAGTCATCATAATCCCTGACATTTTAAGGAATTATTCCTAAATGCAGACTGTACTGCAAGTTCACCGCTTCGACAAGTGGGTAGAACTTGGACTAGTCTACATTGTTGTAGTCCTTACACGCAAAGGCGTGCAGCAATAATTAGAAATCAATTGCATAAGGAGATTTGAAAAATCCATTGAAAGGGTTTGGCTGATTAAAGAACTGGTCACACCAAAGCGAATACACAAACGTTGGACTGGACTACATTCAATTCCTTACAGTTCTAAACAAGGGTATGATAAATGTGCAGTATGGAAAGGTCTATAAACCATTTATTCCACCTGCCTTCACAGGCCAATAAACCACTTAAAACACCCTGTACCAAGACGTATAATCAAAAAAATCAAATGCCACCAGTGTAGTACGGCAGGCAAAGAAGACCAAGGGCTTTGACATGACATCCGCCAGTACTCCTAGGAGGCAGCCACTGCAAAACGCTGCAGACAAAGGAAAAAGCCCAACTCCAGCACTCTACACCACTCTGATCCGAGGGACATATGCCCTCCCCCAAGATGTGTGTGTGTCAGTGAGACTCACCAGCAAAGAGACGACTTACCGGCTATGCCTGTCCGCAGCAATCTGCAGTGATTCAGAGAGAGGTAAAATCTTCCTCTTAAGCATCCCAGGAGACAAATTATACCTAAGGAGGAAACAGTTCCTCCATCATGCCTCTAGGCAACTGGCAGAAACCCTGAAGAATTACAATGATATTATATTCAGTGATTTAGGTTTCCTTGTCAAACCAATGGCATCACCTGAAAGCATCAGCTGCTTCTAAAGAAGTTGAAAGGAATGAAGTTGACATCTAAAAAGAGGTGGGAGAATAAAGGTGAGAGGGGGAGGAAGCGGGTTGGGGAAAGCTACACTTGGCACGTAGGTCCAGATCATTTCCAGTCCTACGAGTATACAATGGACAGATGCTCCATGAAATAAGGAGGAAATAAAGGAAAGAGAAAGACAACATATTTTCTGGTTTTTGAGGAGATAAAACTACCCCATCGTCCTGCAGAGGTCAGAATATGACATTAACATTTGAAATGTTCACATACGTGTATTTATGTTCGCTCAAAGGTAACTGCAAATATGCACCACAGACATTTAATCAGGGCAGAGACAGTCTCGGAAAGTTCCCATCAGTGAAGTATCTTCTGATTGCAGAGGCTTATAAAGAAGTTAATGAGAATAACACTTTAATCATAGATAGCTGCTGTTGTGGGGAGTATAATAACCACATTATTTAGGCTGGATTTTTGCTCTGACAAACAAAAATGTTTGTCATAATGGTCAGATGTTTGGTTCCCAATTCTCAACTGAGTCAATTAAAAGTAGAGAGAGTAGGAGAGTTCTTGCTGAGAGATGAATGGACCCAAACTCTTCTGAAAGACAAATCTCTTTTGTTCACATCTCTACACATTGATTTAGGAACTTAACATTGGCTACTGAATTTAAATTAGGAGTCAAAAGATACTGTTCTGCTTTATGAACACAGTTAATGAATTAGGCTTCCCAGTATGCCCCCAAGGTAAGTAACAATCATTATCTGAATTTTAGAAATGCAGAAAGCTAAGGCCAAGGAGTCTCTGAAGTATCCACCAATGTGCCTGGTTCAGGATACCTACCTTTTGGTTTTCCTGAGGCTTGTTCAGCATTGTGCTGACAGTACGTGCAAAAATTAAGCTAAAGGACAAGATTTGGAATAACGTCGCAAGCACTTCCAACTTAGGTGTCAAGTGACAAAAATCTGAGTATCTGTGCCCCTTGCCCTGCCACTCTGCATGGTGAGAAAAAGGAAGTGTGTGGCATCTAGGATCCCTGCAAACTCAATGGGGAGAGGTTACCACCCCATGGGGCAGGGAGTCACACACAGCCTGGCATTAAACAACCAAGTAGTGTTTGAGCAGATGACTGTGTTCAAGTGCCCTCTGTAGAGTGCATGTGTCTGAATCATGCGTGTAGCTTAGATGCCTCATTTAGATCCCCATGCCTGGCAGTGTTCAAGGCCAGGTTGGATAAGGCTTTGGACAACGTGGTCTAGTGGGGAGAGTCCCCACTACCCTAGCTGAGGGAAAGGTTGCAACCTGAGGAGGTTTTCCTCTCTTTGAAGGTGGTACTGTGATGAATGCATACGTAATGAACCAGTGGTCAGAACCTCATCTAGAGCACTGCCCACGTTGCCTTTAGGCCTTCCCCATCTTCAAATATCATGTCACTGAAAAGAAAATCTTAATCATATCTTTTACTGAAGCCAGTTCACTGTTCAAAAATACAAGAGATATTGGAACAGAAGTTGAACAAAGGGGTCCTAGTTCTACCCTCTGTCTACGTAATTTCAATCAAGGATTATATAATGTGATGTACGCAGAGCAAGGGCTGGAGAGATCCTTCCTTTCAGCACAGCTGAGTCTTTCAAATAGCCCAGCCAGGAGGCCAGCCAGTGGGGAACAACTGATATAGCCCCAGACCTAAGGCTGACATTGGTCCTACTCACATGTTTAGGAATTAAACCTGAAGCTGCAACAGTTAACGTCTTGCACCAGAAATCTGTGCCAAAAAGAAAGGCAATGAAGATGTCAAGCTGGTAGAAGAGGGTCACTTATTTTCTGATAACCATAAATATATATGCTGAATGTTATGTATGGTATCCAGATTTCTCAGAGTGTGTCAGTAGGGAAAATTGAAGCTGTAATAGGAAAATCTGAGAGAAAGTGAGCATCCACGCTCACTATCTTCCTCTTAAATGAATCAGCAGCTGTTTTTGACACAGCCCAGTACTCATTTAAGTGATGTCCATAGAACACGGTTTAAAGGAGAACTGTTTAAAACATAAACAAGAGAAAACACTGGGAGGAAACATTTTCCTGCTCTTCATAACGTAGGTGGAAGACATGGAAGTGCTTATTCCACAACTTGTTGCAGTAACAGCAGCTGGTGGTAACAGCCCTTGCCTCAGTGATGATACTCATCATCTACACAGGAAAGAATAATCTTCCCAGGGCCTGTAAGTCCTTGCTAAGGTTAACAGCAGATCTTTGGTAGCACAGACTATTCTGAAGACAGCAAATTTCATCCCTTTCAGATTTCATCACTTACAATTTTAAAATGATCTTTTAATAGTGCACATTACAGCTGGCTACCTTCTTCACACAATAGTGCCACAGAAAAAGGAAAACACTGAAAAAAATTCAAAATCTTCTTCCAGAAATATGCCACTTCCAGGATGAGAGAGGTAAGCAGTGTGAAGAACTTAGTGGTCTTCCACAGCTGTCTGGTTTGGCTTTCACTGTTGAGCTGACATACAAACTTAAAGACCTTAATCTTGAAATTCAAGTTGAAGGGAAAACTGACAGAAATTATTTCATCAGTAAGTGCTTTCAGAATTAAGCTTGAGCTTAGACAACCTAGTTCAACAGATTTCTTTTCTCTACATTTCAATACAAAGTCAAAGAAGAAATGAACTTTCCTAAGACAATGTAGTCAGAGTATTTGGAAAATGTTAAGGAGGATTTTGAGTTGTGATTTTCTGTCTTCACCTGTAACTCTCTGCTAGCTTCTTGACTGTTAGACTTATGTGCAGAATTTCTAATCAGGTTGGAAATGTCTTGAAAGAAAATGTCAGTGACCTGGAATGGAAATTATAACCTCGCAAACAGATGTGCAATTAAATACACAGCCATGTCAACCATGTTCATAGCCATTACTGGGAAAAAATCAGCTTTCTCTTTCTGAGTGGAGTTCCCTTTTGATTAAGTGCATGTTTCAGGTCAACACATCTGAGTGAAGCTGAAATTTCCATGATGAAAATATTGAAGTCCAAGTTCAGTCTGTCTTGTCAGATGACCTCCTTCGTGACTGCAGCCAAGTAGCCATGACACATTACATGCCCTGAAAGGTGACTGAGAATATGCAGTGCCGGAGTCCTCATTTTTGCTTCTCTGAGAGCAATTTTTGTGACACCAATGCAATAATATACCTATGACTGCACCGTATTTTTTAATATAGTTATGAGAAATTTAAAATTATGTAAAAATGACTTAATTATTAGCTACGTATTATTTTAATCTCCTTTTTATTTTTTTTGTTTTTTGCAAATTGCAGGTCTTACTGAAAAATCTCACCCTGGCATTGGCCCTGAAGGAGAGCACAGTCGAGGCACACACCAGCCACAATATGGAAGTAAAAGAAGAATTTAAAAATATCCACTCATGTCAGTGTTGAAATAGATTTATTGGTGCTGGACCTGAGCTGACATCTCCATATACCCATGCTGTGGTTTGTGGACTTACTGGCTTGCTTGATGATCTTTTTCTGCACTTCATTGTGTGCTGTAGTTGCACCCAAGTCTGGAATGTGTAAGTGGTACTTGGTCAATAAATTTTTATCCTTCTAGGCTAGTTCAATAGTTGGATGCAATCAAAGTGTGTATGTGGGACACACACGACCAAAACCACCACAAAAACCTGTGGTGTGGGGAGTGGATAATGTGTCAGTCAAGTGAGCAATGCTGCCTCCCTGGAGCAAGCTGTTAGAGCTGGCCATCGGCAGTCAGGTGGTGCCTTTTGTGGACATCCTTGAAAAGGTGAGTCTTGAGGGAAGGACCTGGAGGAGACAAAAGTGGCTACTGCACACTCCAAAATAATGTTCTTTTTAGTGGCAAAAGAGGATTTAGGAGGAGGAACAGATGTGACTTGATTGGTGGGTAGATGTGTACAGTACAATACCTATGGCTAGATCACAGTGACTGTACCCCTTTTTTCCATGGCCTGGATGTGTAGCTCTCTAAATTCTTCAGAACAAGAGGTCTTTGTTAACCCAGCTCATTTTTTCTGGGGTGGGTTGAGGTGCACTGATACCATCTGCTCTGCTGACAGGTTTGAGAAACCAGTCGCATCTACTGAGGGGGAAGCCTGCAGGGTGGTAATCTCTACCTGTATCTGGGAGAGGATGTTATTGAAGGCCCCAGGAGGATGGGAAAAACCTAACCTCCTTCTGACCTTCTTTGTCCAGGGGAGTGACTCAAAAATCTCATTTGTTCTGTAAATCGGCATTTATGTCTGTATGAACATCACCAGAACAAAAGCAAAGCAGGTGGAAATAAGACTCATTCTGTCTCCTGAATGCAAAGGCTCCACAGTCTGCTGTCAATAGCCCCTCCATTTTGACAGCATCTATTATTCTCGTGTAAGTATTCCATTAACTCAAATTTCTACCAAAATGGCTTAGTCACTCCTGGCTTCTCCTTTATGGGCTGTGCCAGATTAAAAATGCTTCAGTAATAAACACCTGAGCTTAACCTCAGTGCTGTGATAATGTATTGTGACCACACATTAAAAACTATTGGATAATGAATTTTACAGCACACAGCAACTTTGCAATAAATTATGAAACAGCCTCATCATAAAACACGTAAATGATGATTCTTCAGATGCATATGCCATCAATACTTTGTCATTGTTTATTATGCTTCATTGCACAATAAGTGGCCATAAATGCTACTCAGATGACTGGTACATGACAAGCTGTACAGTAATACTGTACCTTACCTCTGTGCAGACGTAGGTGCAATCAGAGCTGTAAACTACCTTTGAGTAGGGTCTGTGGAGGACAGTGGCTGGCCCCTGTTATAGGGTGGACTAGCCTCCAGCCACTGCACATCCAGTGAATGTAGAGCTGAAGACACTGATGTACTTAAAGGACATCTACTGTTCTTGTATCTACAGGGAACTGCCATCCTGAATTTTTACATGTCTATTCTAGATCCAGGATTTCTCCTTCCAGATCTTAATTTTTTTCCCCTTATTTCTTTCATTGATTTTGATGAAGCTGCTCTTGGCTACAAGACATCAGAATCTCACTAGAGAACCAAAATACTCCTCCTAGCTCTGGTAAAATATATCTCATGTTGTTTCTCAAACAGGGAGAATAGGAACATTGACTGCAATTCTAATTTTATGTAAAAGTGAAGCAGGCTGGCTGCTTTTGGTCAGGATTGGTCAAGTGTATTTTTTTCACGGTACAGCAGAAAGAGACCCTGTAGAAGGTGGACATATAATGATGGATATTTTATTTTCAGTCAGTGAAAGAGTGGAGCACTGGGAACATAACTTGGGAGATTATTCTTTTGTCTGAATACTCTCTCTCCAAGGAAGAGTAAGCAACAACTGTTGGAAGGTGAGGTTCCATGTAATCTAGTACTGTACAACACCTCAGAATGCATTAGCCATTTCATAAAGAATGCACTTAAATATAGTCAGTACCCCAAAAGAATTGCAGTGAAATTAGCCTACACACAACATTACTGCCGTTGTCGCTATCAATAACTGATGTAGTCTTTTCATAGCAGGGCTGATACTATTGCAGTGCCTGTTCAGAGAGAGGAAGGCAGGTAGAGCTTCCTGGGCTTGTTCTAGAAGCTGGTAAAATGTTGACCCACACTCATTCATTCTAGGGGGGTGGGGGAGAAGAAAACCAGAATTGCTTTTCAGGTACGTAAACACCTTTTATTGATTCATCCTAATCCCATGCCCCTTATGAAGGAGCAGAAGTGGAGCTTGAGAAGACGTATCAAATTATCATAACATCTTCCTAGCTTTGCACTTTCTGCAATGCAAACAAGCTGGCCATGCTCTTCAGCGTCCTAAGCATTCCTGGGTGATCTCATAGATATAATTCTTTTCCTGAATATGGATTAGAAAACATAATTTAGAAGCACTTGAGCTTGCAGAAGGACAGTCCAAATAGGCTGGTCAGTCTTATGTGAACAGGGACTCAGGGAGATGCGTGCTGCATGGGAAATTGCTGTGAGAGAAAGACCCTTTAAAGATGTTATATGACTGCCTGTTTTTCCTGAGTCACATCTAATGCAGTGCTCCAATTATACGGTAATGGTGAACGCATATCACTGTACAACTGTGACCCTGGTGTATGCAACAGGCAAAGCTAAGGTCAAGGCAGCAAAATCCCTCATGCTTTCTGCAGAAATGGTGTTCTTGGCTGTTCTGTGATGATGAAATTCCAAGGTTTTGTTGCAGGAAAATAAGGAAGAGGAATGGAAAGTAGTTTCTCCAGCTTCCTAGCATTAAAGCATGCCTGTCCCCAGTATGACTCTCCCTGGGTGCTGGCATGTTTTCCTTCTGGTGCATCGTGCTCTGCATTATTAAAGACCTTCTTGTTTGACCTCATCATTAGGTTTTTATTTTACTTTTGATTGTAGTGACTAAATATAACAATAAGTGATTTAAAGAGGAGACAGAAATAAGTGTTAGAGAAAACAAACAGCCTCCCCCCTGCCAAAATGCTGAGTGGCGTAGCAGCGAACGGTTGAAAGAATCAGATTTAATTAGGGTTCCTTTCAGCACTGAAAATTCCATTTAGGCACACTATTAAAATAATCTTCTGCATTAATACTAATTTACATCATCAAAATAGCACTTCATCTATTATTCATATGGCATTGTAATTTCTGCCGACTGAGAGGGTGAAGCGTGGTAAGACTCTTCTGCTAAATACTGCACAGATATTAAGATATCAGTAATGGCTTAGGGGGTTTTTTTCCTACGACATTAGACATCCCACAGAGATCTTCTCTGGATCTGTATAATAACCACTGAAAAAATCGTAATAATTATTACACTCTTTTTATGCACCTTATGGCCAAAGGGTCTCCCTTTCACAGGCATTCTTGTAAAATCAATCTGCCTTTGCCTGCTGTCCGAGCGCGGCCTCATTCAGGGGAGGGTGCAGGAGCTGTTTCAGCAAGAGTAGCTCCTGAAGGAGAGCAAAGAGAAAGCTCCTTTCTTCTCAGGTCTGAAGGGCGATAGGGAGAGCCCATGTGCAGAGCACAACACAGCTGGAATTTCATGCAGTCTTGTCTTGGAGATGGCAAACCCTTTCTGTACAAAAGCAAGCGACTGATGCTAGTTTGCAGCTTTCACCCTCTGTGACGGGTTCGCCACGTGTGTGCATGCACGCTTGTGTGTGTGTAGGATGTTAGTGTAACCCATGTTCCCGACAGGTATCATGGCATGCACCTACCTCATGCCAATCTTGGGCCTCTGGCTTTTTGAGGAGCAGATGCTAATGGACATCATGATGTTTTTTGATTTCTGAGCCTGACTCTCATTATACTCAGATGACAGATCAAAGTTGTCTTTAGACTACTCGGCAGTATAGAAGAATCTTTCAACAGCATGGTTTTCATCTACTTGAAATCACAGTTCGCTGAAATGTTTACTGGGCACATTCTTTGTTCATCTACACACGTCTGAAGTGAAAATAGAATCTTCTGAATCACCAGTTAAGGAGAAACTTCCCTGATAGCTTATCTATTAGACTGAAAAAAGAGTAGGCAGAGATACTTGAGCATTGACTGCACTGAGTGAGCATTAGCTTGTATCTCCTGCTCCAGTGGAGGTAAGGGCAGATGACCTAACAGGACTTTCATGTTCTGTGGTGGAGTGAGTCACTCTGCTCCTATGATTAACACAAAGGCAGAAATAATTGTCTACAAAGACTGCTGCTAATCATGGAAAAACAAGCTGGATGTAGGAAGGGAGGGAGGTGGGATTTAATTTTACTTTTGACAAAGAAAGAGATCTAAACAGAAGTTTCATGTGTCAGCTGAAGATGAAAAACAGACCGCGTGGTATTTCTTGGCTTTGGGACTCAACTGGCCTTTCTACTGCTTGTTAGTTTAGAGTGTGCAGCAAAGCACAGTATGACTCTGCAATGTTTAAAGAACAGTAATCATGTAGACTTGGAAATCAATAACTAAGACTAAGTCATTCCAGCTTCAATAACCCTAAATATCAGAAATCTTATAAAAGGGATTTTTTCCATGAGTTGAAAGGTCTTGCTTTATTAGGCTTGTAGTTTTCTTAATCTCTGTGAAGCTTTTTTTTTTTCACCTAGGCTGGTGTTTAATAATTACTGGTTTCCATATTATTGGCTTTTTAGAACGTATTAAGCACTGTAGAGCAGATGTACAGTTGTGCAACTAAGCCTGACCAGTCATCATGAAACTGCCTGTGGGAAGGATACTTTGATAAAGATTTAAGTGTGGAGGCACTGTAAACTTCTGGAAGCAGACTGAGTTTTCAGAGCACTTACAAAACTATTAACTAACATGTGTTATGGATAGATTTCCATCACTGATTTCTTGCTGCTACATGTGATCATAATAACATAATAAAAGACCTCTGACAGAGTAAAAATTAAGCTTCAGAGTGGATTTACATGATTTAAATGATTATATGAAAAAAAAGAGATATTTTAATGTGCTCTGCATTATGTCTCACAGTGTGAGTTCTGTGAACTTCATGAGTTCTTTGTTAACTTACTGGTGCATGACACTATAGTAGTAATTAAATACAGGTCCTCATTATTAGATACTCTGCCTTGGTTTATTGACTAATTGGTCTTTATGGACAAGATCTTACCGCTTCAACAGAGAAGATAAACAGATGAAAGATGTGTGAAATGAGTTTAGATAAACAGCTGGGTATTTGTAGCAGATGACCTTTTGCTCAAGGTCTTAGAGGATATCTGTGGAAAGCAGAAGTGGATACTTGGGCAAAGAGATCCAAATCAGGTGGTGAAGATGGGTTAAGGAACTGGGTTTCAGAAGGTCTGGTCAGCTCGGAGCTGTGATGACTGGACAGAAGGGAGCTGGTTTGGAAAAGAGGAGCTTCCTTTAGTAAATGTCAGTATCTGTGACAGAGAAAGCTTGAACAGATGGTTAAACTTTCCCTAGACCATTTCGAGAACTTTCAATGAGAAGCTGAAGGACCATGACCTCAAACTATACTCAGGATTCTCAGTGAAACTAAGGAGTCTACTTTCTAGTCTTTCCAAAACTTCCAGCATCAGGTTGCTAATGTAAAACAGACCCAAACAGTAGACACACATATATATATACACACACACACACATTGTGAACAGTAAAAGTACCAGAATTTAGGAATCACACTCTCATCAGGTACTCTGACCACAGCAAGGACACCCAAGTCAACCACTCAAGTGTTAAACAGGAAAATGCTGCATGCTAATCCTCAAATCCCAGTTATGACTCTTTAACATGTTGCTATTTTCCTAGTGTAACCACTTTCAAAGTCAGAAGGAGCTGTAGTAATTATCCAGTGTGAAATGCATAGACCAAGCCATAGAACATACTTTAACTGAATCCTTTTTCAAGCCCATTATCTCTCCTGGAGTTGCGATGTAACTTTCAGCAAAACATCCAATATCGATTTAAAATTTTCCAGTGATAGAAAATCCATCATAGCTGTTGATAAGTTGTTCTGTTGGTTAATTATCTTGCCTGTTGAAAGTTCATGACTTATTTCTTGTCTGAGCTTGTCTAGACTAGGCTAGATCTTTCTGTGTGATTGCCTGTGAGACAGAAGAATATTTAATTCACTTTTCAGTTCTGTATGTGGTAACTGGTGGGCAGCTTAAATTACCCATGTGATCTTCCTAATATTTTGATGTCATCCTGAAGTGTAGAGACCAGAACTAGAAGGAATAATCCTACAGCGGTGATACCTTATCAAATTGAGATGCTGTATAATTGCTGTTCAGACACTCAGAAATCCTCAAATGTATGTATCCAGGAGTCATATTAGCCCTTCTGATTACGTTACATTTAGAAGTCATGATTTTTTCCAAAGTCACTAATTTCCAAGAGGGCAGGGGCTAATATGTTATTCTTTATTCTTTCCTAAATAATTTGACAGTTGACAAAAGCATACTTTTTCTGTTGGAAAAAATCTTTCTGCTTTCTACTTTAGTAGGTATCTTTGTCTCAGTGACCTCTCTTTTCAGTATTTTCTGCTTAGAAACCCAACTAAATATACACTCTGCTTGCAATTACATGTCAAAGACTATCAGTCAACCAGTTTTAAAAAGTTCAATATCTACATATTCATTTCATATCCTCCTAGTTCTTGTACAAGTTGTTTCTGATGTAAAGTCATATACCATAGTGATTTCTACTGTTTTGACATTATTGTCTTTTTTCATCCAAGCCTGCAGTCTCAGGAAAAAATATACTATATTGTTTTAGCAAGATCTGTTCTTCCACTTGAATTTTGGTCTACATATTGCCATCTTTAATTCCTTATTAACCAAATCTCATATTAGGCAGGCTATTTTTTTTTCCACAGGACATATGTCAGAAAGGAATTTGGTCCTGAAATAACCTACATTTTTCTTTTAAAATATTGTGTCGTATGTATTTTACCCTTGGAAATTTCCTAGTATTCTAAAATATATTGAAAATAAATAGAATACAACCTGATCAAATGTCTCCTCTTTTAAGAAGCTTGGAGGCAACACATATGAACCAATGGATTAAAATTGTCCCAATTTCATAGCTACAGTTCCAAAATCCACCAAAAACAATAGTGGTTTTTCTTACTTCTATAAAGACCTCAACCA
This sequence comes from Psophia crepitans, assembly GCA_013399095.1. Classification (NCBI taxonomy): domain Eukaryota; kingdom Metazoa; phylum Chordata; class Aves; order Gruiformes; family Psophiidae; genus Psophia; species Psophia crepitans. The sequence goes on along the minus strand of VWZZ01002364.1, from coordinate 45,964 downwards.
TGCATAGCTTTTTAGCATAATAGCTTTGAATTAACATATATATCATTCTTTAATGCCAAGGAGGATAGCTCATTATGGCATTAACAGTTCTTAACGGTCATGGTTTAATGATCAAGTGCTCTGCTATATTTCTCTTGTGTTCTTAATACTTTGTTCATCAGGAGTAGGCTGCAATTGATGTACGTTCATACAGTAGAGATGGTAAAAAGGAGCTGTGGTTAATAGGAAGTTAATAGATATTTCTGTATTTTTTATCATTAATGTACTTTTTATTTTATTGATCAAGTTTGAATCAGAATAATGTAGTAAGACTTTAAATGGTAGTTTAAACGATGTAAGCTTTAATTCCTGAAAGAACAAGAAAAACATAGGTCAGCTGGTCTAGATGAGATTTTAATGGTTTTTATGTACTACCTGCTATGAGATGGAGGTCAGATGCTCCTAACTGTAATATTTGTTTTTTACTTCAGCAGATGTGTTCAATCATTTGTTTTGTCTTCAGTTGCTTAGTACCTTGAGGGCAGTCATCGCCTGCTATAAGCAAAGACAGATACATCCTTGATCAGAATAGGAGAAATGTGAAACTGTGTGGGAGCTCCCACATGATGTGACAGGGAATGTGTTTGCTGAAGAGAAATAAATAGGCACCGTAACACAAGTTTCTCTGATTTAAACAAACTAGCTTTTGTCCTTGATTCCATCTTTACAAAGTAGTCCTCTTCCCTTCTCTTCCCTTCTCTTCCCTTCTCTTCTCTTCTCTTCTCTTCTCTTCTCTTCTCTTCTCTTCTCTTCTCTTCTCTTCTCTTCTCTTCTCTTCTCTTCTCTTCTCTTCTCTTCTCTTCTCTTCTCTTCTCTTCTCTTCTCTTCTCTTCTCTTCTCTTCTCTTCNTCTTCTCTGCTCTGCTCTGCTCTGCTCTGCTCTGCTCTGCTCTGCTCTGCTCTGCTCTGCTCTTCCTCTGCTCTTCTCCCTTAGCTTCTCTTTTTTTTTTCATTTTTCTCTCTCCTTTCTACTTTCTCTTTTCTCTCTTTTTTTTTTTTCACAGAATTACAAAGTCACTAATCATAGACTCATAGAATCGTAGAATGGTTTGGGTTGGAAGGGACCACAAGGATCATCTAGTTCCAACCCCACGGCCATGGGCAGGGACATCCTCCACTATACCGCATTGCCCAAAGCCCCATCCAACCTGGCCTTGAACGCTTCCAGAGATAGGGCCTCCACAACTTCTCTGGGCAGCCTGTTCCAGTGCCTCACCAAATGTTGGAAGAGACCTCCAGGCCACCAAGAACTGGTTATCCAGGATGGCAACAGTCCAGTTGCCTTTTGAATATCTCCAAGGATGGAGATTCCTCAACCTTTCTGGGCAACCTGTGCCGCTGCTTGGTCACCTTCACAGTAAAAAAGTGTTTCCTGATGTTCAGAGGGAACCTCCTGTGTTTCAGTTTGTGCTTATTGTCCCTGGGTCTGGCACTGTGCACCAATGGAAAGGCTCTGGCTCCATCTTTGCACCCTCCCTTCAAGTATTTATATACATTAATAAGAAGCCTTCTCTTCTCCAGGTTAAACAATCACAGCTGTCTCAACTTCTCCTTTCTCCTTTCTCTCTTTTTTTGGACCCGAATATCAAAAGGACTTCAGCATAATAAATCACCACATGTTATGGAAGAGGTCAGTTATGGGCTTGAGTTACAGCTGTCATGACTAAATTGTAAAATAATATTTCAGAGCTGTTAGAGACTTGTGAACTCCAGATACGACACTGCTATTTCAGGTGAAAAGGGATGTATTTTCAAATCTGTTCTTTCAGTCTCAGTAGTTAAACAGATTAATTACTGGCATGATTCCAGAACATTAGGGATTGATTTGCCTGTTTATTTTGTGTGTGTGTGTGTTATTGAAGGACTCCAGTGAAGCGTATAGTATTTTTAAAATAATAAGCACTAACATATAAGCTCTAGAGAACATGTTTCAAATCTGCCTTAATTTACTAGACCTTCACTGTCTGAAGCATGTCCTTGATGGGCATTTACCAGCACTACAAAATCACCTGAAGATGATCTGTTGCAATGCTCAGAAACTCCTGAGGGCTGTAACAAGGCAGAGGGCTGCCAGCCAGGCTACAGTGCAGATATTTGGCTTTCTTACTATTGCTACTATGAGAATTTGACTGAGGAATACACAAAAAAATAAGCGATATCTCCAGGCTACACTTGAGACTTTACAAAGAGGCATTTGAATCATACCTGTTTGAACACAGACTGTCACAACCTTCAGAGGAGTTCTGGCACTCGTCCCATGCCATGGCTAATATTTTCTCACCGTAGTTGGGACCCAGCCTACACAGCCTGGTGGGGGCATAACTTAGACTTCTGGATTTCCCTTGATCTGGTATGAGGTGAAGGATTCACCCCTGTTTCTGTTTTTGCAGATCCCTTTGGAACACTGTCTCTGGCTAGCTTGGTTCTTGCAAGCACTCAAACCCAGGCAGCTATTATGGTAAGAGTAAAGTAAGTATGTACTGATGCAATTCATAATTTATACAGCAACAACGCAGGAAAAGAAGATATCTTTCTACGACTATGTACATTTATTCACCTTGGAGGAATTCACTCTGTTTCAGCCCAGCTGCTCAGCACTTCCAGCTGTCACGAAATCCTTCAGCAAGGCTCTAGTATTTGGAACTGCTTTCATTCATTTAGGTCTTGATCTTGTTTTTCTTTGAAGACAAACATTTCCCTAGAGACTCATTGTGTGCTTGGGAGCCTGGTCAAGTTCAAAACTTGCCCCTCAAGTACTTTCTGTCACTCATAAAATTGATATATAATGGAGACATTATGCATTCACTTTTCTTCTGAAGGGTCTTTCCTGCACATGCTTATCTTCAGAGGTGCTGGTGTCTTTTGAGGATAGATGGCCAAGTAGATGGATCTCCTGGCAGACTGTAAACAAAATTTATTAATTGCAGCTAGCAGTAATATACTTTGAGAAGGAAAATATGAATGGGAAATGGGGTTCAAATGCACTAGTAGGCTCTATATAATGCTAAAAAATGTCGTACATGGAAACATTGATTGAGAACTACACTTATGAAAGCATGCACAGGAAAATTTCTTGTCTGCAAGTGGTTATTTTGATTGTGACTATATCCTACAAAAACTGCAATATAATTTTGATCATAGTAAACTTTAGATAAATAACCCATCAACTGATCTTTGAAAGATACCAGAAGGTGGACATGCTGCATAGATTCAGTGGCTAAGTTAGGATAAAGGCTGAATCTTGATCTATATTTTCTAAAAACAAACAGGATATTGAAATATTGCCACAGTTTCATCTTACTGTCTGGTGACTTGATGCACTCTGGGGTTTTCAGCCACAACAAACCACAGATTGGTATGGATGCAGGGAGAAGGAACTGACATTACAAAATATATTGAAACCTTTTGCATTAAACAAGAAAACAGAATGGAGCAGTCAGTGAGCAGGAAATATTTAAACAGTATAGATGTTATGGGAACAACACACCTGGTTTGTGTCATTTGCCAATCTGGGAACCAAAAATAAAACAAGCGTGGAAGAAACAGTTATGTGGGAACCAAACAGGCAAAACTGAAAGAAAACTTTCTTACCTCTAAATTGGAGAGAGATAGAATAGAATAGAATAGAATAGAGTAGAATAGAATAGAATAGAATAGAATAGAATAG
>VWZZ01002364.1:13740-42233 GCA_013399095.1 Psophia crepitans | reverse complement strand
CAACTTGCAGCCATTTCCCCTTGTCCTGTCACTAGTTATCTGCGAGAAGAGGCCGACCCCCAGCTCACCACAACTTCCTTTCAGGTAGTTGTAGAGGGCAATAAGGTCTGCCCTGAGCCTCTTCTTCTCCAGACTAAACAAGCCCAGTTCCTTCAGCCGCTCCTCATCAGACCTGTGCTCCAGCCCCTTCACCAGTTTCGTTGCCCTTCTCTTGAGATGGGCTTGATGGATGAACTGTTAGATGGATAAGCAACTGGCAGGATGGTGGCATCCAAAAGGTTATAGTCAGTGGCTCAATGTCCAAGTGGAAACCAGTACTGAGTGTCTCGCAGAGGTCCATACTAGGACTGGTACCATTTAATATCTTCACCAGTGACAGATGGCAGGATTGAGTGCACCCTCAGAAAATTTGAAGATGATACCAAGATGAGTGTTGCAGTTGATTCACTTAAGGGAAGGGATGTTGACAGGCTTGAGGAGTGGGCCTATGTAAACATGAAGTTTGACAAGGCCAAGTGCAAGGCCCTGCAGCCCTGCAGAGAAGGACTTGAGGATGAAAAATTGGACTGAGCCGGCAATGTGTGCTTGTAGCCCGGAAAGCCAGTTGTATCTTGGGTTGCATCAAAAGAAGTGTGGGCAGCAGGTCAAGGCAGCCTCCACTCTTGTAAGACCCCACCTGGAGCATTGAATCAAGCTCTGAAGCCCCCAGCACGAGAAAGACATGGACTTGCTAGAATTGGTCTGGGGAAGGACACAAAAATGATCTGAAGGCTGGAACACCTTTGCTGTGAAGAAAAGTTGAGAGAGTTGAGGAGGGTCAGCCTAGAGAAGAGAGATCTTGTCGCAGCCTTCCAGTACTTGCATGAGATTTATAAGCCAGAAGGAGAAGGACTTTTTACCAAAGCGTGTAGTGACAGAACAAGAGGTAGCGGTTTTAAACTAAGAGTAGATTTAGATTAGAGATAAGGAAGACATCTTTTACGATGAATGTGGTGAGACATTGTATATTGGGTTTGCGTGGCAAGGTTTTGGTAGCTGGGGGCTACAGGGATGGCTTCTATGAGAAGATGCTAGAAGCTTCACCCATGTCTGATAGAGCCAAGGTGGACCCACTGTTGGTCAAGGATGAGCCCATCAGCAACGGTGGTAGCGCCTCTGAGATAACAGTTAAGAAGGGGAAAAAAAAAAAACAAACGTGAGAGGAACAACAATGAAGAAGGAAGGGAGGAGATGCTCCAGGCGCCAGAGCAGAGATTCTCCTGCAGCCCGTGGAGAAGACCATGGTGAGGCAGGCTGTCCCCCTGCAGCCCATGGAGGAAGGATGATGGTAGAGCAGATATCCACCTGCAGCCCATGGAGTACCCCACGCTGGAACACGTGGATGCACCTGAAGGAGGCTGTGACCCCGTAGGAAGCCTGTGTTGGAACAGGCTCCTGGCAGGACCTGTGGCCCTGTGGGGAGAGGAGCCCATGCCAGAGCAGGTTTGCTGGCAGGACTTGTGACCCCGTGGGGGACCCACACTGGAGCAGTCTGTTCCTGAACCTCTGCACCCCATAGAAGGGACCCACATTAGAGCAGCTGGTGAAGAACTGCAGCCCGTGGGAAGGACTTATGTTGGAGAAGTTGGTGGAGGATTGTCTCCCATGAGAGGGACCCCATGTTGGAGCATGGAAAGAATGAAAAGTCCTCCCCTGGGGAGGAAGGAGCGACAGAGACACCGTGTGATGAACTGACCACAATCCCCATTCCCCATCCCCCTGTGCCGCTGGGGGGAGGAGGTAAAGGAAACTGGGAATAAAGTTAAACCTAGGAAGAAACAAGGTGTGGGGAGAAGGTTTTATTTCTCCTTACTCTACTCTGGTTTGCTTGGTAATAGATTAATTTTTTCTCAGTTCAGTCTGTTTTGCCCATGACGGTAATTGGTGAAAGATCTTCCTGTCCTTATCTGACCCACAAACGTTTCTTTACATTTTCTCTCCCCTGTCCAGTTGAGGAGGGTATTGATAGAGTGGATTTGGTGGCCACCTGGTCTCCAGCCATGGTCAGCTTGCTACACACTGGAACAGATTGTACAGAGTTGTGGATGCTCCTTCCCTGGAAGTGTTCAAGGCCAGGTTGGATGGGGATTTGGGCAATGTGGTCTAGTGAAAGCTGTCCCTGCTCATGACAGGGGGTTTTGACTAGATGAACTTTGAAGATCCCTTCCAACCCACACGATTCTGATTCTATGAAATATAGTTTGGATAAATTATATGGGTTTCTTCTAATACAGCAGAACAGTTGCTCTCTCTTCTCCCTCAGGCCCTTGCCTGACTACTGTTTATTTTATATTTGCAAGTAATCTGCATTTGATCTTTTCTTTCCCTTCACATCCATTACTGGAAAATACTTAATCTTTAAGCTAGCCACACTGGTAGAAATGATCAATCAGTTACAGGAAATCAGGAAGCCTATGGTAAAAGAAGCAGAATTTATCTAACACTTACAGTAATGTCACTGCCAAATGGTGAGCTTTGGCAGCTCTTCTAAACAAAGCAAGGTCAAGCTCAATCAGTACCAAGATGAGAGACCACCAAATAAAACCCGACTCAATAAGCAGCACTTCATCTTTTCAAGCAATTTAGTTCAGCTCTTCCAACACATTGTCATTAGATGTCATGCTTTTTTTGAATGAATAGCTGTTGGAAAGTAATCGTGTTCAATTCCTTGTTGTCTTTCTTTAGTGTTCATTTTTATAGAAGGGAGGACAATTAAGAGATGCTTCTACAACCCCAAATGGATGGCTATGTTAGCTCTTAGTGTCCCTATGATGCTGGGGTGGACATTTGTGTCTAGAGTGACTGTTATGCACTATCTTTTATTTACTGCTTACGAATGCCTTCCTCCTAAGATAAACGGAATTTACAAGTAGAGAGTTGACTTCAGCTTGAACCCAAACAAAAAAAATGGTTTAAAGATGTATTTTTTTTCTTGATCTGAGGCTGAACTGAATTGGTCAATATGAAATCTTTTTTGAAACGGAATAATTTTGGGTTTTTTTTTTTTTTTCTGTTTTTTTAAGTTTTCCTCTTGAAATGGAGGTAGAGTCAAACTGTTCCTTTGAAAAAAGTTGAATTTAAATCTATACTAAAACAGGTCATGCTTGAAATAAGAGTTGAATAAAAAGGTTTCCTTCTGTGACTCCTTGTTTACAAGTAAAAAGGCCTTCAAAACACAAAGTCCTGAAAAATATAGGTGCATGCCAGCTCTGCAAAGGCAATCAGAAATGAGACAGGATTTTCTTTGCTCATGTACCAACACTAGAATCATAATTCCTTGTGCAAAAAGAGTCTGCCTTTACCTGATATCCCTGTGTCAGTGACTCGCCACCTCTCTGCAAGTTAAATAATGAGGCAACTCAAGTGTGGAGAGCTTTGTTGAAACCTGCTCAAGTGACGCTGTTCATTGACATCTCTGATGTTTGGATCAGGCTCTGCGACCACAAGAGCATCCAAACTCTCCTAGAGGCTTTGAACTGACTTGGTGGATTCAGAGGCCCCAAGGGCAGTACAAATTTGTCTTCCCACTGATTTTATTCAAAAAAAGGTTAAAACATTGTCCTCAAACCAAATGTTTGGATATTTAAGCATCACAGCAATTGAGAGTACCACATCCCTCACTTACTGTAGCTACTCCTGGGGAAACTTTGCTAATAGGATTTAACAGTCTGTTGCACAAGGAAGCCAGTGGCATTTAAAAAACCCCTTCGCTCCTCTCCTCTCTCTCCTTTGTTCATAGCTGCCAGATTGAAGTTTACTCAGTAAATATGCAGAGACTTAAAATTACCTTTCAGTTAGTATGGACTGAAATGGGAAAGATCCCCTTCCGTCTAATCTAATTTACTGCCAGTATCAAGAGTGTCAATAGAAAAGAGCCATCAATATGACGTGTTCATGGAAAATAATGCATTTCTCTGTGTTCCCAGGTGGTTGTGGTGCAGCTGCAGCAGTTGCTTGCGTCCCATAATTAAGTCCCAACAGCTTTGCAATTGTGTTATCTGTTACCTACATCGTCCTCAAATTGTCTCCCTTCCGATGACGTGTCTGACTGATACACCGTGCCGCTGAACAGCTGGCACGAGGATGACGATGCAGCACTAGCAAAATGAACCTTCCGACGCAGGCACCGGGGTGATATATAACCCTATAGTGTCTCTGTTTAAGCTGGGGAGAAAGCATCCAGGTGGGACAGGATGACACAGTTGGAGGCTTGTGGGGAGCTGGGAACAATCTCCCCTTCAGGCTCTCTCTCTGGCATAGATTTTTTTTTGTGGGTATTATAACGGTGGATTTCTAAACCTAACTTCCCTCCCTCCCTCGGAGTTTAGATAACAATATTTAACTTTTTATAGCACTGCAGTGGCAGGGATAAACTGTGACAATTGTTGCTGAAAATGGTGAGAAAAAGCAATACAGCCCCGTTCGACAGAAGATGCCTGTTGGCTCCTGATACAGCAGCGTGTCGCATTAAACCTTCTTGTCACTTTCTTCAAAGCTCTGCGTAACTCTTCCCTTCCCTACTTCTCCCCCACTGCTGGACTCCGAGTCCTCCTCACCCCCATGACCACTCTCACTCTGACAATGCTTCTAGCTTTGTCAGACTTCTGATAGACCTCTCCCACTGAGCCCTACCAGATACAGCCCTCTATATAAATGGTCCGACTGCCACCCACATCTTCAAAACTCTTTTGTGATGTATTACTTACAGTGAATGGATCTGAATGTACCCTGCTCAGGCAGAGGCTTCAAGTACTAAGGAAGCAGATGATTTTCTAACTGAGATATTAGGTGCAGCAAGTATTTATTATTTGGTAGCAAATATATCTCATTAAAATTCGCTAGAGTGAAAAGGCTGATACTATTCATACTTGATGGGGAGTAGGCCAAAAACCTGGCGTAAAGTACTGCTTCCTGCTCTCAAAAGTAGGCAAAAACTGGCTACATGCCTGATTCTTTCCTTTAAACTACATCCATCCTCAGACAGTGAGCTTCTGGGCACAAAATATCCCTATCCTGAACCAAGAAAAAATTGGGCATAACTTTAAAGAAAAAACCATCTTTTATACAAATGATATCCCATAATGCTTTACTGGTTTAAGGGGAGCCAACAGATATGGAAAAAAAAAAAGGAGTAAAAGATAGGGCAATTTAGAGCAGTGCTGGAAATATTTGTAGCTAAGGTTTGAAATGAGAGCTCCCACAGAACACATGGAAGAGTTCTATACGGATGGGAGTTCAGGGTGCTGCAGTGAAAAGACCTATCGTATTCCAGAGGAAAGGCTCTGAGTGAAAGGGTTGCTGGGGCAAGTGGATAAATGATTTTAAATTCTAAAAAGAAAGGATTGAGATGGAAATGTCCAGTTACAGGAAAAGCTACTGCGAGGAAGTTAGGGAAGCACCGTCTGAAGTAATTTTCTGAGAGAGGGACAGTGATGGTCTTCAAGATACAATATAAAGAAATGCAACTAAATAATAAAAAAAGAAACAACAGCAACAAAAAAGAAGCTCAAATAAGATTGTACATTTTGAGGAAAATGCATAAAAGTTAGTCATAGATTTCTAGACCTGAAAGCTGCGAAAGAAACAGGATTAAAAGTTACAGAGTGTGAGCAGACACTGCAAACACCACAGCAATGCTGGGTGATAAGGAGTTAGTCTGTCTATAGACTTGTCATGCACATCATTCAAACCAAGTCAACGTAGCTGGCCATCACCAAAAAAACATCTACGTGACCATCACAAGGAGAGGTGGGCTGTTCTGAGGTGTCTGGCTGCATCTTATTTTTCTCAAAGCAAGACTGATTGAAGACTTCAGTGGGAATTATACCATAACTGGCTTTACCCTTCTTCTAGTCAGGTCTTTGGGCTTTTTTGTCTTGGTTCCTTTCCATCTAGCTGTTCCATGCGGCCTTAGGCCCAATCCGAAACAATGAAAAAATCAAATTGAGTCTTCCTATGAGTTCAACAGATTTTTAGGTCATCCCTTCAAAGTCAATAAAAAGGGATTTAGGATTAATTCTGTTGTTAGTTCAGGGGATGAGGCTGAGAGAAGGGCAAATTTCTTACTGTGTCCCCACGGTCAGACTCCAAGACACTTGCTCAAATGGAGCTTCAGTGCCCCAATGCCAGGACTTTGTTTTCCGTGCCTTTTTTGTTTTGTTTTGATTTGTGTGTTGCTTGGTTTGCTTTGGTTTGGGTTTTGTTTATTATTTTTTCCTCTGGGTTAAAAGGAACTGCAGGAAACTTAGGAGAAGTCATTAAAAATTAAATGACTCATCCAATAGGGCAGTAAGGGATTTAATTAGATGCCAAAATGAGTAAATCTGGTTCGCCCATGGCAGTATGGAGCAGGTGCCAAGCATGGCAAGCATCTTTGTGAGGGTGGAAGCCCTGTTTGTTAGTACAGAGCAAGGGAGGTGGGGGGTTGTAGGGTGCCAAATATCTGTTGATAACTCTATACAGGAAATACATAACGGGAGGCAGAGACATGCCATCAATAAGCTCTATAGCTCTCTGTGTCTACCATGATCCCTGGAGCAGAAGTCATTGCAAAAGTCCCAGCATGCAGTGTACTACAAGATCCTGCGCCAGGGCTCGTCATTTATTATCTTTCTCTGTGGCAATCAGGCGACAAAGAAATGAAAAATTTTAAACAATGACAAGTGGAAAATTCAGTAAACTCGAATGCTTGACAAATACCGGTTCAGAAACGTTTAATGAAGTGTGCTTAAATATTTTATGTTTCAATTAGAGCCTAACTGAAAGTGAGTTCAGGTCCAAAAAGCTACCGTTGACTTCAGTTCTGGACCCTACCGTAATCATAGAATCATAGAATCATTAAGGTTGGATATTCAGGTTTTATCTATAACATCTATTGCGTAGGAAAGCTTCACACTGGGGTCTAGTCTGGAGGTTTGCTAACTTTGTGTTGTGTATTGAGGCTGAAGTGTGGTTACATGGTGCCCTTCAGGCACTCCCTCTTGGTGTGAAAAAGAGGGTTCCCAGGGTTTGCTCACACCAGGTCCTTCCTGACCCCCAAAGCAAGTCATGCATGGGTATGGTAGAAACAGCAGGTTAATGTCCTAATAAAAAATATAGTGATCAGATGCAGGGCAGCTCAACGGGGATCTTGAACAATCATTTCTGCAGGAGGAGAGAGATACAGTCATGTAAACATAAACACACTTATGGTCCACTTAACTGTTGCTATTATGAGAGGAGTGAATAGCTCCCCATTTCTTACAGCCTGGTTAACTGCACGTTTACAGCAGGGGCCACTTGAGGCTCCTTCCACTCAGATGCTTTTGCTTTGTTCCTCCTCCTGCCATGGCACTGGGGTGTATTCGGTGACTGCTTTATTTCCATTACAGAGCTGATCAGCTTTTCACTTACTTAAACAGCTGCCACCAGTTAAAATGAAATATTTGCACATATCATGCCTTTTAAAATTTAGTCTTGTTCAGTGTGCAATCTCTTCTTTTCCAAAAAGCTGTACTTTCAAAAATTACATGTTTGAAAGTAGAAGATATAAAGTGATTGTAAAAGGAAAGTGATTTAAAGATTTCAGTATAATTTAATGTAATTCCAAACAATATTCTGTATCATTTTACCTATAACAGCTTCTTTTTGATGATGGAAAGTTTTCTGTAACTCTACCCTACTCTCTGGCAATTATTCATATCCTAGTTGAAAGGCTTCACATTCCTATAACTGTAATCTTTTATATTAATGATTTGCACATCAGCTACCCAGTAATATTTTATAGAGATATCTTTCTCATTCTACAAAATTCCTTCCTGCCTTTTATAACTATTCAGAAACCAAAGAGCATAAAATGTGCCATTTGGAAAGGAACTTGTTGATACCCCTTACTTACTGGAGATTATCATCTGGAAGTTCCCCAAAACTGACAGCAGTCTTCATTTCATAACACCGCATTAGCTTCACCTACAAAGAAACTGAAATCAGGATACAGCTATTTTTTTTTGTGGAATCAAAGATTGCAAAAGTAGACTCTTGGATAGTTACTTGTTCGCAAATATTTTGAAACTAGTTGGAAGCTGTTTGGGGCAGGACAAAAGGTCAAAAAAAGGGCACTTGTCCTGCTTTTGTTGTTGTCACTAATGAGAAATTTTTCGTCTTTCTAAATGACTTTGCACTGATTGAAAAACAGAGTTAAAGAGGACCAATAGCTGGGCTTCTAATGAGCCACTGTCTTTACATGACCTAAACACTGTCAGGCACAGTGTGTCTAGATGTTGTTTAGTGATCATCTTATTTTCACTGTTGGAGAAGACAACAGTGTGCATTGTTTGCAGATGTTCCATCCATAGTGGTTTTTTTTAAACATTTGTTAGAGGAACCATTTAGTTCTCCTGCCTGAGGGGATTTTAATTTAATGGTGGAGATCACTGTGGCATTGATCTCATGAAATCATTTTCATTTGGAGAGACTGAGTACACATGGTGGAGGTGAAGCCTCATACAGCTTGTCCTGTACGGGACAATGTTGGTCAGCCCTGTCTAGAAATGCTTGGAGAATACCACAGGTGAAAACAGTTCTTCTAAAATGATACATCAAAGTTATTAATTCTATGATTCTGTATTCTAAAAGTTACTTTTCTGGCAGATTAATCAAACTGGATGAAAAAAAGGAATTCTAACACTTCAGGAGGTTGCTGTTGAAGTAATAAGATCAGAGTGTAACCAATTATAATCACCTGTATTTAAAATAAAGTAAAATCCTTCCTGTAAATGGCAGCTCATTCTTTCAGTCCCACATACTCAGTGGAAGACAAATTCACGCCACTGTTGTAGCAATTCTGTCAAACAATAATTCAGGTTGGTTTTGTCTTTCAGGGCCAAAGGGGATATCAAATATGCAACTGCAAATTGAAGTCAGATCAATTTACTAAGGAAAGAGAACCAGACAATACGCTGCTTTTAGAGGACTCCTAACTTAATTTTTCCCCATTCACAATTGTATTCTTGGAAAAAGTGATTCAAGTTCTGAAACAATCAAAGATTCAGAGTAAATTCCAGTTATCGATATTCCTGGTAGCTGAGAACATCTCATCTTTCTCCGACAATGTGTCGAATCTCACAGGCTGTATTTTCTTCCCTTCCAGTACCACAGTTGCATGCAACATAACTGGAATTTCAGATTTAATCACACACTGTAGTTGTGCAAGGAGTTAAACTTATGCTTGGAGATTCAATATCAACTATCGGCTCACAGATTCCAGGCCTAAAACATCCAGAGGAACCACTACAGTCAGTCTGCCCTGTTGCACAGTACACATGTGGGGACTTCCCTGGTTTTATCTGTGTTAGAATGGAGGATGTTGTTTCCAGCTCACTGTGATTTGGCAATAGTGCTGCAGAATCCTCTGAAATTGCTATTCCAATCATCCTGTACTAAAATTGCGTGTCTAAGTCTAGCTTGGTTGTCCAACTACAGACGCTTGTCTCTGACTTTTATATACATAAATTAAGAGCTCATTATCCACAAAGATGTTCAACTTCTACCCATCTCCACAGGTGCAAAAGCTTAGTACTGAACTGGAGAAAAGGAATATTTGAAATATTATGCATGCAGTATATATTCCAATATTGCAAGTAAAGTATCGTGACTCCCCAAAGCAGCCACAACTATGGATTTTATTAGGTGTTTGCGAACTTCTCCATTTACAACTTTGAAGACTAGAAAGGACAGCTATGATTACCTAATTTGCCTGTTTCCTTAAATAATGTGAATTGCAGTGAAGTGATTTGTATACACATGTGTTTGTGTAACAGCATTTCTGTTGAAGATATCCATTGTTGAGTGAAAAAAATGCATCAGAGAACCACCTGGATGCTGGGAAATGGGAGAATTAAAGCAGAACTCCTATGTCTGGTAGTATGAGTGGGTATGTGAGAGGGAAAAAAAAAAAAAGTTCTTTACAATGCTCCGGATATATCACTTTCAAATCTGAGGTTATTGTCAGCAAAGTCAGTCATGTTATTCCCCTTAGAAGCTCCGTTTAAGTTTTACAACATTTCACATTCTAATGAAAAAGAAAAAAAATAAATAGCTCTCATGTTGATCTGGATTGTGCTTCTCTCTAAATTTGTTCCATCTTGGTTCTAAGTAGTTTTCTGCTGTCACTGGAGCACCCTAGTGTTTCCAAAGGGCAAGAAGAAGAAGCAATGCAAGCAATAAGTGGACAAGCATTCTCCTGCTTATACTTTTGTGTAAGTCAGTCTTCCATTACAGTTCGAAACTGGCAAGCATGGTAAAATAGGAAAAACTAGCACCCATCTATTGCCACAAGGAAGATGAGAAGCTCACACAGCTGTCCTGGAGAGCTGGTCACCACTTGGCACCCAGGATTGTGCCTCAGTTGCCAGGTCGTGCTTTCTAAACAGAGTAAACATGAAATGAACCACAACCCTATTTTATGTCAGGAAAGCAAAAGATGTTTGGGCTCTGTATCACCCAGCTGTGCATCAAAACTCACATTTAATCTTTCCAATGCAAATCAAAGTTTTAAAGGGGAATAAAAATATTTAGCATCCAGAAGAAGAAGAGAATCTCTGAAGACTCAGGGTGGAAAGTGTTTACCTTTGATCCTGTGCCAGCTAACAAACAGAGGATGTTATTTTAATTTATGGTGAGCTTACCATTTTAAACTGCAATAACAACAATATCAAATTAAAAGTTCATACAATAGTAATTCTTGCTTTAAGGACTTGATTGCATCTCACAACGCTCAAAAGCATGTAATTCACAAAAATATCTTCAGGCACATGTGTTTTCAAAATTTGTAAAAGGCCATGAATGTGTCAATTCAAATTGCCCATAAATCATGTGTTGCCTGGGATGAATCTTCGATGCTTGATGTTAGATGTTCATCGCTGTCCCTTGTGAGCCTGGGATACACACTGATTTCTGGTTTTCACTCCAGCAAAAGCCTATGCTTAGTGGTCCGCCACATGCAAAATTATTCTGTGTATCTGGGTTAAAATACCACTGAAATATTATTTCTAGACCTCGTTTTGCTATTAGTTGCACAAATGCTAAATGTGTATTATACCTTAGAAAACAAATGAGCAGATATGTATGCTGCGTTAGTCCTTAGGGGCTCCAATCGTATCAGGGCACCACTAGGAAGGGTGCTGTACAGCCACCGACCAGACTGGCTGAACCATCGGGATCTCACAAATTAGATGTAAGTCAAGACACAAGAGGTGGTTATAACACAGAGGTGGGTGGACCATAGTGGGGTAAAATAAGAGGAGTGGCTTTAGCATGTTTCACCAACATGCATTTTAACCACCGTCTAGGAGAGATTACTTGGTTACATGCAGCACAGTGCCTTTAGCTTCACTGTCCTCAACAAAGACCATGATGAATTCAGACTTAGGGTTTAGGATTATAAATATTATATTGGAAGATAAAGCATAAAGTGTGATGTATGCCTAACAAGGAGCTATCAAATCAGAAAATCAAACAGAGATGGAGAAGATTGGAAAGGTTGGGGAAGGGGGGGAAAAAGGGATATTTTTGATGAAGAGAAATAAATTCTTTGTCCTCCTTAGCACTGACTTCTCTTTCTCACTTGGGTGTGTCCTCTTTCATTCTACCTCTTCTAGACCATTAATGAAAGCGTTCAGTCTTCAGTTCACTAATTAAAACTGACCCTGAATACCACAGTGTAGATGGACATTAGGGGTTGGAAAGGAAGTAGGAGAAAGTCCTTCTCTGAGTTTTAGATGAAAATTGAATATCTGAAATCAGAGAAGGTGCTGAAGTTTCTGAAAATTTGATAATGTGTCACAATTCACCAGAAGCAAAACAGTTATGTCTAGTCAAGAAGATGTGGACAATTTGAGCTCCAGACAGAAGGAGTATCTGGGATTCTGTATCCTGAATCTGACAGCAGAACTGATTGCAAATTTTCCAGTAAATCTCATCTCACCTGAAAGCACAGTCTTGTAATACACACTATTTGCAAGAAATGATTAGAAGGGGCTTCATTTTGATGACGGTATTCATGAAAGCAAAATAAAGCAGGATGTTTGCCCACAAAGTCAGACAAATGTATTGCATTCATCGTATGATACTTGCTCATCTGAAATTTTCATTGCATAGACATGAAAGTGCATAATTTATAAAGAGAGTAAGAGTAAAAAGAGCAATGCTGAAATAAAATAATCTATTTGAAGGATGTCATGAAGGAAAAAAGCATCATATTTATCAGGTAACATATTGATGAGGAAGGATATGAGCCCTTTAGCCCATACAGGCAACCTTAGAGGATATGTTTTACAACAAGTTTTTTTTCAGATACTGTCTCAGAAGTTAAAAAAAAAGAATGGAAAAGTGGATATTTTAAAATATGTTTCTTTTTTTCTGTACACAAAATTGTTTGCTAAAAATAAGCTCTGCAAGAAAGAGGTCGGTTAATATTCTATTAAAATATAACTACTCTGAATAAATAATCATAAACTGATCTTCCTCCATCAGCTGTTGGTACAGCACCATTGAAATCATCCAATATATCTCCTAAGCTGTGGGTACAATTCTAGTTGGCCAAAGGGAGATTGGTCCTCATTTGTCTTTTCAGTCTGCTATCTGTCTCTCATGACTTTGCAAATTTTACCTGCTGTTCTCAGAAGCAAAAATACATAATAAAGCTTAATATCTTGCAGCAAGTTATTAGGAGATTTGAACTCCGAAAGCTGATATACCAGCACGAGGTGAGAAAGTGAACAGAGAGTGTCTGGATTAAGTGATAATAATTAAAAAAAAAAGCAACCAAAGCCTTAAAAATTAACCAGGTGATTATGTGGCAATGAGATAACACAATCAATCTCCAGTAAAACCTCTGCAGTGTGCCGAAATAGGTTCTGTAGCCTCAGGTCAGCCTTGGTTTGCTCAGTTGCAGATCCATCTGGCTAGCAAGTTTGCTAGCTCGAATCATAAATCGTTAAAAAGGTATCCTGCTATTCCAGGCACTGATGCTCCAGTTTGTTGATGATCTTCTCATTCAGGGCACAACACAGCTAAACAGGTCATTGTTTGACTTATGCAGCACTTCTAAGAGAGGTTGGTAAAATGTTCAGAATCGCTAATGCTCATTACGTGTCCACTGGCAATGACCTTTCTGTGAGATACCCAGAAAAGCACAGCTTGTGCTGAGGTTTGCCGCTAGGAGAAGCTGGAAGCGCTCTTGTTGCTAGGCAGATGTTATGGACGAAGGTAATGTTAGCTGTTGGTTAAGCAAGCACTGTTCAGGATGGCCATACCTCTGATATTTTGTCTTTTCCACCCATTCCCAATACGAATTGCAGATGTGTGTGCTGGAATTTCCTGGGCACATACCATGTTCTTGCAACCCTCCTTCTCTGGTAAGTACATATTATGGTCTTCATTGTAATGGTCCCTGTACTCTCTACCACCAATGATGGCTCCAAAACTGCCCCTCGTAGGAATTCCCATACGTATGAAGAAATACAAGTAGAGCAAGGGAAAAGGGAACAAAGATACTGTTTGTAAGAGCATTATGAAAAGCCATCACAAATGTATGAGATCTCTGACCAGCGTTCGTTACAAGAGAACCCTGCTACCAAGTTGTTGTGGTTTTACAAGTTCTCATGCTGTGCTGGAGGTTCTTCAAGACAGCTTTGGTCCTGGGATGGAAAATGAGGGAAATGAGCACAGACGTCGTCATGTACACTGACCTTCACAGTATTCCTACCTAATTTTCTAGACCTTTTTTTCCAATTGTTTATGTTAATTGATGCTGTTTCTACAGATGCTTCAATGAACTGTTATTCAGGGCTAGCAGCTGGCTATGTGAGGGATGTGGAGGGATGAGAAGGAAATGCGAGGGTTACACATGTGTCAGAGAATGAGAGGGGTCTCACGTCCTGAAAACAGGTCCGAACAAATAAAGACCTTTACCTTCACTGGCTCAACTACTGAGATAGGTGCCAGTGGTGCATTGTTTAATATGGCTGAGCTGGAGAAGGCAGCAGAAATATCTTGCACATACATTTAGTAATGAGTAGTTCCCTATATAAGGGGAATGGGGGGGGGCTTCCAGCCACCGTGTATTTGAAGAAGCCAGTGAGTGACTAACGGATGAGTAACTGTGCATGCTGACTTAATTGCGGTGCCTGGATTTGTGCATCTTGAGTCTTTGTGGAGACCTTAAATATGTGTCTTCAGCTTTCAACCTCCTTCTGAGCCTCCCATTTGACTGTTCAGATCCTCCCCCCACCTCTAGTGCTCTAAAGCATGCACACAAACAGCACGCTTCTTCAGCAAATACCCTGGGCCGTGCGAGAGGCAAGCTTTGCTAAATTTGTAATAACTCCCTCTAAAAAATCCAGTGTAAGTGACTTGGACAAGCTCCTTTCTTCTGCCTTAGTTCCAAACACACCGCACCCACTTCACGTAGTGTCTCTGGGGCGAGATGCATCCTTAAGTTGCTGCCCAGAGACGAAGAATGAGCGATGCCACAAAGAGAGCAATCATCGTCCCAGGCATGTGCGGGGAGCTGGGGCTGCAGAAAAAATCTGCAAATAAATGGAAAAAGTAAATGGGTGACTGCAAAACTGCAGCACCTGCTTCAAGCGTGGGACATCAGCCAGAGCTGAAATTCCCTAACTTGGAGTGGTTCTGCTCGAGGACTTCAGAAGGCCAGTTTTCTCTTGGTTCATATTTTCTAACAGTAAATCACAGTATATAAAGCTGACTCTGCCATTAAATCAAGAGTCAGATAATCTGGCTGTTCACTTGGAAGGAAACTTCCTTGTTAATTAACATAAATAAAGCCTTTGGGGCTTGTAGGTGTCAGAGCCAAGGCACAAGGGAGAAAGTGATAAAGGCAGGCAACTGTGGATGGCAAAATGGGAGGATCATTAAAAGGGTTGGAAATGGACTTGTCACATCCAGTTTTGCTGGTAATTTGATTATTAAAAGAATTAAAATTTGATGATCTTAGAGAATAAATGACTTGTTTTACAGGGCTGGAAGGGTAATGCAAAATGGAGTGAAGGGAGTTGCAGACTCCAGCATATCATATTCATCTCTTTTCCAGAAAGCTGGAGGAGAAGTTCTCCCATGGTTGATTACAGGAATGCTCACTAGGCTTCATCTTTGGAAGAAGAAAATTCTCTTATCAATGGTTCAACCTTTTTTGTTCTTCCTCCATCACACCTCTTTCCTTGAGGTCTCTTCCAACCTTAATGATTCTATGATTCTGTATTATAAAAATAATATCTGGGGCTAGTTCAAGCACCAGTGAAATGCCCTGTCTAGGAATATGATTGTGATATTTTCTTGGGGAAAAAAGTTATAGAGTGATTTATAGAGACCGACTCCTCAGTGGTAAAGTGCAGTGTGGCAGTGCAGGCTCTAGGTGCTGCTGAAGCAATGAGAAGAAAAAGGGGGGGTTGTGCCCCTTTGATTCCTCACTCACCCCCATCGGCCTCTCCTCTCCACTTGTAGAGTCATGGTGATGTACACAACCAGATACATATACTCCAGATTGGGAAGCCCTGTTTGGATGATACCAACCTGCAACAGCACCCCTGATCATGAATGGCAATTGTGAATTCCCCCACAGCTGCAGCATTGCAAAGACAGGAGCCCCAGCTATTTCAGTCCCTCTGAGGACTTGTGCTCCTGTATAACCCTCCCCATGTGAATATCTGAGATGGCTGGTTTTTGTGGGGCTCTTGAAGACATCCTGAATAGAGTAAGGTGCTACTTTGACCTTCAAAAAAGCATAAGGGGAACTCAGCCCAGATTGTCGTTCTTGTTCTTGTAAATATTACCTGAAGATTTGTGAGCCCTCGCTGGGAGACAAGAATGCGTTTCCTTCTCCTTGAAAGGGTAAAGCATCACCTGGGGCCTCTGGATCTACTCAAGAAACAAATCTGACAGAGGAGTTAATACAGCTAAGTGTGAGCAGTGTTAGTATCTTGAAAGAAAATCCATGAAGAAGAGCTCCAACTCACAGGTGTCTGACAGTTTCCAGGCTCTGTGTCATTGTGGAAGTAATCCAATTCAAGGACAGAACTGGCACAATGTGCCACAGAAGGTACCCAGAACCAAACAGCCTGGTGCCAGAAGGAGTACAGGCATCAAGGCACGGCAGTCAGCTATCAGGCTAAGCTGAGACACAAGTGCAGGTGTGAGGACCAGAAAAAAGTTTGCATGGCTTCTCTTTTACTTTTTTCCCTTCATTTTTTTAATCAAAAGAACTCCTAGGAATCATTTATTTAAAAAAAAAAAATCTCTTGACCTAAAATCCCACAGTGGATTGATTCTTTTCTTGCGTTAAGAGAGATTGCTGGTGCTAGCAAGTGACTCGTTAGACAAAAGACTTCCCTCTGAAGCATCTCTGTGCATGTGAGAGGAATAAAGGGGAACTTTCCTAGAAGAGAAGAAAAGTCATTTGACTTTTTCACTTGACGTATTTTAAATTTCCTTTCTTACATTTTTTTCTTGATGTATTTCGAACTGTTTAAAAGGGTTGGTGTACAGCAGCTGCTATGGGAGAAATCAGTCTCTTTTCAGTCATTGGTTAAGTATTTAATATTTTAACAGTGGAAAGAATTTATCTTTTAGCGACAAATTTACCCTGGTTTTGATTGAGGCTTTTTTTGTTAAGCCTCTGAAGATGGACAGACAATGAAAAACTTGAAACCAAAAAGCTTACCTATGAAACAAGAAAAAGTTTTGAAGTCTGTTTCAGGGTTGAAATGTCTCAATTTTCTTCTCCACGATATATATCACTGGAAATGGTGTGATTTTGCTTTAGACAACGTGGTTAATTCACAGCGACAGCATCCCAGAGCTTTAAGTTCAGCTGGTTCCTTGACAGATTCTGGATGACCTCTCCTTTCATAAACTCGAAGCTACTTGGAGTGAAGGTCTGTCAAACTGTCCTCCTTCGTTCAGAAACAGGCATTCAAAAGGGTCTATCATTACTCTCCATAGTGTAAGGACTGACACCTTCATTACAAGATGGCTGTAACCACTAGGTAACCTTGTCAGAAAAGTCAATTAATAAATCCTCTAATAATGGTGACAAACTTTAATATTGCACATTGCTGAATGCTCCAGATCACTGAATGGGGAAAGATCGGAAAATTGTTTTCAGTCTGCGATTTCCCTCTGCTGGGGAAGCCTTTTCCAGGACAAGAGATTTTTTATTTTTTTTTACAATACTGAAAGTATAAGCAGCAAAAAACACTAGAGTGGAATATAAGCAAAATATAAGGGAAAAGTCTTTTTATGGACTAAAAGTGTTACGTAATTGTTTCTTGGAAAAGCTCCTATCTCTTTGGGTGGTATCCTGTTTGGGGCATGGTTTATGCTCCAAGTTTCTCAGCTTAGGAAGAGGGAGACACGGTGCTAAGGTGCTCCCTGCGCACTGGGTCAGGGAACGAGAGGCATCACCCTCTCAACATCTGTCTGGAAAAGCACTGGTCTGATTTAGGTGGTCTCGGTCCCACCTAAGTCCTTGTGTTTAGTGCTTTCTACCAGCTTGATGTATCTGAAAGCCCAGATTCAGCCCATGGGAAGCATTAAACCCAAGGCCTTAGCTGGGGCTTGGGCACACAAAAGGAGGCTGGCAGACACTAGCCCTTGTGCAACTCTGTGTGGGGAAAGTAACTGAGGCTTCCATCCACCAAACGCTATAATCCATATGGGACAGAGCATCTAAGAACTGCTCTTCTAATGTGAGCTGTCCTGATAGGAAACTGTCACAGAAGGAATTTCACTGTGGACCCCAAAATCAGTGGCAATGACATGAAAAAATAAGCCAATCATTGAACTGAAAGTTGCTATACAGGCTCCATGGATATGTGTGTCATCATAAATGCATGGACCTCTTCTCACATAAAGACCTATAGTGCTTGCAATGGCAAAAATGGAAAATTCAGTTAGGTTAGCATGAAACATCATGCCATCGCAGAATCTGATTGCAGTTTTATCAATGCAAAACCTCTTAACCTGAAGAAGGTCTTATTTCTAAACACAGAGATGGAGGTGGCTCTGCATCAAGTAGGTGAGGAGAGGAGAGGGACAGGTCTAGGCAGGTCACTGGTGTTGAAGATCAGAAGCTTTCATGTACACAAGAAATTATTGAAGTATGAAGTCTGCTAATTCAGGGGGAGAAGTTCAGGTATTTCCATAGCAACAAAATTAAAGAAACAATTCCTGATGGATCCTTTGACACCAAAAATGAAGATTTGATTTGTTCCAGCCACTCTGTATAAGCTAAATTGGTTTTACTAGAAGGTCACCAACAGACATTTCACTGAGTTGCCTCTATGCATTAAAGGACAGTGACATGAGCAGCTTTTGCACTCTGGAGGTAGATGCCGGAAAGAGAGGAGTAGACTCTCATTTGGAGTGGGAGTTTGGTTCAGAGTCATCTTTAAAATCAGGAAAGACTTTTAAAGGTCTTTTAGTCATAGAAGGCGGAGTAAAGAAAGCAAATAAATATTGATGAAGAACGAAGCTGAGCGTATAACATCACATTCATTAGCTTTCTCTCTCCTGAACTCATGTGATGTTTTATGCATTTTAAATTAACCAGTTCAGCAGAGGCCAGGTTAATTCCTACCACCTGGAAATATATATATATGTACATTTTGAAGGTGTTTCTGGAAGCAGGAGGTATTCATCAAGTGTGTGATTTGCTCTGCAAATTTTCATTTTAAATTGAAGAATGTCTTATAAATAATGATTTGAAGCCTCAAGAACATGAGGCCAACAGTAATATAAAAAACCCTGAGGCAAATAAACATACTCGCATGCGGAGAGAGACGACCACAACAAGGTCTATAGAATGCATTAAGACAATTTTATGGCAACCTTGTTGTACCGTGTGTGCCCCAGACTACAGAGAAATTAATCCATTCAAGGTTTCCTGTTGAGTGCTTAGAGAATTTTTATGGCAGATTTTTGTTAAAAAAATTCTGTTAATTTTTTCACAGATATGCTTCCTTGCTCTTATCCCAGCTTTGACACTGACTCCTTCTGTTCTCTTAGGCAAATTCTGTACATAGATGAAAACTTTGAGCTTTTCTAGAGTTGGTTTCCTGCCTTTGTGAAGAAATTAATGAGTGATAAGGTCTTGTTAATTACATGTGAAGTCAAAAACTTTCCTGCTGGTTGTATTTGAGACATAACCTTGAGATAGGACTTTGCTCTTTGATCTCCCTCTCGCATAACAGAGATTGCATAAGCAAATATTTAATCCAGGTTACAGAAATATAGGGAGGCAGGTTAGGATGGCTAAAATACTGAATACTTCTGTTTCATGGTGGTTGACAGGATCTTCCCAGACATACCTATTGGCAATTCAATTTATTTTACTCTAATGTTTGAGAAGAGACCCATTTTCTATTTCTACAAAATGCTTGTTGCAGAGGATGGATGGTTGAATTGTCATTTCTTGGCATCATTTTGAGTAAGGAGCAGCAGAAATAGTTGCTGATCTTGTACAATGAGAGAAGGCAGGGGGGTTATTCATATCTTCCTGGGGAACTCCTTCATTTCATCCAACTGAAATACTGTGCCAGTGTCAGAGATGAATCAGAATTTAAAAGAAACTAACGGATGCTTAGGTATGCACAACTGATAGTATACATTTACAGTTTGTGAGATCATCAAAATCTATGTAAAAATTGGAGGATTTTTCTCATCAGCTTTAGAGTAAGAAATAATTGGGGCTCTAGATGCAAGCTCCAACCACCTTAGAAGTCCTTGAATGCTTTACCAGTTTTACTGCTATTTTCCCCATTGCCACATCAGTCCTGACATCTTTGTGAGACCAAACTGAAGATAGTTCTGACAGAGCTGAATTCATTGCTTTCATCTTGAAACAAAAGTCAAGCTAGCAAACTGCTGAAACGAGCTGTTTGTTTCAGCTTTCGGACAGTGCCTGGTTGCTTCCTGGTGTATTTGTGTTTGTCAGTGCTTTTGCCTGATCCTGCCTCCTCAGCACCAGGTCTGGGAGGTAGTGCAGTAGAATTAAACATGGAAGAGATACCACCACTTGCATCCTGTGGTATCTTAGGTTGCTGCTTACCTTCATTCATCTATTTTTCAATCTCAGTGATGTGTTTCATGCAATGGAGTGATCCCTAAGATTGGAGGAACCTTGTACGTACCCAGAATTGCTGCCTGCAGCAGTGTTATCATGGCTGGCAACCGGCATTGCCTCCAAGTTCACGTAGCCCAAGAAAGCCAGGCTATATGAACCTGTAACGCACACTGGTCTTTCCTCTAATTTGTTTCATTTGTTGGGGCATGTGCTTTCCATTCCAAGAAATGTGGTGTTAGATACCAGATGCGGATGTATCCTGCATTGTGCAATCACACTCTCTTCCCACATATTATACATAAAAAGAAATTCAACCTTTGGCATGAATTTTTTACATTTTGCTGCTACACTGAGCAGCATCTTGTGAAACACAGACCCAGCAGAACTAAAGGTACAAGCGATTAAGGAGGAGACACCAGTCAAAAACCTTCACATCTTTAAGTCTCAGTTTAATTCAGAAATGTTTTCGGGCTTTCATGAATATCTGTGATATTTATAAGCTTTTGCTAAATACCGTTGATGAAAACTTTTCAATCTGTGCACTGTTTGCAAACTGTTCACTTCAAATCATCACTATTCATCATATGTGTTAGCTCACGTGGCCTGGGTTTTTTCACATCCTGTTTGGATGGCTGAGATACATTCATAGGAAAATAATGAGTAGAACTTCTTCAGTACAATCTGTTTAACATTCAGAAATGTTTTCCAGAGAGGGAAATAGTTCTCCAATTCAAAAGTATGCAGAATATGAAGAGTGAGACCTGTTGAATAGAAGAGCTCTAAATTAGAATCTAAATTAGATTCGATTATTCTGAAATATATTCATGAATATTTTACTTAGTCAAATGTATGCAGTAAAATATTTAAAAAGGTAGGCCTGACCCACGCTAGAAATAACTTGAATGTTCAGTATGAGTAATGACAGACACTTTACGCAATAGAATTTCTCTCTGCATTATGCCCATGTACAATATTAGCATTTTTCATTACTGTAATACGTGACACCACAGAAATGTATAATCTTTACAAGTGAATGTGCTTGAAGACCCAAGGTCCAACAGCAATAAAACATGTGGGTGTCTTTACTCAGATGACGTGAGTTAGGCTTAGCATAACGTAAAGACTGGCCTCACCAGATCAAATTTTTTCCCAAGAAATGTTTCCCAGAATAGCCAGGTTCCTGACTCTCCAAAATCATGCTCTGATTTTCTTTAAAAAGGAACCTTCTCGAAGTTATAAATTCCCAATCTAAATCTAAAATTCTTTTTTTTTTAGATGTTGCAAATTATTGGTTTTTTAAGGCTTGCCATGATGTAAGCTAGTTTTGTTAATTTTCATTAATAAATTACATGAATGCTGTTGATGTGTTAATTTCATAGTGGCAATAATCTGGAACATCAAAATATGTTCGTTTGAAGAATTTGAAAATGATTGCATTATTAAAAGAACCTGATTTATGCAGTACTTTTGCACTCTTTTACCAAAAACAGTTTGTGTAGAATTTTTATCACAAAAAAGGAAAAGGCTTTCAGAAGCGAAGAAGTATGTTTTGACAGTTATTTGAAAAGAAGAAAGAAATGATAGTGCCAGAAAGTGAGAGCTGCAAAGTGCTGAGCTTTCAAAAATGATGCAGAGATCATAACGAAGAGGATGAAATAGGGTAAAGAAGACGGATAGCTGAAGAGTGGAAGCTGGACAGAAAGCGTATTTTGGTATGGTAATCTGTTGAAATCCTCAAAAAGTGAATCTGAGTTCTATTTTAATAGAATATGAATGATTTATACACATCTCTCAATCTACTCTGCAGAAGCATAAGCAAAAAAACGTTTTTAACCTTTTGACACGATCAACTCCGTGTCACGTCTCTGCTGTGAAACTTTAATGTTCTTTCAGGCTTATCTCCAGCTGCAAAATGATTATGGCAAGTACCTGAACCTCCTTAGCTAGTCTTACAACAGCTCTTTTTATTTGTTCCACTTTGTGAGTTTTGCAAGTAAAGTACACTGTCAGCACCATTTAAGGGTACCGTTTGAAGTTCGACGCCTCACACTTTTTCTCAGTGGCAATAACTATATATACTGTAATAAATAGAAGATATAAAAACAGGAGCCTAAGTGGGAAACTTTGATCTATGCAGGCTTCGGAGAAGCATTTAGGCATTAACTCAGGAAGGAACAGTGTGGAAATCTTGCATATTCTTTCACTATTCGTTTCCTCACTACCTAAAAATATTCCTTTCCTTCACCATTAAGCCAAGCGTGATGAAGGCAAGGTGAGACAGCATGAAATCAGAGGATGCTCTTCTATTTCAGAACTAAAATACATCACCCAGGATATGGGTCATGTTGAAGAGTACCGTCAGCTGGGGGTGGCTTCCTTGGAAGTGGAAGAAGATTTGTGTAACTTTTGGGAAGAAATAGGATTTTGGGAAAGGGCCTCTTGTAACTGCAAGGAGCAGAGAATAGAGACTTCCATCGCTCTGAGCAAAACATAGCATCCAACAATAACCAAATCCTTGTTAGGCGCTTTTTTTTTTTGCTCCGACTACATTCTGCATGTTTCTGTCTTCACTTTTATGCATGCACAAATGAAGACTACAATGATTATTCTTTTTTTTCCTATTCTTTTTTTCTTTTTCAGTGAAATTAATCGGAACTATTTTTAAAATGTATTTTTTCTCCTTCTCTGTTCCCTCTAAACTTTAGTTGAGAGATTTCCAAGCCTGCTTTCTCATGTGCTGTAAATAAAACAAAAGAATCAGAGTTGGAAGATTTCTGCAACATTTATATAAGATGTGCAGAGAACAAATTCCAAAGGAGACAATCACAGATGTCCTCAGTATGGAAGACTACATTTGGCTTAAGTTCCAGGATTAATGACTGTGCAGTTAGTTATTGTTAAAATCGGATTTACTGCCAAGTTTGTTAAAAAGTATCAGTAATTCAGCTTGAAAATATTTTCTTGCTATAGCAGCTAATGCGGTTATATATTTGAAGTCATAATGCATGATGATTTGATTGGTACAACCCAGATTTTTTAGGAATTTTCGGCAATTCTTTTCAAATAATTTAAATGTCTTTGTGTTTTCATTTGATCAGTTAAATTTTTAGTTACAGAAAAAAGAAAAAAAGATATTCTGATGCCAAGTAGAAGTAGCTTATGTATAACAGAAACTAATAGTTCAGTGGAATGACTGTTCTTGAGGATGAACAATGCTTGGAGAGAAAAGCTGAGGACCACGACACAGTGAAAGCTGCTCTTCGGAGTATAATGAGTCTCCTTCACCATATCGTAATGAAACAAATGGGACTTAATAATAAGAGAGAGGAATGTGTTACAGTTGAATGAGATGCTGACAGCAAAGAAATTCTGCAAAACAAAGGAAAAAATGCCTGCTTTCCAAACTGGTTTCTTTGGACTAGAAATTATATAGAAGATAGATGTGGTCTGTAGGGCTGTCAAACATTCAGGTTGGGATATGCAGGAGAAAGTCACAGCAGGT
Source organism: Psophia crepitans (assembly GCA_013399095.1). Lineage (NCBI taxonomy): Eukaryota > Metazoa > Chordata > Aves > Gruiformes > Psophiidae > Psophia > Psophia crepitans. The sequence goes on along the minus strand of VWZZ01002364.1, from coordinate 18,573 downwards.
TTTGTTCTCCACAGCAGGGCTCCGCAACTCAGCTCAGTCAGTCAAGATTATAATGATGGTAGAAGCAGTAAGACCCCCTTCTCCTTACTCTGCTCACATGAGGAAGGCAAGACACTTGCTTAGAAGACAGTACATCTAGACACAGCAAGGGCACGTGAAATTATCAGTTTTAAGCTAAGCAGACAGATTTTTTAGGTGGTTTTGGGTCTGAGAGTTGTTTTTTCATTGTTGCTGTTGTTGCAAAACTGGGTAATTTTATGACTGTCTGATGTAAGGGTAAGACTCGAGTCCCAAGTCCAACACTCGGAGATACTATGGTTTAATAACTCCCGAGGGTCAGTCAACACTGTTCAGTGAACCACTCATCCTCTGATTTGACTTGTATAGCCATGTTTCTCTTCCTGCTAAAACTTTTATGAACTTTCCCTTGAACAGCTGCATAGAAGAATTATTTGATGGAATGCTCAATTTCAAACTGACGCAATAGATTTTGAACTAGCTTTCCAGAACCAAGGTCTTGCTAATTGCCCTATAGCTTCTTCTTAATGTCTGCAAATAAAACAGTTATACAGATTCCAAATTGCTCCTCTTGAAAGCTGGATATTAATTAAGCTTGTTCCTATGAAAGCACCTTAAGCATCTTTGCCCACTCACTTTCTTATTTGTTTATGCACTCGCACTATAAAAATAGTTCATTAAAAGAAAAATGGAAATTATATTCAGATGCAGAATAGAGTCTCCTCCGTTACTGAGCTTGAAATGTTGCCATAAAAAACAATGCTTTCTGATGAGACGTGTTTTGTAATGTTTAATGAAAGGTAAAATGGAGACCTAAAAATGATAGATCATAAAAAAGCCTCCACTTAATGCAGCACAAGGGAAAGAGATTCATGGTTCTGGTACATGCACGTTTATGAAGTGATTTCCGTGGCATATCTGCTTTAACTCAGTTGAGTTTGCAAAATATGTTCTAGATGCAGAGTATCACTGATTGAATTTTTTCTTCCTCATGTTTAGCACTTAATTCTCTGTCTTTCTTAAATTTTTATATACATATATACATGATGTGTGTGTGATATGTGCATATATATTTGTCATATTCTGGTAGACAGCTAGAGCATTTTCTGTCTTAGCATTGTTCACTATCAGGATGGTGAGGCAGTGGAACAGGTTGTCCAGAGAAGCTGTGGCAGTGTTCAAGGCCAGGTTGGACGGAGCTTTGGGCAACCTGGTCTAGTGAAGGGTGTCCCTGCTCGTGAAAGGGAGATTGGAACTAGGTGGCCTTTGAGGTGCCTTTGAACCCAAACAGTTCTATAATTCTATGATTCTCTAAATGTCTACAAATATGTGAGGGGGTTGTGTTCTGTTTTTTTTTTAGCTAACAGCAATGTTTTTTTCTGAGATCCAGTGAATAGGGTATCTCAAAGATCCCATGGCCATGACAGGTAAAAGATCCTTGGAGACATTCAAAACTTGACATGACATGGATCTGAGCAACCTGGTCTAGACTAACCACCTTTGAGCAGGAGGTTGGATTAGGTACCTCCAGAGGTTCCTTCCAAGACAAATTATCCTGCAATTCTGTGATGCTTTATTTTCTGTAGGCCAACCAGGACAGATTTAGTGCTAGTATGAAGTTGTTAACAAGACTAGATTACCTATATAGCCTATCTTGGAAGGGAAGAACTTAGCAACATTCATTCAAAATGCAAAGGAAGGCAGTCAGCTCTTCTATAGAAAAGACCTGAATAGATTGTCTTGGTTCTTATAATTTAAAATTAATAAGAGAATTATAAGTTTTAAAGTGGTCAAGAGATATTAAAAATGGTAGAATTCAGAAACAGAGCTGATAAAAAGAGGCAACAGAAGGATGATGAATGAACAAGTGAAGGTAGTTCTTTTGGTTCAGGAAGTCTTTTGGTGAAGGTAAGGGAAGTGTGAGGACAAGTATGTGGTCTAGGTTAGCAGAACATTATTTGTCTCCAAAAGACAGATAACCAATCTTCTTTTAGGTGACTACTGAAAAATGAAAAATTTATTCATTCTATCTTGTTCTAGTCACCAGAACATTTCAACGTTTCAACAAATAAACCTTCTTCTCAAATAAATTGAGATGTGTCACACACTGGAAAGATAAGAGTTTGTATGACACATGCATGAACTCTTTCCTCTAGTATGTAATTGAAAAAACCCAGATACCCTTTCTAAGTGGACATAGGCTCCACATTAAAGTTTGTGTCCTAAAAATTCAGTACATAAAGAACTTAGAATTTTGAAAAAACATTTCTATTTATTTATCTAGAAATGAAATGTGGTTTCATACTCTTTCCAGAAGTGAATCTCTTCAGCCCTTAGTAAGACGTTCAATAATCCTACATAGGAAACTATGAAGATAGAGGAGATAAAGACCAGGAAGATTATTTCTGTAATTATTCAGGGTTAATTCATGTAGCTATGTCAACTATTGTTTTCACTAAGGATACTGTCACAAAAATAAGACAATATCAGCAGAAGTAAGTGATGAGAAAAAATTTGGGATTCATTATCAAGGTAGAGTGTTGGATTCACGTACAAAAGAAACTTCTGACCATGAAGACTGGAAATTGATTAAATTTGGAGGAAGGTTTAAGTTTTGAAGATCTGTTCTAAGATGAAGTCTTCTCAGCAGAAAACAAAAGAGAGGAAAGGTGCAGACGTATTAGCTGGCTCATAATGGCTGTGACCCACCAGAAGTCATCTATCAGGAGGAAACACACTGGGACATTTTAGGTTGGATTTCTCCATACAAAGATGGAAATTTTAATGCTGTTGTAAGAGACCTGGAATACAATGTACACCTCTCATCAGCAGTATTCAGAACAGGCTTACTAGAATAGAAGAATAAAGAAACCATCTTAAAAAAAATAAAAAATGAAAGCTTTCTTTCTTCAGACAAGCAAAATGAAAGCTAGCAGAGGATGTAATTATTGCTTATAAATATCTACAAGCAGGTAAATTCTAGGAAGGGATAGAAACTAAAAGACAAATGGAGTATAAACTGACCATAAATATGGTTAGGCAGGGAATTAGAAGAAGCCTTAGCTGAAGAAGATGAATGCAGATCAGGTCTTCACTTGGAGTAGTGGGTACAGATCACAGAACTACGTTTAAGAAGGCGTTTGATAAATGCATGACTGGGGTGCTATGACATGACTTCCTGTGATGATTGAGGACTGGAACTGATTACCCAGAAGGTCAGTTCCTAAGTGCATAGATAATTGGTGGAGAGACGAGGAAATAAGCCAAGCAGCACAGAGTGTTGGGCCCTGAACAAAGAGAAAGTCAGAGATTAGAATTCATTTAACCACTTAGGACATAGATATATGGTTTAAGAGAGTCTTCTGTGCTTATCCTGTAGACAACACAGAGGAATCAGCAATTTCAGAAGGCAATTCACCCCACCAAAACAGAAGTATGTAAAACCAGGGGATGAATTTTCTTCTGAAGTAAATTATCATTTTGTAAGTCCTTCTCTGTTGAAAATAGCATAAGCTTGAAAAGCAATCTTAGATAGTTAAGCCTAGCTTTTTGATGGCTGTAGTTAGTTGAAATAAATCTTGCCATATCTAAGGGAAAATGTGTGAATAAATGGGGAGCTATAAAGGGAGATGTGAGAAATTCTGCTGCAGAGAGGAAAATAAGGACAGTGATTTAGCTTAATTCCTGTAGTTTTATAATAACCTTGATAATTATTTGGCATTTAAATTACTTTTGGAAGTGATTTCCTTGGCAATAGAAGTGAGTTGACAATGACAGCATGTTCATCAGAGAATGACTGCTAGAGATGTGTGTTCAAAGAGTTGAAAGGTGAACATTTCGTCTAAGGTTGAGAAAATAATTCTTTTCTCATTTTCTGTCAATATTTCTTAAAGTTACAAAGCTGTTGCTACCTAATTTTTCATTCCATTTTATCTTAGGAGAAATAGAAGTTTACACATATATTTTAAGAAATTGATTTTTGGACCAGCTAACTGTTTTCTCTCACATTTACTATAAACCCACAGTTTTTTCTTACATTAATCTGAGCGCTGAGTTCTGCACAATTCTTCAACTGTGCGGAGGATATTTTCCTTTAATATTGTCCTTTGGTATATTATAGGCAATTACCATAATACAGAAAAAGCACTTACAACAGCAATTTGCAATTTCCTCACAACCATACAGACATCAAAGCCTGTGAGACACATGAATGAACAATTTCAAGTGCATGCCAAATTGGGCAAAAAGACAAGGGGCAAGATCAATAGCAAATACGAAGGAAAAGGGAAACGCTTCTTTCTTACGTAAAGAAACAGTGATTCTTAGCAAAGATCATTAAACATTGTATTGCTCCTGCCATGCCATGCAGATGAAAGCTTTCTATTTAATTTCTGTAGGGAGCTGTTTTTCTGCAAGGGTTCTTTTCTTAGCTGTGACTAAAAAGCTGGTTCAAAGTTACTTTGAAAATACCTGTCACGCAAGCACACACATGCACACCCTTTGTCCTTTCACTTCTTCTAGGGGTCATACTCTTCACCTGGGAAATATTACATCTTCCTACCTCCCACACTGACCTCGCCCAAGCCATTCAAATGGAAAGACTCCTGAAATCTCCAAGCCACAGCTGAAATACCAGTATCGGCTTTTACCCTCTCCCTAGGCAGATGCTAAGAGCAGTGGTTTGCCTCTTGTGTCCTGTGGCAGAAGCTGACAAAGAAAACTTCCGTCGTTGCCTTCCGTGGTTGCCCTCATCTCGCCACGAGCTGTACGTAGTGTCAGCTGAAGCGATACAATCCCTCACTGTAGAATAGAATA
>VWZZ01002364.1:1340-13119 GCA_013399095.1 Psophia crepitans | reverse complement strand
TGCCTGGGGTTGTTGTGGCCAAAGTGCAGGACCCGGCACTTTGCCACATTAAACCTCATCCCGTTGGCCTCAGCCCAGCGATTCAACCTGTCCAGGTCCCTCTGCAGAGCCATCCTACCCTCCGGCAGATCGACACTTCCCCCCAACTTGGTGTCGAAGGGGGGTCCTCTCAAAAGTAGGTTAAAAAATCCCAAGCTTCATGTTCTGATCATCGCAAGTGATGTCTCCATTATGTCAGTGCTTGTTTCACTGGAGAGAATTTTGGGATTTTGTCAGCTTGGAGATAAAGAGGTTAAATAGTGCTGTATGAAGTTCTGCTGCCACATCAACTCGTGTCACTATTTCCATTTTCCCTGCAAGCAATAATTGATGTATAAAATCAGTATAAAAAATAGTAGGCCACATGTTTCAAGCACTCAAGCTAAGGTAGGCAACACACAATGCTATCTCCGCAGGAGAATTACTTGTCTTTAAGAAGTGGATGTCCAGCTGGCTTCCTAGAGCTGTTGCCTTCCAGTTGGCCATTCCAAGGGAATATTCACTGCAGTGAATTTACTGAGCCTGGACAAAGTTGGCCTGGTTGGGTTAGTTTGTTGGCATATTTGCATTCTGCAGCAGACAGAGGTTTGTTTTAATTACTTAGAAGTGTTGCATGCACACAAATCATTACCAACCATTTGCTTGTAATGCAGACACACTAGGGAAAAAGCTTCTGCCAAGCAAATATGACTGGGCCAGTATTTTACTGTGTTTGCTATCTTGCAACAGAAAAATCAGAGGTTTTTGCACCTTTTTGGATATTTTTTTTTTTTTTGGCCTCCCAATTCCCCCTAACATCGCTGTGTTACACTTTTGATCTGGACATCTGCAATGGAGTGAGGAAAGGAGATGATTCCCTTTACACATGTCACCCTTCCTCCAGCACTGAAGCTGCCTTGTGTTTTAAATGTTGCGGAGCAAAGGAGGACAGATTAGGCAGAATAACTGAAAAAAAAATAAAAATGGGGAGAGAGAGAAAGAACTTATGTTTAAAGTCCTTTTTCCTGCCCTAAAACTTTTCTTCTGTGCGTTAATATGTAGATACTTGTGGTTACACAGTGCCTGGAGGAACCACCAGTAATAACTGGTATACAAAGAGGGTTCGTGTTCAGACATCTCATCTGCAGTCATGGCAATTGTACAAATAGACAGCAAATGGTAGTGCCTACTCTGGGATGCCTTTTTCTCGATGGATGAGACATAAAAGGTGGATGACACAAACAAGAGGACTAGATGGAAGAGAAGAGGGAAAGCTTTTGGCTGTAACAAGTTGTAGTAATACACAGCAGCTGTGTGCTCAGTTTTTATTCCACTGGTAGCAGAAAGAACACCAGTCCCAGCCTGCTGCATAGACGGTCTCTGATGCAATAGCCTGTGGTATGAATTTCTCCGGCACACAGAGCTTTTTCTTGGACCCTGCCATTTTGTAGAATTTCTGCCAAATTGGAGAGTGGATGGGGCCAGACTCAGTGCAGAGGGTTAGGAGATCCAGCCATTTGGGCTGGACCACTTTATCATTTTTGGAGGAGATGGGGAGGTCAGACTTAGCACTGCATAACGAATTATTGCAAGTCATTGGGTCTGTGGCAGCTGTCTGTGTGCATCCTCTTCATCCATTGCATTTTGTCTTTGGTAAAATTCAGGTTCGGTTAAATGACTGTGGGGTAAGAGCATGGACAGACTGCTGCTACAGGCAGGAAACGTGTTGTACCGAATCTGACTGGCAGAGGAACTGCACTGTTCTGAAGTGGGATAACCCAGTGACTCTGGAGGCTGTGTTTGGGCAGCTGAGCTTCATTCCCAAAATAACTGAGTCACAGAATAACTCCTTTCCCTGCTTCAAGCACCCCACAGTGTGTTAGACTTCTGTGCAGGATGGGCTGATATGGTGCAGGATTGATAGGAGATTTTTGATTGCCTAGTGGTGTTTAGAGAACAGTCAGAACATGGTGGGACACATGAATCTGAAGATGATCTGTACATCATGATATTTAATGTGACAAATACCAAGTTTCAAAATGCAGAACCGCAAATGAAACCCTAATAGTAGAATTTATTTCCATATTAAGACATGTATACATGGATGACATGTCTGTTGAAACCTCCATGATAGTCACAGAAGGAGTCGAACTTGGTTGCCTAACCATAGTTGTCTGATACAATCTGAGATATATTTGAGGTGCACCTCAGACATCTCTATGTGGATGACAGATAACAGAGGGCTGGAGGAGGTTATTTAGCTTCACGAGAGGAAAGTGGAGACCAGACAGGATACCTAAGAACATCTAAATTGGATTACTGTGCTCAGGCAGCACAGTAGGGTGAGATCTGGACAATGCAACTTAGAGAGCATTCCTGGACACACTACAATACTGAGTTGTACCTAGTTCCCACTGACCACATGGCCTAGATCTCCATTATGGGGAATGGGAGCTTGAGTACCTTGCCAACATTCAGTAACCTGCATCTTAACACCTCAGTTTCAGAGCCTCAGCCTGGAGGTCTGCCCCATCCAGTCTTCCCGGGCTTCATTCCCCTCACTTATAAAATGTATCTAACATTACTTCTTTCTGTCAAAATACTCTGTCCTGCCTACCTGGACTATGTTGTTTCTGACCAGCCCATCTCCAGCTATGAATTTGCAAAGATCCTTTGTCCTATACAGAGGTTTCTATGAATTACTTTAATGCGAACAATAAATAAGTACTTTAATACCTAAAACATTTATGTAGATACAAATTCTTCACGTAGTGCCATGAGCATACTTTTCCAGTCCCCTGTTCCCCTTCCAGTGCTCATCACCTGTCTGTTGTATCTGACTATTTCAGATCTTATATCTTTGGAAGATTCCTTTTCGCTCTCTCACAGTATTTTAGCACTTCAGAATCACTTTTTCTCATTGTCCCAGCAACTTTCAATGATGTGACAGGCATGAAAACTCCCAATTAACTTTATATAAGTCTTTCCACTAATTCCAATAAAAATGTAAATCACCATTAACAGTTCCTTTGCATGGTTAAATATGAAAAAGGAGAAAAATGGCTTTTCTGTTTTAATAGCCTAGACTGAAAATAAGGGTTTACTATGCTGCTCAGAGATTTAAAATAAATGTACCTGCTCTAAAATCTAGGCAGCAGTTCACTGTACAAGTATGATATTTAATCACAGCAGGCTGGTCAGGCTGCTGGGGATGTTGTAGCTGTGTGAAAACTAAAAATAGACATGAGTTAGTACTAAAGTACCAGCCTTCTTTTCCAGTGATGTGTGCTCAAATGTTAAGCACCTTAACCTAGTGCCTTAAAGACATGTGGCTTGAATATTTATTACATGCAAAAGGATGAAGACATCTCACGTAGCGTTTGCCTCTGGTACAGCATTAGCTGGAGGTAGAGCTTTTGTCTTTTCTTTTACCAAGCTCTTGTTCACACAGAAAAAAAACCCTGTAGATCAATTCGAACTGGATTTTATACTTATGCAGTCTGCCTGTCCTTGGGTGGGCCCCCAAGCTATGTGCAGAGCCTCAGTTTGTGTACCAAGTCAAGGTCAGAAGAATGGATGAGAAGCTTGGCAGAAGGTGGACTGAGGTTGCCTGAGATTGTTCCCAAACAGCTTTTCATCAAGCAGCGAAGAGCTAGCTACAGTGTGCTCTTTGCACTCACATAGCAGCAACCATATCTTTAGCCTCTCTGATGTGCTGTGTGTAGCCATTAGCAGTGTACGCAGCGTTTGGCAGGACCATGGGCTTGAATGAAGTGTGGGGACGATATCCTCATGGGCTGGAACTGACTGCAACAAAAGTCCTCCTCCAGGGTAGATAGAAGTACCTCTGTCCCCTCTTCTCTGAGTCAGTCCTCAAACCTCTGTGTGCTCTTCTCCATGCTGTGGTGGCAGAACGTTTGGGCTGCGTGGCTGCAATTAGTGCTGTAGCTATGCCGATAGTGTGAGGAGCAGCACTTTGTTGATGGCTCATGAAATTACGTGAGATAGAACAGAGCCATGTAGGTGGTTCTGACTGGAGCTGCCAGGACCAACTGGTAAAATCAGCCTTTCTGCAGGAAAAGAGGGAAGAGGACTTTATTCCATGTCAAAAAGCAAATTACAGAAACCCTAATTTGCACTTTCTGGAGCCTTCATCTCGTATACTCTGGTGCAAACAGAATTATATATGTTCTGGCTAGCAAGCAATAATTGCATCTTAACACTCTACTGTTTATGAGTGCTGAAGACAGGATCTGGTCTGGGAATATCTGGAGGAAACAGCTGGGCACATACGAGTCTTCGTGTTTATGCAGCAGGAAGACCAAGGAAAGTGGTCTAACATCTTTCCAGAGGCACTGCTGGAGCTTCAGAAGGACTAATACTACTAACTACTTGTGGGACCTGAGTTCAACACATTTACTGGGGAAAAAAATGCTGAATTCACTTCCTCTGTGATCATTAGCCTTATGTGTTTGCTCTGACAGACCTTCTAGTGAATAAACTTATTGCCACATTGTTATGTGGATGATATTTCTCCACCAAGTTTCCTTTAACTCAATATCATCATTTAAAAGAGGCATTGTAGTTCGCTTAAGTAATTTGTTAAATCTCTAGCATTTGCAAAGAACCACAAACGTTTTTAGCCTGGGCTTGAATGTCAGGTGTTCTGCCTGCTGCTGAAACGGGTCTGTATTTGTAGACTGATCTTTGTTGCTTACTACCTGAGTTTTATTAATGTCTATGCTATATCTTGTTAAGGAAAAGGAGGTTTTGTGTCTTCAGTTGCTCTTCAAAGCTGCATCTTTCCTGTGCCTGTTGCTTTGTTCCATCTCTAGAAGAGGACCTCCCTATGGTGCCTGCAGGTTGTTTCTGTTTTGGTGTCGGGCTTGTTCCATCCCTTCCAGGATTTCCTAGAGATTGCAATCCATCTGTTATGGTGGTCACTCAGGATAGGAGAGGTGTGGTGTGTTGTATGGAGTTATTGGGCACCAAAGCCAGCTCAGGTCAGGTCACTGCTGCACTTGCCCTGCTTCTTGTAAAGCTGGTCAGGTGGTTCCCGCTACAGTAATTCCTATAACATCCAGCACGATTAACGAGTTACAACAATTTAAAGGTATTTCCACTACAGTCTCTGTAGCCTCTTTGGGCCAGGGGCCTACAGAAAAGATGGAGAGGGGCTCTTTACAAGGGCATGGAGTGCTAGGACAAGGGTAAATGGGTTTAAACTAAAAGAGTGGAGATTTAGATTAGATGTTAGGAAGAAATTCTTTCCTATGAGGGTGATGAGACACTTGAACAGGTTGCCCAGAGAAGCTGTGGGTTCCCCCTCCCTGGCAGGGTTCGAGGCCAGGCTGGATGGGGCTTTGGGCAAGCTAGTCTAGTGAAAGGTGTCCCTGCCCATGGCAGAGGGGTTGGAACTAGAAGATCTTTGAAGTCCCTTCCAACCCAAACGGTTCTATGATTCTATGATAATATTACAATGAACTCCTCCCATTGCTCCTAGCCTGGCTAGTGACAAGAGGTTCCCATAACACACAACTGAAATCATTAATTATTTTCACTGAGGATTAAATCCCCTTGAGGTACACATTGGACTCCTCCATCCTTCTGCATTACCCACCATGTTCACCCAGGTCCTTGAAGAAAAAGAATCCCATAACTAGGTTTACCCTTCTCTGAGAAAGGAACAACCCAAACTGTTTTTCCCAAAAAGTTCCTTATATGTATAATGAGGATCTTACCTGCTTCCACAGCATGCAGTGGTTTTGACTGGGCAAGGCCAGTGAGCTGGCAGATCTTCTAGTGTTATCTAGCCAAGTAGCTTCAGCTAAATTTGTATCCCAATGCTTGAATGTCCCAGCACCCATGGCTCTCAGTGTAGTTTTTAACAGTCCATTGTGTCATTCGGTTTTCTCAGAGGCTGGGAGCTGTTTGATAATGGTGCCACTGGTACACCACCGGTACCCTTTCCCTTGAACAGAAAAAGGATGACTCTTAATAGCTGGGGCCATGGTTGGAGTGCATGAAGAAGACCTACCCTTCTTGGCTTGCTCGGACATGTTTGGGGTCAGTCTGTCCACAGCTAAGACACAGGTGCACATGGAGAAAGTGAGATTATCTTTGTATTCTCGGAGTTGTCTGGCCAGTTCATCTACAGCTGGTGCCTCTGTGTCTGTCCAACTTGTTATTGCCACGGTGTGGGTGTGTGGCATCAGTGCATTTTGTACAAACTTTTGCCACATGGATTGTGCGCATGGAATTTCATCTAGGTCTTTGGATGCTTGGTCATCACCCAGGTTGTTACAGGTCACCTCCAACACAATTAATTCCCTCAGATACTGGATACCTCCCTCAGTGTTGGTCCATTTGCTTCTGGAATTTGCAAATTCTTCCTTGAAAGGATACCTGTCCTTCGCACTTGACAGGAGTCGCCACCAAAGACTGAGGACTCCTGACTTTTTTCCAGTCCCTGTGTCAATGACCTTACCCTTAGCAAAGGATCCTCGCTGCCAGGCTTCCTTACCTTCTAGTTCCTGACTACTGCCCCCACTATCCCAGCACTGGAGTAACCAGCTGAGAATTAGCTCACCTGGTTGACGGCTAAAATCTTTTCGCATATCTCGCAGCTCACTTAGGGATAGGGATCAGGTGGTTTCTGTCTCATTTATAATTTCAATCTCTTCCTCTTCCTGTTTTTGTGACTGCTCTGGTGCAAAACAGGCTGCCTTTTCTGATTCTTTCTCCTGCTCCCTTTTAGAAGAAGCTTCTTCATCCCTTACTAAACAAGCTGAGGTCCACTTCCATTGTTTCTTTTTAGTTTAATTAAAGACTGGTAAAGTGTCTGGTTTAGCCATAGTGTCTGTTGTTTTGTTTTCCCTCTCTTCTCCCTGCTGTGTAATATCAGGGAGTGTTTGGTAGATGCTGGCCAATGCCCAGTTCAATGCAGTTAGTTGGAATAGCCACAACATGGTGGGGTTTTTTTTTCCAAACTTTCTATCACTTCCTCAAGATCCTGTAGTTCTTCAGGAGTGAAGGTACAGACCATTGAAGATAAGCAGTTCTCTAGATACCTGCCCATATTTTCCCACATGCCATGCCACCCATGACCATACTCTCGCGGAGCCTGGGACATGTTCCAAAATTACTTGTTAACCTTAGACGAAATGAAAGCAATGTTCCTAAGAAATACCAATAGATGTATTTTACCTACCCAAGGATGTTCAGGATACTGAGAAGTTTTTGTAACGAGGGAGAAAACATCACAGAAGAAGGTAGTGAAGGTGCCATTCTGTACTTCTTCCACAAAATACCTCTCAGAGGAAGAAGTATAATTGTTAATTTTCTCCATGAGATGGTACCCGAGGTATAGTAATGGCTTCAGTACAGAGCCCAAATACCGGGTTAAGCTCAAAATCAGTGTTTTAATAAATCTCCCAGGCAAAACATCACTAATCACTACAGAGCACAACCAACTGGTAAAGCCAACACCAATATTTAACATGTACAACAACCAAGAAAAAAAAATAAAGACCATGGCAAAGAACAGATAAACTAGTATCAAGAACAGATGAATCAATATAGTGACCCACAGATATAAATCCCTTCTAATATGCTCTCGTCAATCTGTTATTATCTCAGACCCTCAAGCCCCATGTGAGGCACCAGAAAGGACGGCTGTGGTTTAACCCCAGCTGGAAACGCACCACACAGCCACTGTCACTCTCCTCCCCTTGAGCGGGATGAGGAGAAGAGAGAGGCTAAAAGAGAGAAAGTGTATGGGTTGAGATAAAAACTATTTAATAATTTAGATATAATAATAATAATGAAAAGGAAAAGGAAAATAGGAATGAGGAGCAAAAAAAGGTCTTAAATCTGTGTAAGAACTGCTCAGCAGTAACTAAAACATGCCTTATCAACACTGTTTTCAGCACAAATACAAAACATAGTCCCATACCAGCTACTCTGAAGAAAATTAAGAGTACCCCAGCCAAAACCAGCACACCTTCTGAGGTGTTTAATCATCTCTATTGACCTGCACTGAACTTAGGTATTACCTAAGTTAGATGGTTGGAAGCATGCTGGTCTTGTTAAACATCACAGCCGATGCCAAAATTAATCACTCTGTACATGGCCCTTTCTTACACAGGAATAAGTGAGGATTCTAGAACTCCTGTGTCTAATGGAAGTGTTATTAGGATATTGTGAGGTGCTTTGCTGCCTGTCTTAGAGGAGCTGTATAATAGCTGAGATGGATGTGTGTTGACAACAGAGATCATAGCCTGAATTATTATTCATATTACAGTGAGCTGTAGAGTGCTTAGCTCCATTGTGTGAAACCACGCATGAAGATAAAACAAGAGAAGATCTCTGCTTTTTGCAGAATAAAACAAGCAAAGGATTCAACAAAGAGTGGAGGAAAGTTACCCGGTGATCCTGATGTAATCACGGTCTCTGTGATTACCGGACTGTTGAAAGAATGTTGTCATTTTTCACATCAGAAACTATTTACAGAAAATATTCAGTAGAATTTTTAACAGAACAAATTGAAGAAAGTGGTGTTCTCCTCTACTCACAGGGCAAAATTCACAAAAGGGAAGTACCTAAATTTGTTAAATAAATTATTCACTTGGAAGCAATTACCAGCCTGACTTTTTTCTAATGTCCTTCACGGCACTGAGGTGTGAACTCATAGCTGAAAGACACTTAGTAGTAAATTTAGGTTTAGCTGAAGAACAGCATTCTCCACTTAAATGGTGTGTTTCAGTGCATCTTTCAGTGTGACCTCCCTCACAGCAATGTGATGGCACTGCAACTTCATCACTTGTAAAATTAACTACTTTCATGAGCAGATGAACAATAAAGACTAATTTCTTGTGGATTCATAAGCGGGAGTGGATTCTCTTTCAGTTAGAGTGAGGCCTGGTAGGGTCTCTATCCTCCAGAAGCTTTCTAGACCGGCAAGCAGTAGACACACATACAGATTCATACTCATAGTCACACACACAGTGTAATAGGTTCAGCCTTGTTTTCTTGAGAAACCAGACAGAATATATAAAAACATAATCAATTATCTAAAGAGCAGCGAGAAAGAAGAAAAAAATAAGAGGAGTGTGGTCTAATGTCATAGAATATTGGGAGGAGCTCTTGATTCTGTTAAGGGTGAAGAGGCCTTGCAGAGCGATCTGGACAGATCAGAGAACTGGGCAATCACCAACCACATGAATTTTAACACAATCAAGTGCCAGGTTCTGCACCCAGGTAGGGGCAGCCCTGGCTGTACAGACAGACTGGGCAATGAGACGCTGGAGAGCAGCCACGCTGAGAGGGACTTGGGGGTCTCGGTTAACACCAAGATGAACATGAGCCAATGGTGTGCCCAAGCTGCCAGGAAGGCCAACCGTGTCCTGGGGTGCATCGAGCACGGCATTGCCAGCCGGGCCAGGGACGGGATTGTCCCACTCTGCACTGCGCTGGTGCGGCCTCACCTTGAGTACTGGGTGCAGTTTTGAGCACCACAGGACAAAAAGGACATAAAGCTCTTGGAGAGTGTCCAAATGAGGGCAACAAAAATGGTGAAGGATCTTGATGGGAAGTTGTATGAGGAGAGACTGAAGGCCCTTGACTTGTTCAGCCTGGAGAAGAGGAGACTGAGGGCAGACCTCATGGTGGCCTACAGCTTCCTCCCGAGGCGGAGCAAAGGTGCAGGCGCTGATCTCCCTCAGGTGCCCAGCGATAGAACCCGAGGGAACGGCATGGAGCTGCAACAGGGGAGGTTTAGGTTAGATATCAGGAAAGGCTTCTTAACTAGTAGAGTGGTCGGGTACTGGAACAGGGTCCCCAGGGAAGGGGTCACCACCCTGAGCTTGACTGAGTTCAAGAAGCATCTGGACAATGCTCTCAGTCATCTGCTCTGCTTGGGTTGGTCCTGTGTGGAGCCAGGAGTTGGACTCGATGATTGTTATGGGTCCCTTCCAACTCAGGATATTCTATGATTCTATGAATATCAAGTTCTAAATAAATTTCAAAGGAAAGGGTGACTAAAGAGTGATAAATGGGATAGAAGGCAAGCTGGACTTATGACTACAGTTGTTTTAAGTTACCCAGTGGCTTTCTTATGGGAAAGAACTGGTTATCAACAGTGTAATCTATTTTCTACAGTTCTTCAATATAAATTAGCACTACAACATGGAAATGGGTGCAGTACTTAAAGACTTTGCAGAGAAGTAACTAAATGGTTGCAACACCAATGAAATATCAGCACCAGTGGGTGTTACTAACAGAGTTCCTCAAAGACACCTTTTGAGACTCATGGTAATTAGTTTTTTTTTTCATAACTTGGCATAAAATTGTGGGTTGAAGAATAACATTATCTTATGATAGTAATGATGCATCCTCCATGTAAAGGGAGTTGGATGTATCACAAGTGAGGTAGGTGTTGGATGACTTAGAAGATTGCAGTATGAGAAATAAAATCAAATACAATTAGAAGAACGTCCAGGCCATGTGGGACTGAAGACAGTAACGCTGGCAATGTGGCAGAGCTCATCAGCTGGAAATGACTGAGCAGGAGAAAAACATGGTTGTTTCCAGGTTAACAATGAAATACCAAGGTGGGAATGCCATGGAAAGGGTATTAAAGGGTACATGTGTCTCAAGATACGTCTGCTGAGCAAGTCTAGTAAATACAGGGAATTAGAGAGCACTGTAATTGTACTATCTTTATGCTGAATGAAAATGAAATCCAACTGGACTTGCAGAAAGGACTTACTCCAGTGTTGACAGGAGTAGAGAGCCTTTCTTAACTGGAGGAACTGAAAGAATTTGGCTTACTCAGACAAATCAAACACAGTCTGGCTGGAAGTGAGGCTGTATTTTAGCTTAAATAGTTCTTTTACCACCCAGGTATTTACCCTCCTGGTGTATTTATAGGCAAAGAATGTTGGCAAGCGAGCGAACAGCTATAAAGTGACCAGAAATGCATTTTGGCTGGAAACTGGCAGGAAGTTCCTGTCAGAGGAATTAAAGCTTTCCAGAATGAGACGACTGAAGGACCTTGCTAGACACGGTGCCTCACACGTTGGTGTGCCTGCCCTCAGGCTTATCTCTAGTGAGCTGTCCCGTCCCACTCAGTGGGTGTAAGGGAGAGGTAATTTTTTAATTCTCTGTGCAGTAATCAGGAGTAATGACAACTACTCTAGAGATTTAAACAAACTACAAATTTACTTAAAACTCATCGGAACTACAAAAGATAGAGGCTTGGCAAAGGTTATAACACTTAAAACTCAGTGGAATCACGAGGGACAACAGCTTAGCAAAACTTGTGACAAGATTACCTTGGTGTGCCGAGACTGAAGTTAGAGAGACAAAGGGAGAGGAAAAGAAAGAGATAGCAAGATAAGAGCAGAGATATCACCATCCTGGGGCCCAGCGATGTTCCCCGCATAGTTGTGGTCCTCAGGTGGCGGGTGTGCACCAAAAGCTTGTGTTTTCCCATTTTTATAACCCAAACTGCCCAGCCCATGGGCGGGGGTTTGTCATCACTGAGCAGTCGCAGCATGAGCTCAGGAGTGTTCGAGAGATGAGTCAGTGAGTTATGGGGGTCTCACTGTCTCCCCCCACTTTGGTACGGGCTGGAGACAGATGGGCTTTATCAGGGCGTTTCAGGGAGAGGGGAAGGGGCTCACAAGATGGTATCCTGCCTCCTGCAGGCTCTGTGCTTGGTCAAGACCGATGTTTGCCACATTCCCTCATTATCAGTTCA
>VWZZ01002353.1:0-19871 GCA_013399095.1 Psophia crepitans | reverse complement strand
GGATGTATCTCTCATGAGCTTGGAGCAGGTGACCCTTGAGAATTAGCAAGCTGTCTTGGGCCCCTCTTCCCTCCAGGGCTTTGTCCCATGGTATTCTAGCCAGCAGGTCCCTGAAGAGGCCAAAGTCTGCTCTCCTGAAGTCCAGGGTAGGGAGCTTGCTGTGCGCCCTGCTTGCAGCTCGGAGGATCTTGAACTCCACCGTTTCATGGTCACTGCAGCCAAGGCTGCTCTTGAGCTTTACATACCCCACCAGCCTCTCCTTGTTGGTGAGAACAAGGTCCAGAATGGCACCCCTCCATTGGCTCCTTTATCACTTGGAGGAGTTTTGCTTTTAGGGCATGAAGATTTCTCGGATGTTTATGTGATTCTCCAAGACTTCTTTCCTGTGAGAATTGGCCAATTTTCTTCGATGATTTTCTGTGTTGTGAAAACCTGATGGCTCTCAAAAGTTTTGAAAGTTGGACAATCAAAATACTTAAGTGTATATAAGAAACAACCTGAGCAGGACCACTTAATAATGTGCAGAACCCTTCTAAAGGGCTCACCACTCATCCTAAAATAGAATTCTTTAAGCTGTAGTGATTACAGAAATGCCAAATTGAATAGGAAAGAGTGTGAAACTGAATCTATGGAAACAACATACCTTTTTTTAGATGCTGTTCCATGTTTAAGTTTGTATTAAGACATAAATGGCTATCTCTGAGTATTTCCATAGGATGGATCAGCCGTACTCAATTTGAAGAGACTTGGGCTACTTTGCTTGGTGTGCTCGTAAGTCAGCCTATTGTAATAGACCAAGAGGAGAACCAACAAGAGGTAATGTCATTCACTGCAGTTTTTTTTAAATTAGATTTTAAATAAACTAAGAACAACATTTTTATGAGTAAACTTGCAATGTGGAAAAGTAGTGACTAAAACTAAGAAATTATTTCTGGCATATATTTCCTTGCCTTCATATCCTAGTGAGTTCAGACACAGCCATCTTCTGGTTTAAGGCTTTTGGAAGCGTGTAAATAGTATCCAAAAATTTTAGTGAAGCTGTTTCAACTTTATATTAGTACTCAACATGTACACAGTGCGTCACTCAACAGGCACACAGCTCAAAGTTTTGCTTGATTACATGTTTGTCTTTAGGCACAATAGGAACTCCAAAAACTTGGAGAGAAATAGCATGTGATAACACTGTGCCTTTAGGAAATACACTAATTAGCTTCAGTAATATGTACTAGTTACAGCAATCTGTTCTACCTAATAATCAAACTTCAAGGAGAGTTTCTTTGGTAACAGTTTTTTGTGGAAGATTCTTGACTAGAAACGATTCAATCTGGAGATGCATGCCCATGTCTCTTACTCCCAGTTGCAGACTGTGTATTGGATATCTGGGCTTCTAACTTGAATGCCTCGAGTAGATGTTCAAAATTCAATGGAAGGCATTTGGGGATCAGAGCCAAAGAAATATATACCAAAAGCAAAGATGAGAGGGTAGTTAGCTATCATGAAGGAGACTTTTCTTCTTCAGAGGTCTTAACCTACTAGCAACTGCATTTGTGATGTTCTAGCTCTGACCTGAAAGGTTGGTTTTTGGTTTTTTTCCATAGACTCATATAGCGTTCACTCCCAAATTGCAAACGGTCCTGGTGATAGGTGCAGAGTCTAAAGCATTTGGAAGAATTTGGAGAGTAGATGCCCACAAATAGTGGATCCATGGTAGCAGACAAAGGACTTTATTTCCCTTGCTCCCTAGCTGTCAGACTCAAAAAAGGTGTAGGGCATCACCATCCCTCTTTCCTTGGTTAGCATCTTCTGTTAGCTAGACTGACTTGGAGACTTGTTGCACAGCCTGCAGAATTTTTTACTTACAGTTTTCTGCATAATGGCCTTGTTGGATCAGACTTAAGACAACCCAGTCTTGGGCAGTTCTGTATTTGTCACGTAGAGAGTGTTTATTTGTAGAACAGGAGTAATATTGCTCCTTTACTTTCCAAGGAAAACTAATATGTTCAACACTGCAAGTATTTTCAGTGCTATTCTGAATTTCAGAATGTTAATATTTTCTGAAATAAAAATAAGGTTATTTAAAAAAAAAAGGTTGAAAATTTGTTACCATCTGACATTTTCTAAAAAGGTTCAGACTCTGTTGTGGTCTGATACTTTTAAGGCAGAATCAGAATCTATACAACTAAAGCAAAAACTGAGCAGCATCCGGCCACCTCAATATCTGCAAGTGTTTGTGGTGGTGGTCTAATTTTCGTTTGTAAAAAACCTGATTTAGTCAAAGTACTGATCTGAAATAGTTCTGAGCAAAAAAGTTAATGCTCTGCGAAGATTCTTGCTACCATCAGCACAGGGAGGATGACTTGCAGCCCATAGTGCCAGACGTTTATTTTAAGAGATTATTTAACGGGAAAGAAACAGTGGTGGTGCAAAGTCCTTGATGCAATATCTGTACTTCCAAATAGTTCTGTTGAGGAAAAATGTCAGTGCCTTGAGTATGAATAACAGATTGAATCTAACCAAATAATTTAAGGAAGTTGTGTTACAGTTCTCTCACACTTCTACAGTGATGCTAAATACTGAATGTGTAGCATCTAGGTTTAGAAGAAACACTGGATGCATCTGGATAATGGTGCCAAGAAAAATGCAGCTGAAAATTCATTATGACGTTGAGGTTTGTTCCTAAACAGGCAGTTCCTAAAAACAGTTAACAAGAATCCCTCTCTGAAGAGTTTCCAACTCAGATTTGGTTTTGTTTGATGCTTTGTTTCAACTGGTAGCTAATGACTCTATGCAAACAAAGGAACTAAGCACTGAAAGCTCCAAAATGACACCTTGAGGTTTTAATGCTGTTGGGATAAGAGAGGATGCATGCAGAATGAGTGATGAGATGGAAGGATGTGTTGCTGCTACAGTCATAGTGCTTTTTGTGCATTGCTTACGTCGGCTAGATTTCTAGAAGAGAAGAAGTCTGGATGTCAGGCTTATTGATGATAATTTAGTGCAAGGTGACAAATTGATATTCGGGACTTTCAGGGTTCTTTTTTTTTTTTTCACAATTCAAATAACATTAAATTCATTTTACAGGAAGATACAGAGAGGACCCAAATTAATGTTCTTGCAGTACAAGCCATAACTTCCTTGGTGCTGAGTGCAATGACAATACCTGTTGCAGGGAATCCAGCAGTTAGCTGTTTGGAACAGCAGCCCCGCAACAAAGCTTTAAAAGCTCTGGACACAAGGTATCTTTTTACTTGCTCTAAAAGGTGTAAGAGTTATACTTGTGATTAGTACACAGTTCAGTTGCTTAGTCTAGCTGTAGCTAAACCACGTATAGGCTCTATTTTCTAAGCAAAAGTGTATACAGATGGATCTGTTTACATAGAAGTTACATGGACTTAGCATCATGAACCTGCTGAGTTAAAAAACGGTATCTGAAAATGGCAATATCTTAGTAAAATCTGGTACAGAATGTATTTCTCAACATTTCAGTTTTAGCATTCCTGATAATGAAAATAAGCATAGACACATAACATTGTAGTGTAAGCTAGTTAGACTTGCTCAAAAATGTTAAAGGGAAGATCTGCTTAAATGGATTTCTGTTGGGCTTTCAGGTTTGGGAGGAAGCTAAGTGTTATCAGAGGAATTGTTGAACAGGAAATCCAGGCAATGGTATCTAAGAGAGATAATATTGCTACTCATCACTTATACCAGGCTTGGGACCCTGTTCCGTCACTTTCTCCTGCTACTACAGGTAAGTGCTTCTGTGGAGGGGGGAAGGGAAGAGTGAATTTCTTTTACATTTAAAAAGTAGAAAAAATAGAGAAGTAGAAAGATCCAGTTTGCAGGAAATGAAGAGATTTTCACATCTACTTTGTTATGCATGTGTTAAACTTGTCTTCTGTTTTGTTATAGGTGCTCTTATCAGCCATGAAAAACTCTTACTGCAGATCAATACTGAACGAGAAATAGGAGACATGGATTATAAACTGGGACAGGTTTGTTGAAACTTTAACTTTGAACTTGAGTTTCATTACATCTCTTCCAGTTTGTGAAAGTTCAGTTGAGGGGCATTGCTTAGTGGGTGACTCCTCTCAGCCAGCCATCCCACCTCTCATGGAACTCTTGCCTGTGTGTGTGAGGTCCACCTGTGAGCCAGCTACTGAGCTATGTTTCAGCCTTGTGTGTTAAAGAGCCCTTGTAGTGTTGTTAGCCTCCACTTTAGCTATTGGATTTTAATTTGCTATTGCATGCTTGCAGTAGTCCTTAGGAAATGAAAAATAAGCAATGTTGGTTTAATTTTGAATAAACCCAGTATGGGGACAAAAATTTCACTGGATGAAGTTAGGTGGAAAATTACCACTACTTACAGGAAGTAAAAAATAGTCCTTATCCAGTTATTTATCTCCTTGAAAAATGTCTTTACGTGTTTAAAATGTAATAATCGTTTCACTATTTGAATAGTATTGAAGTTTTTTTCACTAATACATACTAAACTCAGATGACATTATTTTTCATGAGGAATCTTGCATATGCAAGACTAAACTATTGCTTGTCTGTCTCTAGGCATCTGTATGGTCTCTTGAGATTCTAAATGGCTTCAGTGTTCAGTGTTGGCAGGTTTACAGACCCTATGTGGTGTTTACAAAACCTGTGAACTCTGTAACATTACTAGGCGTTAGACATCCTGCTTGAAGATTAAATAAATGAATGTGTGTATATTTTTGATAATATGGAAAAGCATTCTATGTAAGGGTGAACTTTTGCTTAAAAAAGGAAAGAAGTTTTGAGCTAGGTAAGATAAGTAACTTTAGAGGGAAAAGTAATATCTGTATTGAAATATAGGAAGTGCTGATTTTGTTTCAGAATCTTCAGACAAATAATTAATAAAATACCATCAGCAGGTCTTACTGTTCTGAAACTTCTATAAAGAAAACTTAAAGAACAGCTAAGGAGTTTTATTTGCAGATAACTGTTTATCTAGCCTGAGTCCAGGGACTTGAAATCTTAGTCTTGTCTGGTTTCAGAAGAAAGGTTATATTGCAATCAGATATGTTGAGTTACGGTTTGAGACGAGTTAGGAATGTGTTTTCTTTTGAACTGCAGTCATTACAGTTCTTTCTGAATTATTTTCTTGCTTGGTAGGAACTGTAAATATTTATACTTTGCTTTAGATTTTTAAGTCTGGTATGTTGACTTTGGGATGATGCGTGGGCATTGTTAGTGTGTGCATACAGGTTATAGCCAGATGCTACTTTCAGCATCACCTGTATTGCTGGCCTAAGTACATGGTGCTGCTGGTTTTGCTGTGCCATACATTTTAAAATGAGTTAAACTAAAATGTTGAAAAAGGTTTAAAAAAAAATAAAAAATTAAGTGATGTAAGTTCACGTAGATGTTATTTGAAGCTGTGTGTCCATCACCTGTCATTTAAGTGAAAAATGTATTGGACGTCTGAAATTTTCTAATCTGACTACGATGGTGTTAAATGTTGTGCTTCTTTTCTTTCTTTCTCCCCTTTTTTTTTAAAATTTTTGATGTTGCAAGGTCTCCATACACTCCATATGGTTAGGAAATAATATCACTCCATTGAGAGAAGAAGAGTGGGGCGAGGATGAAGAAGATGAGAATGACATACCTGCTCCTTCCTCACCACCAACCTCTCCTGTTAACACCAGGTGTCTTGTTTTTTCTTGTCTTGCCTTTGACTTTATTCATAAGCTTTTATCTCCTCATGCTGAGTTCAATAAACTGGCTTTATAAATTGGATGCTGGTATTATTTTAAACCAAGTGTTTTAGCAGGGCTTAAGAATGGCCATTTTAACACGTGCTTATTCTGCCTTGCAGGAAACACCGGGCTGGTGTAGATATACATTCTTGTTCTCAGTTCTTGCTTGAACTGTATAGTCAGTGGATATTGCCATCAAACCCTAGCAAGAGAACGCCAGTGATTTTGATTAGCGAAGTGGTGCGATCAGTAAGTCTAAACTATTATTCGGAGTCATAATCCGTATACGTTACCAAATGTTCAGAGCTAAGCAGCCTTTGTAAAGCATCTTCTAAGCATGGGAAACACTGCTTTTTCTTTTTTGGGCAGTGCAGAAATACAACTTGAGCAACTATAACATTATACTATTTATACTATATAAGCATCTGGATTGCATATTCTGCTACGACAGTACAAACGCTTCATTGTCACTTAATGATAGTCAGTACTTTACTTGATTACTTGCTAAAAGCAGATTTCAGGATTTTGCTTATCCTGTCTCTTTTTATAAGACAATTAAGATGGAACAGCAATGTATTAGAGGATTAAATCTACTATGGAAGTGTAGAACCAACATAAAGAACACAGGTGTGGAATGTGTCTGGATAGCTATTATTGACTTCCATAAAAGACTTAAAATGAAACTACCCTTGCAAGAGAATATGTATTGTGTAGTGGGGGTTTTAGTACATTGTTAATGGCAACGTTTTTCCAGAATTTTCATTTTCCAGAATTACTTACTATAGTGGAAATGGGCTTGTAAACTTTTTTGGGGAAAAAGGACTATTGGGAGGTAGTTGTTGTCTGAGATGGATGGTGGCATTAATTCTGGACAAGTTAACAACAGTTAATCCAGACACTTGAGTTAGTATTTGGACATTTAATAGATCAGTCGAGGAATCTTTTGCTGACAGCTATAACAGAAGGGAGGATGAGTTCTTGGCTGTCTGCTAATGGGCTTTTTTATATTCAATTTTAATATGTGTACAGCTTCTGGCAGTATCAGACTTATTTACAGAGAGGAATCAGTTTGAGATGATGTATACAACATTGACAGAATTGCGAAAGGTGCATCCATCAGAAGATGAGATTCTTGTACAGTATTTGATACCAGCCACTTGTAAAGCTGCTGCTGTTCTTGGAATGGTAAGAAATTCTCGTGGAAGTTTATTGCAAATTCATGAGTGTCTAAGTTAACTCATTCTTAGTGTCTGCTGCAAAATCTGATGTACTTGGTAAGAGTGGTTTATCTCTAAGAAAATCCCTTAGCTGATCTGCAGGGCTCTAGGAAGTAGTAGGATATGTATTATGGGCTTTCAGAGGTTGCAAACATCATCTCCATGTATTCAAACAGAAAGGTGGTTTGGTTTCAGGTTTTTCTGAGGTTTGAGCTTAATTTAATGTGCTTTTTGGTTGATCTTACTCAGCTGAGTATTACCTTGGCCCTGGACTCATTTCTTCCATATCAGGCCAGAAATAGGGACCGTGAAACAGCTATTGCTAGATTTGTGTTACAGGTGAATGGCTGTAACCTTCTGAGAGGCTGGGACAGTTCAGGTATCCCTTTTCTTTCCCTCACTCTTCCCTCCGTTGCATCATTCTGCACTTAGGGGAAAGAACATTACTGATACAAGTTATTTAATGCCATGTGTTGGTGTCTTTAAATCTGCAGACCAGAGCGCAGTTGTATTTCCCAATGGACATTTCAGAGTGAGGGGAAAAAAATTATTCAGGGAAAAAAATTACAAATCCTTTTGAAAAAAAGTTAGTTTTATATTAGTCGCAGAGTTTCTAGAAATGCTATATCGGTAACAGTGATAAGGAAAGTTTTGAAAGACACTGAGGTAGGGCTTCCAGTAGCTATTGTAGCAGCAGCTGTGCGAGAGAAGACTGTGAAAGTGATGCCAGGCATGCAGAAGCAGTTTTAGAGATCAGGTGGTTCTGACTAGGCTGTAATTTCCCACTCGGTGAACTAATAACACTCTCATGAGCAAACAGCTGATATAACAGGTTAGTGGGAGGAGAAAAAAAGTTGATTCTTTCAAGAGTTGCTTGTTGTCCTGTGCTCAGTTGTGTAGAAAATCTGCTGGAAAAAAGAGCAACTAAAGAGCAGATACTGTAAAACTGCCAAGTAGATACTTCATGAACACAGGGACAAGGTAAAACAAAGAATTTCTCTGAAATACTTAAAATATATTGTAAGAAAAAGACTTTTCAAATCTAACAGTTGAGAATAGATTTTGCATGTTCCAATAAGTTGCTCTACTTTGAGTACAGGGAGTGAAGTATCTGATACCAGCTTGATTCTATGTTTACTTTTCAAACATCATGGCACCATGTTGGTTGGAAAAGACCTTTAAGATGACCAAGTCCAACCATTAAGCTAACTCTGCCAAGTCCACCACTAGACCATGTCCCAAAGCACCATATCTACATGGCTTTTAAATACCTCCAGGGATGGTGATTCCTTTCTGGGCAGCCTGTTCAATGACTGACAAGCGTTTTGGTGAAGAAATTTTTCCTAATATACAGTCTAAACCTTCTTTGAGACCATTTCCTCTTGTCCTATCACTTTTGTTACTTGGGAGAAGAGACCAACACAGAGATGAATCAAATGAAATCCAGCGAAGGCAAGTGAAGAGTCCTGCAGCTAGGAAGGAATAACCCCAAGCACCAGTACAGGTTAGGGGCTGGCCTGCTGGGAAGCTGTGCTGCAGAGGAGGACCTGGGAGTGCTGGTGGACAGCAAGCTCTCCGTGAGCCTGCTGTTTGTCCTCGTGGCCAAGAAGGCCAGTGGAACCTGGGATGCATTAAGAGTGTGACCAGCAGGTCGAGGGAGGTTATCCTCCCCCTCTACTCTGCCCTGGTGAGGCTACAGCTGGAGTTCTGTGTCCAGTTCTGGGCTCCCCAGCTGAAAGATGGAGAACTACTGGAGAGAGTCCAGCAGAGGGCTATAAGGGTGATTAGGGGACTGAAGCACTTCTCTTGGAGAGAGAGGAAAGACTGAGAGAGCTGGCACTTTCTAGCCTGGAGAAGACTGAGAGGGGATCTCATCAATACTTACAAATATCTGAAGGGTGGATGTTTAGACNGCCCCTACCATTCATATGACTCATAACACCCACCTGGTTACAACCTCCTTTCCAGTAGTTGTAGAGAGCAAGAAGGTCTCCCCTCAGCCTCCTCTTCTCCAGACTAAACCACCCCAGTTCCCTCAGCCACTCCTTGTCAGACTTGTGCTCCAGACCCTTCACCAGTTTTGTTGCCCTTCTCTGGACACGCTCCAGCACCTCAAGGTCTGTCTTGTAGTTTTGGGGCCCAAAACTGAACACAGCACTTGAGGTGCAGCCTCACCAGAGCTGAGTACAGGGGGACGATCACCTCCCTGCTCCTGCTGACCATATTATTCCTGATACAAGCCAGGATACTGTTGGCCTTCTTGGCCACCTGGGCACACTGCTGGCTCATATTCAGCCGGCTGTCGACCAACACCCCCAGGTCCTTTTCCTCCAGGCAGCTTTCCAGCCAGCCCGCCCCCAGCCTGTAGCGCTGCCTGGGGTTGTTGTGGCCAAAGTGCAGGACCCGGCACTTTGGCACATTGAACCTCATACGGTTGGCCTCTGCCCATCGATCCAGCCTGTCCAGATCCCTCTGCAGAGCCTTTCTGCCCTCTAGCTGATCAACACTCCTGCCCAGTTTGGTGTCATCTACAAATTTACTGAGGGTCCACTCCATCCCATCATCCAGATCATGGGAGCAGTGGAGCGGAAGATGTGTAGGTCCAAATGGCAGTGGTCTCGGAAAACAAACAAATGAAATGCTGTACTGTGAGCTGAGTGGATGGCAGTGTTCCTTTGGATGCAGACTATAGGCACCTACCAGTAAATTTCTGACAGAAGCATGCTTTGTGGTTAACTGGAAGGCCAGAAAATCAATGTAGAGGATTCTTTAATAGGACACGTTAGTTACTGAACTAACGTTTATCTTGGTTTTTTGGCTTTAAATCATGTGATAACTTCTTACAGGTAAAACAAGCTAGCATCAGTTTACTAGCTAATCTGTAAGTCATCTCTTATGGGATTATATTAATCTTGTGACATTTGATTCAAAGTAATTTTAAGCCAGGATCTGGTTCAAGCCATATTTTCTGCTCTTTAGTTTGTTCCAAGTATTTCCAAATGGCAAGAGGCACCGGTATTGAACCAGTGTTGACTTCTAATGAATAATCTTGTTGGATGCATTAGGATAAAGCTGTGGCTGAACCAGTAAGTCGACTGCTGGAATCAACCCTAAGAAGCACCCATATGCCAAGTCGGATTGGAGCTCTGCATGGAATTCTTTATATCCTTGAGTGTGACTTGCTTGATGAGACAGCGAAACAACTCATTCCAATCATCAGCGAGTATCTGCTCTCCAATTTGAGAGGAGTAGCACAGTAAGACTCTTCCCCCCCACCTCCTGAACTGTTGCATGCTTATGCGTGAATAAAAGGGCTCTTTATGCTTTGCCACCGTCAGTATGTTTTAGAGCAGGCTGTTGTATCAAACAGGTTTTGGCACTTGCATTGAAGCCTTCCAAATCAAGCTTATCAGCTAAGTTTAGGTTTGATTTACAGAAGCAAAAGGATATTTGATGGTGAGAAAACTGTTTGATCACTCAGACTTTTGTCTCTTTGGTAAATTGTGTTCCCTAAACCTTATTTTTATGTCAAAAAGCATATTCTTTGAATAAGACTTGCAGAATCAGCAGTGACGTTTATTTGTCCTAAGCAAGTCAGGCAATGATAGCTTGTAATTCTATCGCTGAAAAATTCCTTGCATTGCACTAGATTTCCATGAGCACCAATGCTCTCTTACAGCATCTTGGTGATACTTTGTGATTTTAAAAATCGCGAATTGCATGTGAAAAAATACTTAGTGTTTCTAAGGATTGTTTATGTTTGATGTAAGTGACCACTAGTGTTTTTGCTTATTTACAGTTGTGTGAATATCCATAACCAACAGCACATCCTGGTAATGTGTGCAGCTGCGTTCTATTTGATCGAGAATTACCCACTTGATGTAGGGCCTGAATTCTCTGCAGGGATTATACAGGTATGTTGCGATGCCTCTAATCACAGCTGGGATCATCACGTAACTGTCTTTAACACGTAACTTTATTATTGTGGTGTAAATGTGCTTTGGGGTTTAGTTTCATCAGGTTTTCTTAATACCTGGTGCAGTTCCATACTAGCTGCAGTGCTTGGTGCTAGAAGATGACCTAAATACGCCTCAGAAACAGGTAGTTGGCTTTTTTCTTTCAGATGTGTGGTGTCATGGTCTCTGGAAGTGATGAATCAACACCGTCTATTATTTATCATTGTGTCTTGAGAGGATTAGAACGACTCCTTCTTTCAGAGCAACTTTCTAGACTGGATAGTGAATCGCTAGTTAAACTGAGCGTTGACAGAGTGAATGTGCAGAGCCCCCACAGAGCAATGGCAGCACTTGGATTGATGCTGACTTGCATGTACACAGGTATTTACTTTTTTTGTACCTTTGTGCTGAGAGACTAGTTTACTAACGTGCTAATTTTCTTTATTTTTGTTACCAAGGATAAAAAGGTCATATTTAGCATTCACAGTAAACTTGTAACAAATTGTTTTGGTTTAGGAAAGGAAAAAATCAGCCCCAGTCGTACCACAGATGCAAATCCTGCTGCTCCCGACAGCGAATCTGTGATTGTAGCTATGGAACGGGTATCTGTCCTTTTTGATAGGTAAGAGGATAAAATGTGTAATGGGTCACTGGGAGGAAAATAATTCCATTTGGCACTGTGTGGTCACTTCTCTTTGACAGTTCTAATATTTAATTAATGATGTTTCTCTCCTTACGGTTGCTTAAAATTGATACTTGTAGTATACATAGTAACACTAATGGAATTGCTGAAGGCAGCACAAATGTACAGGAATGTAAATGGAAAACAGACACGTCCTAACCGATACTGTGTGTTGCACAAACCATAATACTTTATAAATGTATTTCCAGCTCCCTTCAGGTCAAACTCTTAAGTGCTTTTCAGGATGTCTTCTGCCTAATCAAGGATATAAATCCAGTTTACAGGAAATAATCTTTCAAACCACCCTAAGAGTTTAAAAACTTTTTCCCCTTCCCCCACCCAAGTGTTGCTCTTTCCAAGGCTGTTAAGTAATTGCAGCGGAAGGGTACAGGAAAACTTCTGCATTCACATGGAACTCATTTAATGGAAATATTTCAAACCCTTGTTTTGATCTGACAAGCTGTCTTAAGTGAGCAGAGCATGTTAGATTTTGCATAGTAGTTTGTGGGATGATAGTTTACATATTTTAAAGTGTTCACTGGTTTTTCCGTAAAATTGGATGAGGGTGCACTCTGTGAGAACACAACTAGAGCAGCACTTGAGTGCGTTTGAAAGTACCACTCCTAAGAGTTAGCAAAACAAACGTGAATACTACAAGCAGAAAATAACTTTTGCAGGGAATGATCACACAATGGTAACTTGATCTTGACACATGAACAGATGCAGCCTTTAGTAGGAAGACTTTCCAATCAGTGTTATTTAAAGAAAATTGTCTGCAAGTTGGAGTATCTTTTCCCCTCTTTACAGTAGAGCACAACTTGCTTTTCCTGTTCGATATATTGGTCATCTAACATGCAAATATGTTATGAATGGAAATGAGTGTTCTGCTTATAAATGATCTTTTCTCTGATAACTAGGAGTAGTGATTTCCCTTTCCTCTTTTGTTCTTGTGTAGTTTTTTCAGCATGCCTATTAAATTCCAGAGTTTTGAAAAATGTTGACTATTTAAAGGAAAAAAAAAAGAGAGGGGGGAATGAACATGGCACCTGTAACAACTTCTAATAGCTTTGATAGACCTCTTTGGGTAGACTGTTAGAATAAGATTACATGAAGACTTTGATTCCTTAGTGTTGAAGACTTTTTTGCCTATCTAGAGATGAAAGTAGCATGTTCTTTCTGTTGCCAATTAAATTGGAAAAGAATGAGAGATTTACTGGAATTTAATCATAAATTACGGGGGTTTTTTATTATTTTCAGGATCAGGAAGGGATTTCCCTTTGAAGCTAGAGTAGTGGCTCGGATCCTTCCACAGTTCCTTGACGATTTTTTCCCCCCACAAGATGTAATGAATAAAGTTATTGGAGAGTTTTTATCTAATCAGCAGCCGTACCCGCAATTCATGGCAACAGTAGTTTATAAGGTAATGTTTCTACTTTTATTTTCTAAAATGTTTCAAAAGATTTTTAAATAACTGACAGCTCAGTTGGAGGGGCCAATATCAATTTTGTTAGATCTAACAAACCCGTTAGAGGGCTGAATCATCATATTGCCCGGAAGATAAAGCTCACAGGAGTACGGTTCAATCACTGGTAATGGGAAAATAAAGAGCAAATTAATAGTTGTGGTCCTGGTGCTCAGACTCTTTAGATCTCAAGGAACCAGCCCAGATCATCTGGCCTTGTGAACCCTACCGTTGAGCTCCTGTGGACTTAGTTGGGCTTCTGGGTATTTTGCTCTTCAGTACCTACTTACTGGACTCACGCATCACTTGAGAGCACATGTGCACCACATTTGACCTATAAAAATAGATGCAGCAGACAAGTCTTGTATTTCTGCATGCTTACTTCAGTTTGGAATGGGTGAGTCCAGTTGGATCCTGGCTGACTCTTGCAGAATCTCTTTGTTTAGGCATTATGTTCATGAATTCTTTAGACTTAGGGTTGTCTCCAGAAATCCGGTTTGTGAACCTCAGCTTTGTAGCTCTTTACAAGAGAAACCAAACTGTTCCATGTCCATCTACTGTGTCTTTATTTCTGCGTAAAACCTTTTTTGCAGGTATTCCAGACACTACATAGCACTGGACAGTCCTCAATGGTCCGTGACTGGGTGATGCTGTCTCTCTCAAATTTCACACAAAGGACGCCTGTGGCAATGGCAATGTGGAGTCTTTCCTGTTTCTTTGTCAGTGCTTCCACCAGTCAATGGATTTCAGCAATGTATCCTAAAAAGACTGAATGTGACTGTAGTGATTCTGTAAAGCACACTGATATTCTTGAAGGATAAGAGTGCAGGTTGAACACACACAGGAAAAGGCAGATTTACTGCAGTTAGTAGTGGTTTATGTCACTTTGTTCTATTGATGCCTCATGTTGGTTGGGGAGCAGTGGGGCGGAACTTCTAAACAGATCATGAGAATGAAGTTACTTAAAACTAAGGTTTTAAGATCTGTCCTTGTGGCTGTGAAAGATGATTGGGAAAGTCCTTACTTTGAAGGACTTTTTAAAAGCTTCACCAGATAGCTTTGCAGTGACCTTTAAAAGCTTTGTTCTATATTTCTTCTGCAAGATAAAATGTATTTTTTAAAAAAAGAGAACAAACTCAAATTAAAGAAAAATATCCTCTACATAGAAACACTATTTTGCAGGTGTCCCCCTGGAGGTGTGCTGCAGCAGTAATCGACTCTGGCAGTGGAATGACATCAGCCAGATAAGTTGGAACAGCCAAAAGACATAGGTGGTATCAGTGCTGGTTTTACTTAAAATCAAACAAAAATAACTGTTGCATTTCATGACCGGGCAAAAAAGTGGTCATACGTCATGTTTGAAACTTCCTAATGACTCTTAATCTCAGCAACACGCTCTGCCTACCGCCCGTTGTGACTGTGGTGCTGACTCCACTGTTTGCTCCAGTGGATAAAAAAACTACTGCTAGGTTAAAATGAACTTCTGGGTGTAAGAAAGTGTGTGAAGTTAATGAAGAAATAAGATTTCTGTAGTAGCAGTTTGATACATGACAGTATTTTGCACTTTAACATAGTTGTTGAACTCAAATACACCATTTTATTGCAGAACGGAGTTTAAAATGCTGTACCAAAAGATGAATAACTTTTCTCATATTATGACCTTAACTTATATTTCAGTCTTCCACATATTATCAGCAGAATGGGAAAATCTGAGCAAGTGGATGTTAACATCTTCTGTTTGGTGGCCATAGACTTCTACCGACACCAGATAGATGAAGAATTAGATCGGAGGGCCTTTCAGTCTGTGTTCGAGGTGGTAGCATCTCCAGGAACCCCGTATCATCGCCTACTAACTTGTTTGCAAAATGTCCACAGGGTCACAGCATGTTGAACATCCTGATGTGTAGTTGAACTGCATGACTTGTGTTGGAATCTGATGTGAGTTATGGGGAATGCAAGATCGAGAAAGTATGGGGTTGCATTTGTGATAAATATGGACCTGCCTGTTTTATTTCCAGAATGCATGGACAAGTGCTCTGCAGCACTGGAAATCACCTGAAAAGTCTAGTGTAGTTGTTCTTGTTGTTAACACCAGGCACCTGTGAGGGGAAAGAAATTTGTCAGCGTTTTTCAAATGGTATTTGGGACTAACCTGAGACACATTTTCTAAATGTAAAATATGAGCAAGTACTGCAACGCAGGGTAACCGGTATTACTCTTGTTCCTAACGTTCAGCTGAAGCCACTTCGGTGCAGCTGATAAGAAGGTGACAGGAAGACTGTTATTGCAAGCTGCAGTCATTAGAAAATGTCATGATTTTATGTACCTGTATATACTGTTGTGTAGTACAGAATAGAAATTGTTTCCTAATGTCTCTCCCAAACAGGGACAAGAGAAAATGACTTCCATGAGTTACACTTCCAGCATGTAATTCTCCTCTGGACTTTCTGATATCCTGTGGTGTATGTGTTGGTGATACTGGAGATATAGTGCACATACATAACCACACATTTTTTTCTTTTTTCTTCTCAGGATTTAAAATTTGAGTACACTATATCAGTAAAGGAAATTTTAACTTAAATATTTCTATATCATGTACAGTATGTAAAATTGTAAGATGTGTGATGCATGAGCTGTGCTGTAATTTGAGATGAACAGAAGCCACGCTACTGAATGTCTTGACATCTGTATCGTCCTCATTTTTTTTTCCTTGTGCTCGAATTCACTTTCCTTTTGGAAATCCATCTTAATGTACAGATCACATCTTGTTTTGCATCTCACTTTTTCTTAAAGTGCTTTAAAACTGGAATATGTTGATTAATTTGTCTTGAGAGACTGTACTAAGGAGGCATTCTTGTGATCCACTTTCCTGTAGCTTCTTTTGAATTCCTTTATTTTGAGATATAACAGTAAAAGAGAGGACTAGTTACTCTGGATCAGCCTTTGTATACTTAAGAAACTTCTCTTACTTGCTGCACAGCATTTTAAGAGACAAAACGGTGCAAGCTCCCCAGTAGTCAATAACCATTTGACCTTTTCTAACTGAGACCATGGAGTCATCTGGATTCAAACCACTTTCATTAAAAAAAAAAATATAATTATGCTAGCAGTTAAGAATCAGAAGGCTGCTGTGGTCTACTTTGGGACTGGCTAAGGTGTTAGATTACACAACCTCTTTTATTACCTGTTGTATGCGTAATACTTTAGACACACACAATACAAATATCCATGAATTCTAGGACACTACACAGGGCCAGATTTAGCTTTTGCTCACCACCCAGGGAACCCCATTGATTCCTCAGCATTACATGGGGGAATCTAGCACAGCATTTGTCTCCAGTTGTATTTCTTGTAATTTTTTAATTATAGCGAGGTGATGCCTTGGTTCTCAGTCACGTCCTATATTTAGCATCTCTTCATTTGCTTATCACCACTTTTGGTGACACTTGGCAAAATGAGATAGTGTTATCAGGAGGAGCATGTACTGTATGTATTTCTGTATATAATGTATATGTTGAAATTATACACATGTGACAACATTTAATGTATACAGATGTGTATATTTGTATTTATTAAACCCATGTATTTAAACTAATTCCAATCTAGACCAAAAATTGTTGCTTCTGCCCATAAATTGATTACAAAGGAATTGTCCGCTGGTGTCACTTCCTGTTACGGTAGATGCAACCGATAGTATGGGCAGTAGAAACAACTGTAGATGTTGCTGTATTTAGCACTCTGCAGACCTTACTATCTAGAGCAATTATTTCTGCCCTTAGTTGGGTTACTCTTCTTTCTTGGGCCACGGCACTGTGGTGATTTTTAAAAGAAACTGAACAGGAGTTCAGAAAAAGGTTTCATAAAATAGATACTGTTTGAAAGCTTTTGGAGTTACATTGGAAATTATCTTCATTCTGATAAGAGACTAATTCAAGGCAGTGAGATATAATGCCCTGTGCTTTCGTTAAGGGTAGTATAGATCACTCTTCCCTTTTGTAACCACCAATAATCGTTTTGTACTGTAAACCCACACACCAGTCAGTTTTTGTATGATATATAGTTTAAGTGAAGATATTTTTGTAAGCTATTTTCCAAAATTTAAAATAGATTTTAATATATTTTTTAAGCATCAGGTTAGTCATATTCTCACCATAGAACAATATATGTTGTGTTACAAACTGTTAAATTCTTCATCATTTTAAGCTCCTTGTGATTAACACAGGACAGTGGTTACTCTGCCTTCCGATAACAGGAGCTAGCCCCTTTATGAAACGTTACAAACCAATTTGGAACTGGCCATAGAATCTCTCCTACCAGTGGAGGAATACATTGAACTAAGCAGTCAGCGTGGCTGGATGAAAACCAGTCAGGCGTTCCTTCCAATGCCCGTTGCTGACCTTCAGGCAGCTATTGGCATTGCCCGTCTCTTGTCAAGCTTTTGAGCTGATGCGGTGAGCTCTAACCACCCAGATTCACTGGCAGTAATAGCTCCATCTGTTTTAGCCTCTCTTGGAGATTTGTCGTAGTATACCTCCTGAAGCGTGTGTCCTAAGTGTCTAAAGAAGGGCACCTCCTCTTAGGAAATCCTCAGTGACCTGAAGGGAATGTATCTTAAGGGTCTTCCTAGTGTGGATACACACACCCGTAGTGCTTCAAATCCGACGCTTCACCTGCAGCACACTTTTCCGTCTGCTTCCCAGACACGCTTTCCCCACCCTTACTTCTTTTGGAGTGAAATCATATTTAAAATCACTCCTGCCTGCTTCTAGTGACAAGAGCCAAGATGTATGCGATAGGGGACAGGAACAGCAACGCGGTGGCTGCTGAGAAATACCGATGCTGGATTTCAAACAAAAAACCACATCACTTGTCTCTTGAGATTGACTTAAGGCAAGGTTTTGTTTCCCAGATGTTTTCGACTTGCTGTAGCCAGAAAGGTAACTCTGAAAATGAGACTGGTTTTTCACTGACAACAGGATAGAAATATGCTTTGGCTTAAGATTCACATTTGGGGTCCTGGCTAACCAACACAAACAGTTCCTTTAATGTGCTCTGCAGTGGAACTGGCTTCTTTACAACCTTGCAAGATTAGAGGTATGGCATGATTGGGAGCATACTTAAGACAGATTCATGTTTAAAACTTCATTTACAATTCAGTTGTCAAGAACCTACTTTACAGAACTTACAATGTGGCCCTCCCTTAAGAACGCTATATGCTAGCCAACTTTTTATAAATAGTTTTGGGGCCCAGTAAATAAAGTTTGATTGCATTTCATTTCGGTATGCCCCCTCCCGTGCACTGAGTACAACCCATTGTGAAGTAGTTCTTACTTGTGGGATCCCAAGTATTTTGTTTACTATTTATGCTCTTTGCCAGTTGAAATTGAATGCGAGTTTATTTAAATCTTCTCCAACGTGTATACTCCGATGTCATTTCTTGCCTAAAGCGTCAAGTAAAGGATTGTGTATTACTTTTGCTCTGGTGGGAATGCCTTCTCAGCACCAAGACATTGCTTGTTGCTTAACCACCAGCAGCATTCCTAAAGCACCGAGTAATGAATGGACAGATTTAGATCAAACAGTGGGGAACAAGTGGAACCTTTTGGGTTAAAAGTAATTTGTTGATATTTAGCAGATTTGCCTTAAGAGCATTCTGTCTCACCATTCTCCTTTTGAAATGGCTGTTAACTTTCTTTAGCAGATAAGGAGGTTGTGTCAAAAACACTGCAAAGACAGTTCTCCAAGAGCAGCAGCCCTGGTTTGTCTTCAGATTTTGTGGACCTGTCACAGCTAAGCATTTATGCTTCCTAAATAAAAGAAATTTTAGAGTACAATGAGCAATAAATACAGCAATAAGCAGTTTAAATTTGGTCATTCAGGATTTCACCCAGTGGTTGAAAGGGACGGAGTGGGAGAAGAAGGGGAACTGTTTCAAGTACATCCATTGCATAAAGCAGACTTTTTCCATGTACAGTCCCAACTAAACTTTCTCCTAAAGGTAGAAAATAACTAAGTGGGAAGGGTAAGTACTTTGCACTTACTTTTAAAAGATTTTTGGTTAGAAGGGTGCAATTGACGAAAGTTATAAGAGAGCAAAGTACTTTGGTAGTTTTTAGGTAGTTTAGTTATTTTCAAATGAAAGCAAGCTGCTGTAAGAACTAGAGTAAGCAATGTAGCAAAATTCTGGGGAAGTCCAGTATGCTAATTTTATCTAATACTGAGATTTCAGGTGAACTCTTTGTGCATGCTCCCTTAAAGTATCCATGGAGAATCTGGAGAATCCCACAGTCGTATCCAGGAGAGCTTCTTTCCTATGTCAAGTTTGAGCTGTATTCAAGTAAACTGAGTATAAATGCTGCAGAGCATTTGTGAAGCATGCGCTGCTTTTTGTCACGTGCATTTTGTGTGAGCTGATCATTCCCATCAGTCTGTGTACGCATACCATCAAGTTGGATCAACCTGACGAAGGACAAGGTAAACGGCATGTGACGCGCACCCTGTGGTGTTGTACAGTTGGAGGGCAATGATGAGCAAAAGCTTGGAGCCCCTACCCCAAAAGCAATTGTACTCAAAGGAAAAGGAAAGCGTATAATTTTAGATGTATGTTTAAGTTTTAAAAAAAAGAAATGCTGAAAATACTGCACATTGAAATTAAAAGATAAAATAAAATATAACTATGACTGTAAGTTATTTTTCTCTGATTATTTAAAAAAGGTCTTGATGCCTTCGTTCTATAGTTTTTCCCCAGTTATCTCCTCTTTTCAGCAACTATGTTAACACACAAGAATACGTGAACTTCCAGTTGAACTCCAGTTGGGGGTGATGATGCAG